>BPTQ01000009.1:173638978-174106269 GCA_019973895.1 Chrysanthemum seticuspe | reverse complement strand
CGCACTAGCACTCGATCCCCCGAACATGCTTCCGTTGACTACGCATCCTCACGTATTAATGGAACGGGAGGAAGATTCCCTACAATACCCGGACCTAGGAATTTCAATGAAACCCGAGAGGCATGGAAAGGCAAGCCCGACTTCTACTGGGGACAAACCAAAGAATTCACCTCCAATGATTTCTCATGGCCCCCACCTAACGGTCCTAACCAACAAAACATCGAAGGGATGTTGCAAAACCTAGTTGCATCCCAAGAAACCCAAATGGCTAAGCTCTCAGACCGCTTTAACCATCAACAAGCCGAGATGGATAGGAAAATAGACAACCTTTTGAAAGCCATAACTAATAGTGATAAGAAGGTTAGTGCTATCTCAACTCCCGAGCCTTCAGGTATAGAGATTAAGGATCCAAGCAAGCTAACTAAGCATGTCCAATTCGTCAATACCATCGCCTTAGTTGAACCTAATGAAACAAATGACGAAGAGGACTATACACTTGTGGATGATGAAACACCCGAGGAAGTAGATGAAGTAGACATTGACTATTTCAACAAATTTCCTATGGAAGAAGAACTATCTCGCCACCCTCACTTAGTGCATGACCTTCGTCACATGTATGTTAGGAAAAGTCCTCGAATCAAGTTTGGGAACCCTTGGAATCTTAACATACCATGTTTCATAGGACACCTTTTTGTGGCAAAAGCCTACATTGATCGCAAGTCCCCAATCAACATAATGACTAGCACCTACTACAATTGGATATTGAAGAAGCTTATTCCAACTAGGCAAGACCCCAATGATCCTAATGTTAGTTGCAATTTTCTCGGAAGAATTAAGGGATTGCCCGTTTATGTAGGTAGTTTCGCGTTTCCTACAGACTTCATAATTGTGGATGATATTAGCACGGCCATAGACCCTAGCTTGTCCCATGTTATTCTAGGAAAACCTTTCATAGAAAGCACCGGGATGACCTATGACCCCTCGTTAGGAGTAGTGCGATTCAAGAATGAGGCCGATGACATAGCTTACCAAATGTCGTTTAAGATTGAGAAGTTTTCATCACTCTCTAATGATGAAAAGGAACTTAAACTGTCGGTCTATTATAGGAATGATGAGGATAGGGAAAAAGGTGTTGATTATGTTATGGCTAAGATTTTCGGATTCTATAAGGATTGCTTGAGCCTAGGACCAGAATATAGGACCGATTGGGGAGAGGACGAACTCTTAGAGAAGTGCATTTTAGGGCACTTCTACAACATGGAATCCCCCATTAGAAACCGTCAAGAGGGCGGTGGTGAGGAAACGTAGGAGCACGACTATGAGTCTAGCTACAAGACTCTTAAATAAAGAAAAGCGCTTCGTGGGAGGCAACCCATGCTTAATTGTTTGCTTGTTAGTGTCATATATCTTTTATTAATTGTTTATCCTCATGTTTAAATTTGTAAAAATGCTTTATTTTGTTTTTAACCTCGTCTTAATTGCATATAAAGGTATTTTACATAAAGGATAAGTGTATGGAGGGTTACACACGTTTTCAAAAGAAACGTAAACATGAGAATAACAATTAACTAAAAGATATTTTTGTTTGTTCGAGTCAAATGCTTGTATCGAGTCATAATGGATGTTTTGCAAAAATTTTTCCAGATTCTAAAGATGTAAATTTTCCAGAATTTTTTCCAGAAAATCGCAGACCAGTTTTTGTCAGGATAACCTGACGGCGTCAGGATTGCAACCTGACTGCGTCAGGAAGGAGTAAAAACATCAGATTACTTTTTTCTCGTTTTCTGAGCTACTTATAAATTTTTGGAATTTTCCAGGTCTTAATTTTCTTAGAAATTCTGTAAACATCCATTCCACAAGCATTATATCCTAGTTTAAATCGAGTCTTATATATATTATTACCGCCGATTTTACGCGAAGGTTTCGTTTGTTTTCTTCAAGGGTGCAGGTTTAGTTTGTCAAGAAGAAGTTACATAAGATTGGAAGGAGCTTTTCACGCAATAATTCTTCTTGAAAAGGATTTAACCACCACTTTACACGGATCCTACCGAGCTAATCAGGGGAGTATTAGTTTCTTTCGTTTTTAATTACCTTCCATTATCATAACTTTGATACTTTCGGGGAACATTGGGGACAATGTTCAGTTTAAGTGTAGGGAGGGAAAATAAAACGGGAACTTTGAAACTATGCTTATCCTTGACTATTTGCTTTGTCCAATTGTGATTGTGTAATAAACCATGAGGAAATGTCGGTTAGGGTAATTTTGGCACCAAATTTAAAATTTTTTATGACATATAGGAGTGGGCCATTAGTCTTAACAAAAGCGTCTCATGGATAGGAAGTTGCATGACTAGCACAAAAACCCTTTACCACCCAAATTCCACCAAAATGTGAGGATCGCCCTTAGATTAGTAGGAATTAAAGCAATCATCTTCAATGCTTAGAGTGTGAACCGGTAGTATATTAGATTCTAGAACTTGTTTTGTGATGCATTCCGAGATCGCAAGTGAGGCTACACTTGTGTAGTTAGGAATAACTAAATGATAAGAGACATTAGGATAACCCTTGTTTGATACCCGTAATATAATTACTTCTTCCATATCGGTTGAGTAATTCCCCCACACCCTTTGCGTTGTACTCATCTTTAGTACACGATACCCCTAGTTAACCCCTCAGAGCCTATCCTTTTCGCGGTTCTCGTGATGTTTCGATTTTTCCGGAATATCAATGAAGAGCATTGTTTACACCCCACCCCCAAATATACACCCACATCGCCTTAGCCTACCCCTTATGCACTCACGTTTAGTGCAAATGTTTGTTATCACCCTAAACCCTTAGTTCAATTATCTAGTTGCTTGCATAAGTTGCTAAGTCGAGTCATATCCTTTGTATACAGTTTTGGGACGATTGGGATTCATGGGAAAAGTTAAAGTTTATGAAATGACGGGAAGGGAACGTTAAAAATTCAAATTCCCTTTGTTTGCGTAATAATGTACCCCAAGTGTTTTGATCTTTTCAATTCGGGTCAAATTAGTGTTAGAATAATAAAAACTCAAGTGTAGGGATATGCCTATAAATCCCTAGTATTTTGATGTTATCGTAGAGGATGGTAGAGTAAAAGTGTATAAAAAAAAAAAAAAAAAAAAAAAAACGGGCTACCATCCTACATCTATCTTTGAATTTATGTTTGTTTATTTCAGTTATCTAGAGTTTAGAGTGTCGAGTCTTGGCTTAGCAACGCCATTCTTCGTATGCATTTAACATAGAGATTTTTGACTTGGCCACCACTAAATAGCCTATCCCACCAAACCCTTTATTTCCCTACCGTAAGCCTAACATTACAACCCTTTAAAAGACCTCTTTGATAGTCTTTCCTAGGTGCTTACGCCAAAGCGATGGAGGTTTGATCTATTCTCAAGCCTATGGTAATCTATGTACTAGGACCGGTTAATGAGTGTTTATCTTCCATTTCCTATTTTGTTATATTTCATATATACACCCGAGAGAGATGTGAGTATCCAAACACCCCATGTGAGGTGCTAGTATGTAATTTCCGTGCTTGTTATGACTTTTGCGGGGCTTATATGTGTTGTGGACCATTTTGAAATAATGCTTCATGACCCCTAACTTATAAATTAATTGGTTAAAAGCACATTTGCTTGAGGACAAGCAAATAACAAGTGTAGGGATATTTGATAAGGTTTTAAAAGGTACCATTTTGAGGGGTCGTTTTAGCCCTTATTTGATCACTTTTGTATCCGTTATTGCTTAATATCCAAAGAGTGCCTTAGAGTAAGAGTTTATTATCCCTAGTGGGTTTTGTAGACGAGACCCTTTGGTAAGTTCAAAGAGTTAGGGAGAAACGCATACCCTACAACTTTAGACACACAACGCAACTAAGAATAAGGACGTGACAACTCAACCATCAATAGGAGATAATTAAGGAGTAGTACAACCTAAGTAAACACATCTTTAAACTATCATACGAGCACACACTAATTAGACATAGACTCCCACAACCTTAGTTTAGATAATTAGATAATAGTAGAGTAATCGGTAGAAATACCAAACCCCCCCCCCCCAATCCAATACCCGAGATTCGTACCTTTCCATTTCATAAAATATAAAAATACAATAAATAATCTTCCTCAACCTTAACCTTAGCGTAGTAACTTCTTACTAGCATTTCTATTCCCCTAGAGAACGATATCAATACCCGTGGCTTACCCTAATTACTACACTACAACGATTAGGTTCACTGCCTAGGGTGTTATAAAACTTGCTCGAAGAAAAGGAAGTCTCCTTGACCCCGAACGACGCGTGTAGCGTTATCAAAGTACTAGCCTAATTTGGTTTCAAGGATATCATTCCCCCATAATCCTTTACAATCCACTTATGATTTTAAAAGCAAACTTGACATCTCTACCTAAGAATAATGGTAAACATACACTACACTCTTTTAATCATCAACATATCACTTCATTATCTGAACCCCATTGTAAGTCAGTATATAAAACTTCACAGTATCACATTTCTTTCAAACACTAGTAGACATAAATACTATACGATATAGCCATCATCCCGAAACCACCTAAGACATGATCAACTTTGGAAATGGTTTGGATAACCACTTGCCACTATCAAGACTTTCCTACAATGACAATTATCACATCAATATAAAACATTTCACATCAACAATATCTTACACCTTTGATTAACAACAATTACCCTAACAACAACAAAAACTATTCCATTTGCGGCACTATATCGACGAAAGTGTCAGTTAACCATTTGTTGGACTAAGGTGTTCAGAGATCAACAACGAAACAACTAATAAAACCATACAAATACAAATTACGCTGCATGTCGCACGCTATCGCCAGAAACAAAAATTATATAGATGTAAGGCGTTAAAATTTAACAAAAACTCCATGTTAGAAATTAAGATTTCGTTGAAAGCCTCGATACAATAACATATGATTCGTTTTGAGAATCGGAAAAAGCCGAACTTGAGGTATATTGGACTCTATAAGATTTTAACAAAACCCTTTAGATTATCAACTTAAGCCACCACCAAAAACTTAGAATGGTACATAACACATTCTATGACCAGAAACTTGAGAACGCAAAGATTAAAATTCGGCGCATACACCCACATTTTCCTAGACACTTCAACATCGGATAACACACACTGAATTCCGGGACGGAATTCCCTTAAGGGGTAGAGACTGTAGCAACCCGTAATTTTTCATAAGGTAAAATGACTATTTTACCCTTTAACTTTTTAAAATTGACTTTTGACTTTGACTTTTGACTTCTACCGTAACGTAAAAGCAAATACGATAACCGGTAGTAACTGGTAATTTTCCTTGTGACCAACACAAGACTACGATAAGTCTATATGTTCCAAATACTTTATTTTCACCAATCACCATAATTTATATGAACTATTACTACTTTATCATTTTTAAGTAGATATGTTACTTTTTACGTAAGACGCGTACTCAAACCTACGTTATTAGGTTTTAACAACATAGACGCACCTTATGAGACTTATCACACATTTAATATACCTAGTTAGAGTATATTGATAAGTTTAGACATTTTTATAAGTATTACATTTTTACGTTACCTAGTTTTAAGTTTCGTGACTTAAGGGTTTAACATTAGTAATTACCGGGACCAAACTACACATCGTAAACTCAAAGTAGTACAAATAATACACACTAACCACCTCATGTGTAGAGGTGGCATGCAAAGAGATACCACAAAGCCACTTGGCCTTTGTTTGGTGCATCTAGCCCCACAAGTCACCACCTTTACTTCCCTTGTCCCCCACTAGAAGAGGTAACTTTTCATTATCATCATCTCACATGCAAAAGTGACCAAAACCCTCTCCTTCACCATCCATGGTTTTTCAACCCCCCTCCTCCATCACCATCATCCACTTTAATTAATACAATAAGTTACACAAGAAAGATGAAGGCCTAAGTGAGCTCTACATAGTCCAAGTGTTGCTTTAGTGATTCCATGCTTAGATTTGGAGTTATTCAAGGAGTTAGGGGCTGAGATAAAGGGGATTATTTGGTGATTAACAAGGGTTAGAATCAAGTGGGTTGAAGATTCAAGACAAGGATTAGAGATTAGAAGGGTTAAGGGTTGAATTGTTCTTGTTGTACTAGTAACTTGTCATCCTAATCCTTGTAAGATTTGAGTTTATTTTCTTGTCATTCAATATGATTGTAATACTCTCTATAATTATTTGATGTAATTTGATATAAGTAGTATATGTAATATGGCTTAATTGATGTTGTACATGAGATTGTGACCATAAAAACAAGCTAAAACAAGTCCTAGGTAAGTTCTATGAACATGAATTCTGAAACAGTCCTAAAGTTTGATTAAACTAATTATCTCAGTAAACCTTGAGGTTAATTCAGTAAAATAGGCTTTTAGAACTATGTCTTACGGTCGTTTCGCCGGATGGCGCACCTCATAACTCACCCCGATGAGTAACTGAGAGCCAAAATGGCGAAACATGTCAAAATCTGCACACCATATTTCATTTGGGAAAAGCCCATAGTTATGATCATTTCTAAAAGTCGACTCAGTTTTATGAAATGTATCTAAGACCTAAACTTGAAGTTTGGCAAAAGCCGCGTGTCAAAACAAGTTTAGAAATCAACTTATGGTCATTTTGGCAGGACTGAATGTGCAGGCAAACTTTCCGCAATGAAATATAAGTATATACTTGTAATTAGACCATTGATATAGGTAAACTTTGGACGTTAGACTTGATTAAGCTTAAGAAGCTGTTAGAGAATATAAAAATATAAACTTGAGCTTTTGAATCACTTAAAAAGGACTTGTGGTTAAAAAGTTATGCCTAGTTAAGTTTTACTATATGAAAATATAGTGTTGGAACAAAAGCTTGCTGATACGATTTTAAATCACGATTTTGACCTTTTTCTGGTCCGAATCAGCAAAAGTGTAAAACACGAAAGTTGCTCAGAATGACTTTTTCTACAAAAACTCAGGAGCACATAAGCAGAAAGTAAACGACAAAGCCTAAAAACTACAAAAACTAAACTGACCTATTGTTGACTAGAAAACAACCATAGTGAGAAACTTTAAGTGAGATATTGATCAATTGAGGCTAATATAAAACCAAGATTAAGTCAAGATTGTTGTCTTGAGGTTCTCTAACTTAGACACATCCTTAATATAGTCTTGATTATTATTGCTTAACCATAACTTAGCCGCACGGCTAGTATAAGTCTAATGACCGAAACTTGTTTTTAAAACTTGTTCACTAGACTTTGACAAACTAAGTAAATGACCATATGCCACGTTAAACTACTTCACGACCTCTTGATTTTGATAGCCTGAACGATGGTACGAGGTTATTTATAAAAGGACTATAAGCCAAACAACATTTAAGGAATACTTTAACTTAAGGATTCATGTACAACATCATAAGCCAACAAACTACATATACTTGTACACTAATATCGTACAATATACTAAAACACAAATACTATGCTTTGTTAGGTAATCGTTAAAGATCGTGGTCTTGCCATACTCTATTGTTGACATACAGTATATCGTTACACTCCGCTGCTGATCATTACCATGAGTTCATAGCCCCACTTTCTTTTACTTAATTGTTTTACAAACCCTTGGGGGAGATACATGCTTTATTTTAAACCGAACACATTGCTTTCAAAATGTATGCTTATCTGATTGTTTTGTTAGCACTAAGTTACCGCATTTGCCAAACTTAAGTCCCTAAATCATGAATCATTAATCACTAATGAGAGTGGGCGCGAATATTGTGAATAGATCTTTTGGGATTGACGAATCCCGTTTGTGTTGACCGGGTAGGCAAACAAACGCATTGTATTTGAGTAACATTAGGTAAAAACGGCAATTTTTACCTATTAGGGCTCGTACCAACAATTTCACCAATTAATTTTGGAACACGTTAACGCCTTGGTTGCATGATGCTTAGTCTAATATTAACTGTTTTGTTTTCTAACCATTGGTGTGAGTCTATAGCTCACACTACAAACATAATGTGTTCAACCATCAAACAAACTCTATGAATTGCACTCAACCTTTGTGTTGACAGTTTTAAGCATGTATTTCAGGTCCATAATATCGGAAGCTGGCACGGAGGAGCACGGATACTCAAGAAGGCTATAAATTTTAGTATCATTCGAAAACCCATTTAATGTATTTTGTAAACCGTGAAACTACTGGGACCTCATTTTTTGTAAACTCTGATATTTATATAAATCGAATGATAAATCTTTTGAAACGACTCCATTAGAGTTCGTTTTCTATCGTTATGACTGTTGTCCCATGAAGTAACACTCAGTTTGAATTCCGCTGCGTATCTAAAAATTGGGGATGTTACAGATTGGTATCAGAGCCTTAATTATAGAGAAACGGGTCTAAATTGAGACCTAAACTATAACTACTTTTACAAACAAAAACATTATATAGCCTTCCATTCTCCGTGGCTTCCATCCTCCAAACGATTATGTGACTGCTAGATAGTTTATGCTACACAAACATACTAGTATATTGATATATACACTCGACATATTTTCACTCATTTTAGCTAAACAATGTACTAAACATATCTCCATATGCCTATTCTAAGGCATTATGACACAATCATATTTTTCCATATCATGTATTTATTCGTGCATTTTAGGATTACAAAACTTCCTCTAAGACATTGTAACTGATTACAATGGTCTTTTCTACTTCCCAGACATTGTAATTTGTACAATGGTCTCTATTATTTCTTAGACATTGTGAGTTACACAATGGTCTCAACTATTTCTCAGACATTGTGAGTTGCACAATGGTCTCGACTACTTCTCAGACATTTTGAGTTACACAATGGTCTAATTTACTTCGCAAACATTGTAAATTATACAATAGTCTCTAGAACTTATCTTATAAACCTTATGTGATATTGTTATACATGAAACCCGTCACAATCTAACAATTTCCCTAATGAAAATACAAGAAATGAGATTTCTAAAGGACAAACTGATTCATCATCTACAAAAGCTGAAGTTCAGCAACTTTCTCTACATTCATCAAAGCCCTATTTTGAAACCTTCATTGTTAAAAGTTCGTGATTCTTGCCAAGTATGGACTATTTTAGAATTACTTAAAACTTCCTTTCCACACGTATCTACCCATAATATCTCCTATGCAATGGAATGTGAAAACATAGGTTACAAGTCTTTTACGGCCGGGACTTGCAACTGAATGGTTTGATATCGCCTTTGCCTTGTGGATATTTTCTCAAAAACTATGTACATATCACGAGTATACCTAATTTAGGTATTTTGAAAATTTATCGAACCTCGGCTAAATATAGTCTAGTCACCTATATTTAACCTAGGGACAGTGGAACATAGTCTGACTAACTATGTTCGACTTAAATTTTTCAAACACTGAGAATAGTAATACAAGGGTTATATTCAGGTTAATTTCCTACTTAAACTCGATAAACCACCAGAATTCATTAAAAAGATCTAGAGACATGATAGTGTCTTACCACTCAGCGAGATCTTAACACTTATTTATACTCCCTAATTTCATTCTTGAAAGTTTTCATTTATGAAATAATCCTAACTACTATGTTGGGATAGTCATCAAATCTTCTCGGCATTTCTTAGAAGTACTAGCCTGATTTGGTTTCAAGGATATCATTCCCCCATAATCCTTTACAATCCACTTATGATTTTAAAAGCAAACTTGACATCTCTACCTAAGAATAATGGTAAACATACACTACACTCTTCTAATCATCAACATATCACTTCATTATCTGAACCCCATTGTAAGTCAGTATATAAAACTTCACAGTATCACATTTCTTTCAAACACTAGTAGACATAAACACTATACGATATAGCCATCATCCCGAAACCACCTAAGACATGATCAACTTTGGAAATGGTTTGGATAACCACTTGCCACTATCAAGACTTTCCTAGAACGACAATTATCACATCAATATAAACCATTTCACACCAACAATATCTTACACCTTTTATTAACAACAATTACCCTAACAACAACAAAAACTATTCCCATTGAGGCACTATATCGACGAAAGTGTCAGTTAACCATTTGCTGGACTAAGGTGTTCAGAGATCAACCACAAAACAACTAATAAAACCATACAAATACAAATTAGGCCGCATTTCGCACGCTATCGCCAGAAACAAAAATTACATAGATGAAAGGCGTTAAGATTTAACAAAAACTCCATGTTAGAAATTAAGATTTTGTTGAAAGCCTCGATACAATAACATATGATTCGTTTTGAGAATCGGAAAAAGCCGAACTTGAGGTATATTGGACTCTATAAGATTTTAACAAAACCCTTTAGATTATCAACTTAAGCCACCACCAAAAACATAGAATAGTACATAACACATTCTATGACCAGAAACTTGAGAACGCAAAGATTAAAATTCGGCGCATACACCCACATTTTCCTAGACACTTCAACATCGGATAATACACACTGAATTCCGGGACGAATTCCCTTAAGGGGTAGAGACTGTAGCAACCCGTAATTTCTCATAAGGTAAAATGACTATTTTACCCTTTGACTTTTTAAAGTTGACTTTTGACTTTGACTTTTGACTATTTGACTTTTACCGTAACGTAAAAGCAAATACGATAACCGGTAGTAACTGGTAATTTTTCTTGTGACCAACATAAGACTACGATAAGTCTATATGTTCCAAATACTTTATTTTCACCAATAATCATAATTTATATGAACTATTACTACTTTATCATTTTTAAGTAGATATGTTAGTTTTTACGTAAGACGCGTACTCAAACCTACGTTATTAGGTTTTAACAACATAGACGCACTCTATGAGACTTATCACACATTTAATATACATAGTTAGAGTATATTGATAAGTTTAGACATTTTTATAAGTATTACATTTTTACGTTACCTAGTTTTAAGTTTCGTGACTTAAGGGCTTAACATTAGTAATTACCAGGACCAAACTACACCTCGTAAACTCAAAGTAGTACAAATAATACACACTAACCACCTCATGTGTAGAGGTGGCATGCAAAGAGATACCACAAAGCCACTTGGCCTTTGTTTGGTGCATCTAGCCTCACAAGTCACCACTTTTACTTCCCTTGTCCCCCACTAGAAGAGGTAACTCTTCATTATCATCATCTCACATGCAAAAGTGACCAAAACCCTCTCCTTCACCCTCCATGGTCGTTCAGACCCCCTCCTCCATCACCATCATCCACTTTGATTCACACAATAAGTTACACAAGAAAGATGAAGGCCTAAGTGAGCTCTACATAGTCCAAGTGTTGTTTTGGTGATTCCATGGTTAGATTTGGAGTTATTCAAGGTGTTAGGGGCTGAGATAAAGGGGATTATTTGGTGATTAATAAGGGTTAGAATCAAGTGGGTTGAAGATTCAAGACAAGGATTAGAGATTAGAAGGGTTAAGGGTTGAATTGTTCTAGTTGTACTAGTAACTTGTCATCCTAATCCTTGTAAGATTTGAGTTTATTTTTTTGTATGATTGTAATAATCTCTATAATTATTTGATGTAATTTGATATAAGTAGTATATGTAATATGGCTTAATTGATGTTGTACATGAGATTGTGACCATAAAAACAAGCTAAAACAAGTCCTAGGTAAGTTCTATGAACATGAATTCTGAAACAGTCCCAAAGTTTGATTAAACTGATCATCTCAGTAAACCTTGAGGTTAATTCAGTAAGATAGGCTTTTAGAACTATGTCTTATGGTCGTTTTTCCGGATGACGCACCTCATAACTCACCCCGATGAGTAAATGAGAGCCAAAATGGCGAAACATGTCAAAATCTGCACACCATATTTCATTTGGGAAAAGCCCATTCTGGAAGTCGACTCAGTTTTATGAAATGTAGCTAAGACCTAAACTTGAAGTTTGGCGAATGCCGCGTGTCAAAAAAAAGTTTTAGAACTCAACTTATGGTCGTTTTGGCAGGACTGAATGTGCAACCAAACTTTCTGCAATGAAATATAAGTATATACTTGTAATTAGACCATTGATATAGGTAAACTTTGGACCTTAGACTTGATTAAGCTTAAGAAGCTGTTAGAGAATATAAAAATATAAACTTGAGCTTTTGAATCACTTAAAAAGAAGGACTTGTGGTTAAAAAGTTATGCCTAGTTAAGTTTTACTAGATGAAAATATAGTGTTGGAACAAAAGTTTGCTGATACGATTTTAAATCACGATTTTGACCCTTTTCTGCTTCGAATCAGCAAAAGTGTAAAACACGAAAGTTGCTCAGAGTAACGTTTTCTACAAAAACTCAAGAGCACATAAGCAGAAAGTGAACGACAAAGCCTGAAAACTACAAAAACTAAACTGACCTGTTGTTGACTAGAAAACAACCTTAGTGAGAAACGTTAAGTGAGATATTGATCAATTGAGGCTAATATAAAACCAAGATTAAGTCAAGATTTTTGTCTTGAGGTTGTCTAACTTAGACACATCCTTAATATGGTCTTGATTATTATTACTTAACCATAACTTAGCCGCACGGCTAGTATAAGTCTAATGACAGAAACTTGTTTTTAAAACTTGTTTACTAGACTTTGACAAACTAAGTAAATGACCATATGACATGTTAAAATACTTCACGACCTCTTGATTTTGATAGCCTGAACGATGGTACGAGGTTATTTATAAAAGGACTATAAGCCAAACAACATTAAAGGAATACTTTAACTTAAGGATTCATGTACAACATCATAAGCCAACAAACTACATATACTTGTATACTTATATCGTACAATATACTAAAACACGAATACTATGCTTTGTTAGGTAATCGTTAAAGATCGTGGTCTTGCCATACTCTATTGTTGACATACAATATATCGTTACACTCCGCTGCTGATCATTATCGTGAGTTCATAGCCCCACTTTCTATTACTTAATTTTTTTACAAACCCTTGGGGGAGATACATGCTTTATTTTAAACTGAACACATTGCTTTCAAAATGTATGCTTATCTGATTGTTTTATTAGCACTAAGTTACCGCATTTGCCAAACTTAAGTCCCTAAATCATGAATCATTAATCACTAGTGAGAGTGGGCGCGAATATTGTGAATAGATCTATTGGGATTGACGAATCCCGTTTGTGTTGACCGGGTAGGCAAACAAACGCACTGTATTTGAGTAACATTAGGTAAAAACGGCATTTTTTTTACCTATTAGGGCTCGTACCAACAATTTCACCAATTAATTTTGGAACACGTTAACGCCTTGGTTGCATGATGCTTAGTCTAATATTAATTGTTTTGTTTTCAAACCATTGGTGTGAGTCTATAGCTCACACTACAAACATAATGTGTTCAACCATAAAACAAACTCTATGAATTGCACTCAACCTTTGTGTTGACAGTTTTAAGCATGTATTTCAGGTCCATAATGTCGGAAGCTGGCACGGAGGAGCACGGATACTCAAGAAAGCTATAAATTTTATTATCATTCGAAAACCCATTTAATGTATTTTGTAAACCGTTAAACTACTGGGACCTCATTTTTTGTAAACTCTGATATTTATATAAATCGAATGATAAATCTTTTGAAACGACTCCATTAGAGTTCGTTTTCTATTGTTATGATTGTTGTCCCATGAAGTAACACCCAGTTTGAATTCCGCTGCGTATTTAGAAATTGGGGGTGTTACAAGACACGCCTTGAATATTCTACCAGGATTCGTTGGGGTCCAAGATATTTGCTCTTTAATTGGTACTGGACAATCACAATGTGTAGCATCCATGATTTCTAGAAGGGTCCTTTCTTTGTAATTCGAAGTATATGATGAAGAGGACATTTTCTAGGGTTTGTGGATGTGTGAAAAGGGGGAAATTAAAAAAAGTGGAAGAATGGGAGATAATGTAGAAAGTAGGTAGTGATATAAAGGTTACAACATTAAAAAATATATATATGACCAAACGGTTTAGTAGGTCACTCATTACTAGGGGTGTTATTCGGGTTGACCCGGTCGGGTTCGGGTCAACTCGGTTCAGGTCAAATCCGTTAAAGCCTTAAAAAAAGATACCCGAACCCGACCTTGTTTAGAACTCGGGTCAGCTCGGGTCGGGTCAATTTGGGTTCGGGGTCAACCCGAGTATTTTTACATTGTAAAAGTGTTGTTGAGCCGAGTTAGTCGGGTTCGGGTCGGGTCAAGGCTAAAAAAACATACCCAAACCCGACCTTGTTTAGAAGTCGGGTCAATTCGGGTTGACCCGATTGACTCGAATATATTTTTGAACCCGATTGACTCGACCCAAATTGACTCGGGTCTGGTCGGGTTCGGGTCGGGTCAGCCCGAATGACACCTCTACTCACTACACATAAAAGTCGGTTTTGAAAAGCATTGTGTTATAATAGCAAAAATAAAAAAGAAAGCTATATGGAACAAACAAAAAATGACAAATTGAATGTATTTTCAAGTCATTAGCTTTTTAGTTAGGAAAATGATTTGGAGACTTAATTATGTGTCTAAAAACATGCCTAAACATACGTGGCATGATCCTGATGGTTTGTGAAAAAGTGGGTCCTCTGTCTGCAGCCATCAGGATGATGCCACGCAAGTTTAGGCATGAGTTTAGACATATCTTTTAGGCCTCCCAATCACTACTCTTTTAGGCTCAAATTTTATTTTAAGTAAAAACTTGGAAGGAAATGAAATAAGGTATCTAGCCCATATATAAGATGAAACAAACACCCCATATTTGTTTAGGGCTCACAAGAAGAAGAAAACAATCACAGCAGCAGCAAGAAAAGAATGAAGAATGAGTTGGAGTGTCGCATACAGCAAGCCATGCGCTCTCGCCTTCAACATTTCAGGAACCAAGCAGAGTCAGTAACTTTTTAACTTATCCTCATAACTATCAACTCAATCAATCATGGGCCTGAATTGATAATATATAGTTCTTTGCGGAATAAGTGAAATTAGCAAGTATGGATTTAGGTTTCGGAGTTATAGGAATACTTTCTATCTCTAACTTCAACGAGTTACGAATTTAGAAAACGCGTTTAGCTGATTTTGTTTTATCTGTTTAAACAGTCAAGGGGAGGTTTTGTAATTTTCTTTGAAATATGATTTCTTGTTTTGTACAAAGACTCTTGTGTTTTTAGTCTTAAATTTTGGGTTGGAGTTTGGTTGGGGATAGGTGGTGTCACGAAAATATTGACATCTTTTTTAATTCGGAGAGTACACTAATAATTTGAAGAGATGGTTGCTTAGCTCTAATTTTAAACAACGTAATTATAGTTTTCAACATCATCCAACGAAAAGGAAGAAACTCCCAAATTGCAGTTCGGACACCATTTTTCTTATACATGTGTTATATCATTGTTTTTAATAAACTGGTCTCTAATATCCGTGTTTTCTTTTTTGAGACAGTTCTTTAACTTTTGAGGGCGTTAGAAGATTACTGGAGAAAGACCTGGTTTTAGATACGTATGCATTGGATGAACATAAGAAATATGTTAAACAATTGTTGCAGAAGGTACTTCTTACTGAGCTGGGGTTATTTCAAGTTTTCATATTTTGTATTTGAAATGTTGATCCCATATAATGAGAAAACCGAAAATATTTGGTGTATAGGACACACTTGGTGCCTCTTATTGGTCAATAACCAAATAAAAATAAATAAAGAAAAACCCCTAGGCAACTGATTCTAGTTATGGATTTGATCGAGCTCATGCTTCGTCATAGTTTATATCTGCGAAACACATGTATGTAGGTGAAAGCTTATAGTCATGTTGTTTCATCGAAATCAATAGCCACATTTATTTAATTGCAACCGATGAAACTTTGAACAGATGACAAAAAGAAAAAAAAAAAAAAAAAAAAAACAAAAACAAAAACAAAAAACATTTGAAACTGGATCCGATGGTCTCAAAAGGTGTCATCATCGAAACTGTATTCAAGCGTTTGGATTTTATTACACGTTAAAGGCTCACAATGATCAAACTTTGCACACTTCATGCATTTGGCCTTGGATAATAGTGTTCACTACTTTATAAGCTCTTTTGGTTTCATATTTATACTATCCAACTAGCTTTCTATGAGAGCTTGCTCTCCCTCTAGCGAAACTTTTGCAGATCAATAAGTTACTACACTATCCATAGACCGATTTAACTCTACACTTTTCAATAAAATGTTTCTTTCTAGTGTAGAAAGAAGATGATTGAAGGCCATTTACATTACTCTTGTACCTGATGATATGATGTCGGTACTTGATGATAATGTGTTCTCATTTATTGTCTGCAATGTATGCTGTTCTCAGATTCTGACAATCATATTATGCCTTTTACCTTGATTAGCACATTAGATGCATGAGATGGACTTTGTTTTCCTTTGGTTTCTAAATGTACAAATCAACCTACTTTAATGAGTATATCTAAGTGATTGACACTTGCATTTTATTGTTAGTACTTAAGTGGCACAGAAGATGAGGAGAATGTTTCTAAGGATTCTGAACAGAATAAGGTAGAACAAGTTAAAGAAGAGGAGGAAGAACGGCCTAACGAGAAGAAGGTAACAGACATTTGCTCTGAAGATGAAGTAAAAATTGAAGATGATTCCCCTGTACTATCAGCAAAAGAATCAGCCAAATCTGAAACTTTGGGAAATTTTAAGGAAAAACTACCTACCGAGGACATGATAAAGGAGGCCATCTGGACAAAGGCGACTTATTTTAGATCTAAATCCGAGTAAGCAACTTAATTATCACATTCTTGCATCTATCTAGGTGGTGGCAACTTCGACCCATTTACACCTGACTAGGTTGATTTGGGTTATGTTATATCTCCAACAAATCAAGCAAGTAAAATAAGCAAACTCTTTTTTCTTTTTTCTTCCTACTAATTACGTATGTGGTCATTAAAAGCCCTGTTTTCTTTCACATTTCGTTCCTCAGTATGTAATTAGTTTCAGTTTTGGTCCTTCCAAGGTTTTATTGATTTTGCATTTGGTTCCTAAACGGAAAACTGCGAGAGGCCAAATAAAGGAGCAAACAGTGTTTTGAAGCACCCTATCTGTAATTTGTATTGTTGAGGGATAATTCCGTATTTTGAGCAAAACACATGGGCCATTTGTGTAATTTGTTTTCAAATAATCTGGCTCAAAAGGAAGCGGGTCTTATGGGACGATAATTGTTCTCATTCAAATCAGTTAGTGTACTATTGAAATAATTTTTTTTGTGGTGATATATTTAACATAATAGTTATTCAAGATAATTGAATTTTTTTTGACAAAAAGTTTTTTCGGGATAGGATCCGCTTTGACCCAAACCTTTTACCTTACCCATCCGACCGCAAATCTTTACACCTCTATATTTAGCAATTGCTGTGGCATAATCTTGCTGTTTTAGTTCTAATTACATGACATCCTACATGTATGCACGCCCTTTATTTGTTTATGTAAATTCAACTAGTCATAGTTTCTTATCGTCTTTTCAGGGAACTTACAGTTGCTGGTGTCCGCCGGCTGTTAGAGGAAGATCTTGAACTCAAAAAGTTTTCTCTTGATTCCTTTAAGAAACTTATTAGTAAGCAATTAGATGAGGTATGATGACCTACTTAATGTGCTGTGCTGTGCTGTGCCATGCTCTAGGTGTGGGGAGTGTTTACTGGTAAGTGGTAACACATATTCGTCATTTACTTTTTTCGCAGGTCTTAAATGCTCAAAGTGACACAGGCTCCAAGTCAGATGCTGATGCTTCACATAGCGAAAGTGACGATATACAAATTGAAGTTAAACCCAAAAAGAAGTTGGCGCCAAAAAGTAAAGTTCAAAAGTCTGAAGCACCCAGAAAACGTAAGAAACCTGCTCAAGAAACTGAGCCCGTAAGGAAAAAAAAGACGAAGCAAGCTGAAGAGACGTCTGTTGATGAGAACAATGTACAAGATGATGATGAATCCTCTGAGGAAAAACCTGTGAAAGTGGGTATATCGGTCTTCTATTCCAGTCTCTGTAATGATTTATCTCATATATTTTTTAGGGAGAATTACATCTATATCCTTGTAAAAGTAATCAATTACATCAATATCCTTACAAAAATCAAAATTACATCAGTATCCTTTTAAAACCTCAAAACACTCAAATTTATCCATTTAAACAATTAAATTATAATTATATAATTATAAAATTTAATAAAATAGTAAATTACATTTTTACCCCTACTCAAAGAAATCTATTCCTTTTCTTCTTATTGCTCCCAGATCCATTTCGAAACCAATTTAAAAATTCTAACTGTTTGACTATTATTGATTTGGGTAACTTAGTTTCAATATAATATGGAAATTGAAATAAAATAATGCAAATGTGTCTACATATTGTAGCAGAAAACATTTTCGTGTTTTCAAATCATCAATTTAAAAGACGAAATGAATCATGCGAGAAATGAAAGAAAAGGATTTGATACTGTTAAATTTAAAGTATTAATAGAGCGTATTGGAAATTGCGAGTATCTTGCTAAATTTTGCAGATGGTCCTCGTCATCATGCATTCATCCTTTCAATTGTAAGTAATGTGTTCTTTGTTTACTTGTAACAGTTTGGGAAAAGGTTAAAATGGTCATAAGACTTGTTAAATTAATTAATAAATATCAAAATAATTAAAATTAGCATTTAATTATTGAAGTGGATAAATTTGAGCATTTTGAGTTTTGTAAAGGATATTAGTGTAATTTTGATTTTAGTAAGGATATTGATGTAATTGTCAACTTTTACAAGGATATAGATGTAATTCTCCCTATTTTTTATATTAACTATGCTAAATCTGATTATGTACAGAAGGAAGTGGTAGCACCTGTATATGGAAAGAAGGTGGAGCGTCTCAAATCAATTATTAAGGCATGTGGAATGAGGTAATTCCTACTTAGGCATTCTACCATTTAAATACATGTTATTTTAGATGTGGCAGTTTCGATCCGTGTATACTTACAAAGGGTTTACTCGGGTTATGTAATATCTCTAACAGGTCAAACAAGTAAATTAAAAAAACTCTGCTAAAAAAGTAATGATCTAATAGTCGCTGACACTGTATTTTTAATGTACACAGCCTACTAAGTTGTTTTATTCCAAAAGATTCATATACATGCTGTAATCAAAAACTTCTTTTAATGATACTTAACAAATATATATATATATATATATATATATATATATATATATATATATATATATATATATATATATATATATATAAAATAATTTTTCTAAAAGAATTTCTTCTCCAAAATTATCCATTTTTCCGGCTACCTAACCCATACAGTTTCTTGTCAGTGTTGCTCCTACTGTTTACAAGAAGGCCAAGCAAGCTCCTGAGGAGAAACGTGAGGCGTTCTTAATAAAGGAACTGCAACAGATTCTCTCAAAAGAAGGCTTATCTACAAACCCTTCTGAAAAAGGTTTGCTATTAATTATTATTCATCTCATACAGGTTGTAAATTTATATTTTATCTATGGGCAAGATTTCAATTTTGACTCCATATATGGACTAGTGTTAAGGTGTAGACTGACCTGATACATGATGATGAGACTCGATAAAAGAAAATATAACAGGTATTTGTTTTCTTTTTCCTAGAAATCAAAGAAGTGAAACGGAGAAAGGAAAAAGCAAAAGAGCTTGAAGGCATTGACATGAGCAACATTGTTGTGGGTTCACGCAGAAGGTCCACGTTCAATTTTGTTCCCCCGCCAAAACCCAAAGAACCAATCGAGAGTGACAGCGATGACGAGTCTGAAGACTCTGAGAATGATGATGGTGATGGTTCAGAAAACACTGACAATGATAATGAAGGTGATGCCCAAGATGACGCCCATGCGAGTCAGAGTGAAGAGGTCCATGAAGGTGGTGATGGTGATGCCCAAGACGAGGATGATGACGCCCATGCGAGAAAGAGTGAAGAGGTCCATGAAGGTATGACAAGAGTTTGATTCTTTTAATATGTCTTCTAGTTAATTTATGTGTGATTGTATATCTATCATATGCATGTGTAGTTGGAGTTTGTCTTTTTAGGCATTGGCTTTATGAGATCTTTCAAGAGGTCATCATGTTAAACCACTTATAATCTGGGTTGTGAAACGAGTTCCTATAGTTCCTATCTTTTTCTTCCAAATCTTGTAACTGCTTTAACTATATTAGAATCGGGTTCCTATAGTTCCTATCTATTACTTCCAAATCTTGCAACCTCTTTAACTATATTAGAATTAAGACATTGGTACTCATCAATATACCTGTATGTTAGAGGTGAGAATATCCACCCATATATGCGTAAACAGATGAATCTGGATTTTACTATACTTCTAATAAGTCAAATGTATCTTTAAAAAATTGTTGAAAGGCTGAAAGTCCCCCAACAACATTTGTAGAAGGCATAAAACCACTTGATTGATTTTAGAGTAAATTGTGATATTTTCAAATTGCAGGCGCAGTCCTTACCTTTTGAAAGTGTAAGTATCATCCCTGTGGGAAACCTTTGGTGCGGATTTGTCCCTGGCCCAAAGTGAAATGACTAAATTGCCCCAAAGTGAAAAAGTCTCACTGAAGGCAAGGGCATTTTAGTCATTTCACTTTGAGGCAGGAACGATATTCGCATTAATAGCTTCTCACAATGACGACTTCTGCACTTTCGAAAATGTAGGAACTGCGATTTGGACATACCACAAGGACGGTTTTTGCAATTTACTCTATTTTATTATAAAAATTGTATTTTTCATTTTAATCATTTGGTTTTAATGCAATTAAAACTTCTCTTTAATTGTAAATTACAAGAATAGGGAGACAAATATTGTTTGCTGGTGAGGGTAACCTGCCCGACCAACCCATTGTAGTTATACACTTAAAAGTCGTAGAAGAAAGCTGTGATACTAAAAAACATGTTTTATTGTGCATTTTAATGGTTTCTGCACGTGAGTTAGAAAACCTATACATCCCTAACAATATAACTCGTGTTTGTGGCATCCCATCAATGCTATCTTTTTATTTTGTGATATTTGTCATCTTTTTAAGACTTCGCCTGCATCTTGGAGCATGATTCATGGTCTAGAGGTGGCAAGATGGGATAGATTAGGTCATGGGTCAAAACGGGGCATTTTTTGGGCATTTTTTAATTATCGTTCAAAACCAGCCTGGTGAGGTTGACCCACAAACATTTACTGGCCGATATTTGTTGGTTAGCATGATAAACGTTAACAATATTATTACATAACAGTATCATTACAAAACTACTCTAAGTCGTTTACTTCTGTACTTCATTTGATCCGATCACTCCGTTTGACCTGTTTTCTCTATGGTTAGCTTTTTTTTTCCAGACCCGTTAAATAGCTGTGATAAAACGCATCCAAATTGGTCCGTTTGTATGTGAATGTGTCTGAGAGTCGAGACTGCCATCTCTTATTTCTTTCTTGCATCTTATGTTTCCTTTTCTTAGCTTCCTTTTACACTAGTATATACAGTGTAATTTCATAAGGTTGTGGAATCTTACTATGCATTGAGAAACAGTTCTTGTTGAACCATATATAAGGGATAATGATGTTTGCTGCGAGCTGTACGAAAGCTATCGTGGAGCAATGTGTAAAGCTGTACGATTGTTTCTAATTCTTCTGCCTTTGCTGCACTTAACTGAGAAAAACATGAATTTCAGTTGCTATTTTACTTTCCATTTTCTTGTCTTAGAAAGATGCTTTTCCGATTTACTATGCATATCCTGGGAAGTGCATTCATGATTCCGCATTTCTTGTGCAGTATCTTGTAGATACGCTCATATTCTATTTTAGATATTGATCTTCCTTGGAAAGTATTGTCTCGTAGATACACATTCGATTTTAGCAGATTGATTGATCATTTCAATTGTGCTGTATTTGTACTTGACACAATCTGGTCATAAAATGATTCTACTATTTTCTATACAACCATAAAATGACTATCTGAGTATATGTATTTCTCAGGTTTAGCTACCCCTGACATAACTCAAAAGGATGAATAATCATTGCTCATGGATCAACTGGGTTTGTTTCAAAAGAAAATCTAGCAATTTACAAATCGGTAAGTGTATTTATTTTTAATGCATGCAACACCCAATATCTCTGATCTAAAATGTTACTATATTGATATTGTACTAATATTGTTTTTTTTTTTTTTTTTTTTTTTTTTTTTAATTATAGATAACACATTTTAAGTGTTTTTTAAGAAATGGATAAAAAGTATTTTTGGTCAACCCAGTCTAACTTGTTTTCGAATTATACCTGTATTGACAGAATAGCTGCTGTCATTGCACTTGGTATTACCTCCCTAGCTATGTCAATACAGATGATGGAAATGCCCTTACATATGTCACTCTCTTTTGTTTGTTAGTGTTGCTCTCATTTTCTTTTGTAATTAGAGCGTCACTGTATTCTTTTATCTGCAGTTTCTTTGCTGGTTAATGCCTGAAAAATAACACTTGTTAAATCTCTTTCGCAGAAACTTTTAACAGTGTACCCTATGTTCTTGGGATATTTCAGATCAAGATCATTGTAATATGCAATTGGAACAACTTTTATGTTTCTTAGATTTCTAGCTATTATTTTAGTTTTTAAGGAATTGTCAGGACTCATATTATAATGTCACCATGGTGTGGGTGTGTAGTCCTTGTCTCAAAGATAACATTGTTAAATAATGTTATGCAGTCCAGGAGATCAATTTGGTAGTGTCTTAATGTTTCCCCTTTCGCTTAAATTCGTTGAGGAATTGTGAACATAATCATATCTTAGAGGAACGAGGTGGTTGCACCCACGCGTTGCAGCGAGTTTTTGGCTTTTAGTTTTTATGTTGTCTGTGTTTGGTTATATGTTTGGTGCCTAAATTGTGTATGCTTGTGTCTATACGTATGTGGGTTATATTTTAAGTGTCTGGCACCCACGCGTTGCGGCAGAGCTTTTTGCTTTTAGTTTTCGTTCTATTTGTGTTTGTTCATATGTTAGTCAACTAAATTGAATGTGAAAATCCTTATGTCAATGAAAGTGTAGTTTTTTTAGCACCTTTTATACTTGTGTTTATACTTGTATTTGGGCTTGTTTTATGTGGTGCAAATACAAAGATAACATCTATTTATATAACTTAGCCCAAACTAATGTAGCATATAGCAACTAAAACTATATATAATTTTTTTTTTCTTATAATTTTTTTTCTTTAATTTTTTTTTCTTATAATTTTTTTTCTTTTAGTTTTTGACTAAAAACATATTAATATTTAGCTCGTTTTACTCGAAATCTAGAGCTCTTTGTATTCATATATTTTTTATTAAAAAATTCGCTAGACTTTTGCTATATATTTGACGAATAAAATTTGTTAAATAAAAAAGTCGTAAATATAAAAAAAATTAAGGTTGCTTTTGTAAATTGTCGCATAGTTTGGGGATATGTTTTGCATTTTTTTAATAATATTCTATTTTATAAACTATTATAAAGTTGTACCGAAAAGGTCCTTGTTTTATGTATAGGATGGTTTTTAAAGTTAGTGGGTAAGTTAAGGGTATGTCTTGTAAATCAACACATAGTTAGGGGGTATTTTTTGCAGCTTTTCTATTTTTGCCCAAAGGACGTTGCTGTCCAATGTTGAAAAATACAAACGTTTTGAAGCCTGGTAAAATAACCAAAGCAAATAAGCAATGGTAAGTGCATGGTAGACTTTAGGGGACACGCATCCTCATTCTGTAAATGGCATTTGGAATACGTGCATCACATATAAGATGATAATAGTTTTTTAATCAAATGGTTCATCGTATTCAACCTAAGTGACAAATTTGGCTAGACTATGTGGTGGAAATTAATGGCTCAACCAGTTAATGTGTTGGGTCGTCTATAGTTTCACATCGATTCAGGGGTGTTGTTTAAGCTTTTATAAGGAGCTTATTCGCTTATATAGCTAAAATAAGCCTACACAAGTTTTAGGTAAAGCTTATAAGCTTATATGAGGGTTTTGATAAGCACAAAAATCTTGGCTTATGAAAAGATGAGTGAGCTTATTTAAAAGGTGTCATAGCAAAAAAATTTTGGCCCGTTTGTTTGGATGTATGGATATGAATCTATGACTTTGAAAGTCATTAATGTTGTTTGGTTGGTTATGGGGCCCACCACAATGGATTGAGGATACCCTAATGTGAAGGTTTCTTCATATCTTATGTGTGTGGGTGGTTTCATCATATCTTCCATTACCATTCCGTCCTATCTTCCATTACCATTCCGTCCTATACAAACACCAATACCCATTGTGATTTATAACAACAAACCAAACGCACCCTTAAATCCTTTATAACAACTATGACTTCTAATATATATGTATTTTTAATCATTTACATTTTTAGCTAGCTAAACCAAACACTAAAATGGGCTTATGATCTTATTATTTATACGCCAAAAAGTGTTCATGAACACAAGCTTAAACAAATGCCCCCTGATTAGTGATAACGTGATTTAAAAACATAGTATTTGTATATGATTTTTTCTAGAAAAAGAAGTATATATTACCATTTACCAACGACTAAAACAAGTATATGTTGTATGATGTTAAGTTTATTTTGTATGATGTTACATTAGTTACATACCTTTGTCTACAACTTATTGTTAACTAGACAAAAACATACAATTTAACAAAAATGTATTTAATACTATTTTGATTTTTTTTCTTTCCAAAAGCCGCAAATTGTTATACGTTTTGACAATAAATTAACGTTTGCACAAAATTCTTTAGGGGATTATGACAAATTTAAACAATTCAACTATTTTTTTTTTTAGTAATGAACGATTATTCTGGAAAATGTTAAAATGCTAAGATGCACCATCATATTGTTACGGAGGGGAGTATTCAAGCTATTATTTTAACCATTTAGTTAATGATGTTCTACTCGTTTAATCTTTTTACTATCTATAGGTCATTTTGTGAACTTCGGTGACTCTATGCGATAGCAGTAAAGATGCCCTATTGAAACGGAAGTAACCCTCAATTAAATAGTTTACTGTGATGTTATTTTATGATTGAAAACATTATCAGTTGAACTAAGGGACTAAAATTTTCATGCAACATTTGTAGTGTGTTTGGAGTATTTTGGTAAGATTGGAGTTCTTTTTTCTTATTTTTATCTGATGACTGCTTTACGTTCTTTTGACTATTCGGGCTTCTGCGAGACTTTATAACATTTGAGAAGGGCATTAACAGGGGCAGATCTAGTGGGTTATTGGGGTTTACGGAAATTCGATGGATATTTGTTGCATAGTGTAAATTTCATTAAAATTCATTATTTTTTTGAAATGAACCGAAAATTTATGCCACATAATGTCTCGTCTAGTTAATTTAACAACATGTTAAAAGAAATGCATATCTTCTTTAATGTGTTTACGTGTTTTAGTGAAATCGCATATTTTAGTTCATTTTTATTTCTTTTATGCTCGTAAAAAAAAGTTATGCACCCGGTAAACTCAGAGTACTAGGTTCGCCCCTGGGCATTAAGAGTGGACGGTATGGCAAAGAATGGCTCGCCAAATGCCAAAAAAATGACGAATAACGTGTTATTACCATACCGGCTAACATGCCATCCGTGAGCCATTAGTTTTTCAGCCAATACAAAGGCTTATGCCATTTGTTCACGTTTTTTATTGATTATTTATTTATTTATTTATTTATTTTGGTATTGTGAGTGGGTGGGTATATCTGGTGGGGTATTTTGTGGGACCTAACAATACCAATAACATATTATTGGTATGTTATGAAGGAGTGGTGTTTTAGTTATTGGGATAGTATGATATGGTGCTGAGTTGGCATACCAATAATATGTGATGATACCCACCGCTCTAAGAAAACATAAAAGATGTCGCATGAAAATAAATTATATTGAATAAAGTGAGTCACATATGAGGGAATGGAATAGTGTGCCATTGGCATGTCAAACGCATCCTTTTTTCGTGTCAAATTTATGTCAATCGTATCGAACCTTTGCGCAAATTTGTGTCATTGGTTTTGAGCCAATGCAATGGCTAACGCCATTTGCTATTATTTTTTTTCTCCCTAATTGTGAGTGAGTGCGTATATTTTGTGGGGTATTTTGTGGGACTTACAGGTTCCTCGATGTCGTAAACCTTCGACCAAGGTTTCTCGCCCATCGTAGACCTTCCCCGATAGTTCCTAGTCTTAGACCGACGACGGCTCCCCCGAAGCGACCAAGGTTCCTCGGCTCGTCGTAGACCTTCGACCAAGGTTTCTTGGACCGACGTAAACCTGCCACGATGGGTTATTGAATAAAGTGAAGGAGGGGTGTTTTAGTTTTGGGATAGTATGATGTGGTGCTGAGTTGGCATACCAATAATATGTGATGATACCCACCACTCTAAGAAAACATAAAAGATGTCACATGAAAATAAGATGGATATTGAATAAAGTGAGTCACATATGAGAGAATGGTATAGTTAGTGTGCCATTGGCATGTCAAACGCATCCTTTTTTCGTGTCAAATTTGTGTCAATCGTATTGGACCTTTGTGCCAAATCTGTGTCATTGATTTTGAGCCAATGCAATGGCTAACGCCATTTGCTATCATTTTTTCTCCCTAACTGTGAGTGAGTGGGTATATTTGGTGGGGTATTTTGTGGGACTTACAAGTTCCTCGACGTCGTAAACCTTCGACCAAGGTTTCTCGGCCATCGTAGACCTTCCCCGATAGTTCCTAGTCGTAGACCGACGACGGCTCCCCCGAAGCGACCAAGGTTCCTCGGCTCGTTGTAGACCTTCGACCATGGTTTCTCGGACCGACGTAAACCTGCCACGATGGTGTCTCGGCCCGTCGTAGTGCGTTTGACGCAAGCTTCTAAAAGGAATTGAGTTAAAATTCCTGAACCGAGACGTTATCACGATATGGTGTGCCATTGGCATGCCAAATGCACCATTTTTTCGTTCCAAATTTGTGCCAACCGTACCGGACCTTTGGGCAAAATTTGTGTCATTGTTTTTGAGCCAATGCAATGGCTCACGCCATTTGCTATTATTTTTATATTTATTTATTTTTAATTGTGAGTGAGCGGGTATATTGATGGCGTATTTTGTGGGACTTACAGGTGATGTTATTGGTGTGTTATGAAAGAGATGTGTTTTAATTATTGATGTGTTATTAGGAAGGGATGCTGTGACACTGAGATGACATAACAATTACTAGTGATAATAAATTTTACTCTAAGTGGCTTTGTGCAGTTGTCCCGCCCCAATTTGCACAGTGTTTTTCTTTAATCAATTTCTTATAATATTTTCTTTTAAAATTATTAGTTTTATCTTTTTATAAATATAAAGTTTTTTTTTTTCAAAATATTATAATTTAAAATATAATTTCCAAATCATTTCATTTTATAAAGCTTGCATCTTTTATCTTCATATCCCATTTTATCACTTTTACTTTTAAAGTTTTTAATTTTATCTCATTTTTAGTTTCAAGAATATAAAAAAAATACAAGAATAGCTGTTGGTAATTAAAGTGGAAGAGGAAGAGAAAGAGATAGGATATTTGGTCTTTCACTTTGAGGATAATGTGTTGAATGTGTTTTGTTAATGAGTATAATACTATATACTGTTGGTTTTATGGATATAAATTAGTAGACGTGAGTTAGGATCGAACTCGAGACTATGGGATTGCACACTTTACGTATGAGAATTTAAAGTTAATAATTAAATATAAACGTTATATTTATTTATTTATTAAACGAAATAACTAACGAACGTTAAGTAATTAATGTAATGGACTAACGGGCGTTAAAGGTATTTGGAAAAGGACTAAATTGCAAAAGTTGGGAAGGTTCCGGAATCCCTTTGGGGAATCCTACACCGATCGGCCAAGGATCAAAACAAGGAAAGAAAAACCCAACTTGTTCACCAAGTTTAGTTGGATATATAAACAAGGCTTGGGGTTTTATTTTTCTAGATCTCTTGTGCTCATTAGCTAAACCCTAAAAATAGTTTTGTGTGTGTTTTTCTTCTCCAAACCGGTCGAACACCTTTGTGGGTGTCGATCCATTACTTTTCCACAAACCAAGTTATTTGTTTGATAAAAACTAGCATTACTTTAATTCGGTTTAGTACGTGTGTACAAGAACATAGTAATAACATACTTTTGTTATTATCTTGGATTGAATTACAAAACGGTAAGGGGTAATTCTTATAATCCTATAAACCCTAATTAGGGTTCATCCTAATTGCTAGTTTGTGGATTTGATTCTTGTTCGGCTAGAATCAAGAAAGGTACGCATACTTTATTCTTTAGTTAATTAATTATTCATTATATGTTCCTATACGCTTCCGCACTTACTTTGATGTTTATTGTTTATATTTATGATTTGTCATGTTATATAATTCCAACAGTGGCATCACGAGTCATTGGTTTTAATGAGTAATTAATTACTAAACACGTAAAAAACGGATATTGTATTGTGTTTGATATGATTTATTCTAGGGTTTTGGTTATGATTATATAAACCCTAATTTTAGGGTTAAGGATTTTGCCCTAATTTGGTTTTAAAAATCTATTATGGATCGAAAATTTTTTTTATGGGTGGAAACCCTAAAATTTTGTAATCGATTTCCTTAAATTTTTTTTTTAGGGTTTATATTAATTGTTATGTTATCTATATCGAAACCTAGATTTAATATATTTGTTACGTGATAAATTCATGAATAAAGTGTTATGTGACATGGAATTGTATGCGATCTTGTGACTTAATTGAATAATTGTTATGTTATATCCATGATGATACATGCATGTTTGTCATGGATAGTTGCTTGTATTATTATTTAATTGTTAAGATTGGATTAATTGTTAAGTTTTATACACATGTAAAATTATGATAAATCTTGAATTGGGGAAAACTCCAATTATATACATTAATGAATTAATTATGTGCAATTTGGTATATCATTAATTATGGGTTTACGCAATCGATTCGTCGATGTATGTGGCTCACTCTCAATTGAGAGAGTGAAAGCCCTAATTAATATATACGTTAATTTAACCTAGACATTGATTATTAATATGGTTTTATCGAATAAGTTGCATGTGGCTACTTGTTTACACGTATAAAATTGTTTATTATGTGCGCATTGTTTTTAGTTGTTTATATTTTTTTTATTAGTATTACTTGTTTGTTTATTATGTGCGACAGTTTTAAGGAAAGGGTAATTTTGAATAGAAAAATAATACGGACTAAACAATGGCGAAATTTGATTTGTTTTGGAAGAGTTAAGTTTTTAATAGTTTAATTGATTGGTGACTTTGGTACAATGACTGAACGGCTCACCCATTCGAATGAACTATAAAGGGGTTATTTAAGAAGTGCGCACAGTCACACTGAATGGATGTCTAAGGTTATGCGTTTGCGCTTACCTGGTCCTCTGCCCTCTGTAAGTTCGAATGGAGCTACTTAGTAAGCCATAAAATGTACAAGCTCATCTTAAGGGCGAATTAGTTTTAATTCCATGCGCCACTTCGGTGGTAATTATCCGAAACACTAAGTGTTTACACTTATGCAAAAGTACGGTATAATGGACGATAATTAACACTAAATTCCTTGATTGGTGAACCCAATACCTCAATCAAAACTTTGATAATTTGATCTTTATGAATTGGTAATAAAACGGTTTTTTATTAAAATTATGATACAAGATGAATGCATGACATCTTTGTACCTATTTGATTTAACCACATAAAATCAAAACTAGTACCCTTTTAAATTAAGGTATATGCCATCTAATTAAAAGGAACACTTGAAGTTGCAATTTAAGTCATGAGAGTACTTGGCTAGATTGTGATGGAGAGGTAAATCTCTATGTTAAGTGAGACCTTACATGGACATATTTGCAGTTCTTTAAGTTAGACACTTAAGTTGAGTAGGAAGTGAGATCTTGGACTCAATGGCATAAGATGGGATAAAACATGTTTATATTTGCAATAGCGTTGGAAAATATAAATCCCATAATGATCTAGGAATTGGAAAATGTTTGCCAATTAATGTTCGACAGATTACCTTATTATATGCGTTTGTTGCTAGCAGATCAACTGATGTAATGAACCTACGATAATTTGGATCCTAGTTTTCGAGAAAATACTATGGTTATATGAATATTACCTTGGGTATTTTATTTTCTTGAAAAGTTTAATTATCGAAAATACTAAAATTGAATTTTGCTAATTCTTTAAATGTATTAATGCAACATTAAACCGTAAACATAGGTTATTCCTCTGTTGGTAAATTGATCTACGCCTGTAATGGTTTTTTGGTAGAATCAACTTTAATAAGAGAATAAACCTAGTCCTCTTTTCTTAATAAAGAGTGAGATTCAACCCTATTCCTTTTCATGAATGAAGAAAGGTATGATAGGACAATTAGAATTGTCTAAATTCTAAATACATAACTCGTAAGCAAATTTTAATAGTTAAGAAAATTGCATATTTTCTGAGTTATTAAATTAGAAGCTGGACTAATTACTGTATAATTGGTAAAAGACAAACTAGCATATTTTATCTAGTTGTTGTGCTTTGACCATTTAAAAGTACTACTTACAATTGTTGGAATAGTAGAACTATTAAGAAAGAAATTGCATGCCCAATTATTTCAAGTTAATAGCATTGATGAATAATTCATCATCTACATAGTAGAATACATTTTTTTTAAGTACGTTTGTAATTGTTATGTATGGACTTTCTCAAAGGTGTAGGAAAGTAAATAGAACGCTATTTTCTTTCACTGGTTAATGCAACACTTACAATGTTGTCAAATCCAGTGGGAGTGTTGTGTTCTTATTACTAAATAAGGAATTAATGTAATGATCTCTTATTCAGTGGGAGTTACAAGCTTTGTCATCTTGGTAGTAACTCAGATTATCTCTAGAATGTCTTACGATAATTACTTTCCACTTGTAGACACTTATGTTTTCAAGGATAGTCATGAACGTTTCCTTATTAGACAATGAAGTGGTTCTACATCTACTAGTTATGCTAATATCAATGACACAATCATATTAGTCACATAAACAAACATATGTCGTGTTGTTTATCTGCTACATGATGTTGTTTCATGCACAAGTGGGAGAAATCTATATTGTGTGCAAGGTACAACATATAAGTATATGATTTAACGGATTCTCTTGACTGCAAGGTAAGAGACTAACATTCTAATATAACTTGTACATATCTAATTCAAGAAACATTTGGTGTTGCAATTTACGTCATGTCAGAACTTGGCGAGATTGCAATAACAAAGTAAATCTCTATGTAAAGTCAGACCTTGCATAGACATATTTACAGTTTCTAAATTAGACAAGTATTTAGAACATGTGTCAAAATGATATATAAGATTAGATTTTTATGTATTATTAGAATGACATAAATGAAGAAATCTAATACTACTTCAAAATTGTTTATTTATGTATTTTGGAATGACATAAATGAAAAATAATGTAGTCCTGCATTATTGTGAAGTAAAATAAATTAACTTGAAATTACTATTGAAACCAAGAGTTGTGTTCATAATTACTTTAGTTAAACATGTTTATGATTCATTGTAAAGACATAAACATAAAGTCTTTTAAGACTTATAATAAAGTAAGACGTTAACTTGTTATGTTTTTAATTAAGACATATACAAGAAGTCATTGAGTTGATCAATGATTTATAACGTATAATGGGATTATAACAGTTTATGTTTCTTGTTGAAACATGGATATGAAGTGACTTGGTTAAAGAGTACTTGTGTTATAAAACATGCAATTGGCTTGGAAAGTCTATTTTACCATTAAGTTGACTTAGTTGGTAAATAGGTAAGCCAAAAGGAATATGTTTATCTTATATATTGTTAGATTGTCTTACAATATTAAATTCTAATGAATACCACAAGTTGATGGTATGTTCAGTTAGGAGAATCAGACTCTATTTGATTTGTTTGATTCAAGATAACCATAACTTCTTTCTTAAAAAGTAACAAGGTTAGAAAATTGAGTATGGATTGAATATACTCAATATGACTCCAATCTAGAAGATTGTTAAAACACCATTTCATTATGGAATGTGATGAATCACATTAATTTTTAAAGTTGAAGATTCTGAATTTGTTAAACTACTTATGAATAGGTTATTAACAAACTAATGTCAAGAATTATCAATGTGTATTTGTAATGTCTCAAATAGAGAACAATGTAGTTTTGCTCTAATTGCTAAGTATATATAGATAGTCTATATATTACAAAAGGCAAGTGGGAGTTTTTTTATCTTGAAAGATAAAATTACAAGATACATAATCTTTTAAAACACACTAGTAAATATCATAATGAGGTTAGACATGTAATTGATAGACCTCATGATGATGGAATTTTCATTCATAGATCTGCAAGGATATCTCAGATATTTGACTTATATGCTGAGAAATATGAGTTACAGGATTATAGTAAACCTGATAATCATTATGATGGATTACCAAATATTGAATTGGGAAAATTACTCATACTATGAATGTTAAAGATGCTGTCCATAAAGATAATCAATTTTGGAAATTTGGTTTATCTTAATAGTTAGACTAGAGAATGGAAATGAGTTTCTTCAAAGAGATGAAAAACCCTAGTGGTTTGAATATCTATGAAGAAATCATATGGACAAAATATTGTACACATATTTAATTTATGACAAGATTATTAATCATACTTAAGCAATTAATTATGATTGAATATTATTTCCTAAGACACATTAAATATATAAAGATGATAATTGTCATACTTGTTTTCATTAATATGAAATATGACAATGGAATATCAAAACTCTTTCTTGAGAAATTACTTAAGCGAGGACGGTAAGTAATTAAAAGGTTTTTTGAATTCATATAATCTTTGGAAGTGTACGAAGTGCAATAATTCATGAATGGATAAATGCATGCATCTATGAAATTATACTTATGTTTAATTATTAAATCCTATTTTCGATTTATAATTAAAATAAGATAAATATTAAGTATTCCTGAAAGCTAGTGGGAGTATTATGTTAAGGTTTTAAATCTTATATGTTGTATAACATATGAGAAGTAACATTCCTTGTAAGCTAAATGTTAAGTCTTAGATTGGAATGTAACTTCACTTGTAAGATTTAAGAATTAAAACATACAACCTTGGAATATATGTTTATTGTTAATAAACATGTGCAGTAAAAATAAATGATTCTAATAAAACATGATATATCATTTGGGAAATTGATAAATATCTTTTGACAAGATAGAACGTGAATGAATTCTAAGGTTGACCTGTAGATTCATCATGTACATCATGTTGTGTATTCAAATTGTTGTATCATTCTTGAATGATAGATGATTTGATAACATTGATATCTAACTAAAAGTTATTAGATAACTTGTGTAATGAATATTCTGAAAGAATTACATCCTCAGCCTGGAATTGCTCCTAAATTCTATGGATGAACAATATGTCAAATGTTGTGCAAATTGTCATCAGCTTTAAACTTGAAAGTTATGAAAGCATCAAACATTACACAATAAGATATTAAAGTTTACGGAGTTTTAATGAGCACATTGTTGTTTGTATACAATGATGCTGATTTAATTGAGATGACACTCAATACTAGTCATGATAGGATTTCATCCTTGTTAATGACCATGTGACCTAGTTGTGCTTATCTAAGAGCACAGTTGCATTATACATTAAAAGAATAAGAATACATTAAACTTTAAAAATGCTTGAAAGTTTAAATTGTCATAAATTGGTGATAGAGGATGTTTCACACTTTATGAATTATTATGTGGATTGTTGAATGCACACATACAAGGACTTCATTAATTGAATTTTTGAAATAAGTATTCTCAAAATTATGATAGATCAAGTTGGTTGATTTATGTCTAGTCAACAAGTATGATTGTCATTACTTGAGGCATAATTCATCAACTGGAATGTTCATGCGTTGATCTATTTGGTATTTGGATAAGGGATGTTAAACAATTGTTATAATATAAATCAAATACTTGGTATGTTTGATTTTATAATATATTGTATCCTATATTTGCATGTTTAATCCGTGAATAAATTTATTTATTCTAAATCGTCCATTGTCGATTAATGATATGGGAGTATCATTAAACTAAGACAAATCTGAGAGATATGGTAGAATATACTTGAAAGTATATTGATGAGAATGCATACCAATTTCAGATGATATTCAATGAATTGAATATAGGACTTATCCCAACTACATAATTTACTTTGTGGATATTGTTATAAGTAAATTATGAATAGTTATCCTCAGACTTGAGATACCAGATAAGTGTCATGAATGTAGTGCACTTCTGTGGAACAACTTAACGCTATACGTAACTGGTAGTCATAAGGGTTGTTTCCTGAAGTGTTGCAAAGTTTGTGGGTTATTCTCGTAGTCAAGATAGAATTTGTTCCTTCAAATTTATTTGGAGTTTAATACTGCTGGGCCCCTCGTAGGGTTGACAAGATGTTTGCATGGCCATGCCCAAAGTTCTCCCCTGAATATGTTCAGAAGATTTGGTAATCTTGCTCAATCACTTATAACGAGAAACAGAATAGTTGGATAAAGAATGACTTAATTCCATATCTTTATTTAACATGGTATTAGAAACAAAAGGATAATAATAATGAGAAATCATTAAAAGGTTTTCCAGGAGCCTTGCTCGAGTTGTACTAGAGGCATCGAAGTGTTGCTAGACGCTAACCGAATGTGATCACTCTATTAAGATATATCCAAGTGGGAGCTGTTGGTTTTATGGATATAAATTAGTAGACGTGAGTTAGGATCGAACTCGAGACTATGGGATTGCACACTTTACGTATGAGAATTTAAAGTTAATAATTAAATATAAACGTTATATTTATTTATTTATTAAACGAAATAACTAACGAACGTTAAGTAATTAATGTAATGGACTAACGGGCGTTAAAGGTATTTGGAAAAGGACTAAATTGCAAAAGTTGGGAAGGTTCCGGAATCCCTTTGGGGAATCCTACACCGATCGGCCAAGGATCAAAACAAGGAAAGAAAAACCCAACTTGTTCACCAAGTTTAGTTGGATATATAAACAAGGCTTGGGGTTTTATTTTTCTAGATCTCTTGTGCTCATTAGCTAAACCCTAAAAATAGTTTTGTGTGTGTTTTTCTTCTCCAAACCGGTCGAACACCTTTGTGGGTGTCGATCCATTACTTTTCCACAAACCAAGTTATTTGTTTGATAAAAACTAGCATTACTTTAATTCGGTTTAGTACGTGTGTACAAGAACATAGTAATAACATACTTTTGTTATTATCTTGGATTGAATTACAAAACGGTAAGGGGTAATTCTTATAATCCTATAAACCCTAATTAGGGTTCATCCTAATTGCTAGTTTGTGGATTTGATTCTTGTTCGGCTAGAATCAAGAAAGGTACGCATACTTTATTCTTTAGTTAATTAATTATTCATTATATGTTCCTATACGCTTCCGCACTTACTTTGATGTTTATTGTTTATATTTATGATTTGTCATGTTATATAATTCCAACATATACTTAGTTAGATATTTTGTACATTGAGTGTGTCATCCATAGGTGGTCGACACCCTTAATAAAAATATGAGTAGATGATTTTTTTTGAGTAGTTTAAATAAATACATGTAGAAGTATAAGTTTGTTAATTAAGAATAATTAATAACTTGTGTATTTATTTAAGCATTTAAGGTAACGTTAGCCAAAAATAAATTTTCGCGGGACAAAATAAAATGTAATGAAGTCATAAAAATTATAAAAATACATTTCTTGAAAGATTTGAGTGAATAAATATTTATCGGGTTGAATTTAAGAAAACCGTCGTAATTTATATAAACATAACAATTTATATACGAAATAAATTTAAAACACTGGGTAAACTAATAATAATATTTTTATAAACTTAATATGAGTATAAAAATATATTGTGATAAATTTTTGGAAGTAACGGATCAAATGTTCAAAATAATTTATTACGCGATAACGTTTATTTAATATGAAATTATGCGTTTAATGTGAAATGCAAAACCCATGCATGACTAGTATGATGAATGTAGAGTTTGAGAAATGACTAAAAATTGAGAATTGTGACATAATGTAGGCCGACAGATTGTGATGCGGAAAGAATGTCTTTTCACTAAAACATGTACAATGCCCAATCTAAAAGAGCAAAATAAAGACAAATTGTGCTACAAGTTTTCTTCTTTAGCCCAGTCCACCGCAATCATACTCACATGAGATCATATTGATTGCCCACGTGAATAGTGACCATTATATTAGAGTTTCATTACGAGAAGTTTTTCCTTTACCGTTAACTCATCTACTTTAAATATCACATATAGAAACAATATTGCATCTGAATAGCAAGACAAATATGTTAGTCGTTAAAATGATTTTCGCGAGTATTAATATCGTGCTCCTGAAAGTTATGATCTAACTTTCGTGTTTGAAATGATTTTGTAACACTTTTGTGTTTGAAAAAAGTGATTGAAAATTTCTTAATAAAAGTTATAATATTTAATTTTGAATTATGTTTATATATTTGTTTATATATATATATATATATATATATATATATATATATATATATATATATATATATATATATATATATATATATATATATATATATATATATATATATATATATATATATATATATATATATATATATACTAGCAGGGTACCCGCGCGTTGCAGCGGCGGGTACCCTGAAATAAATTTTTTTGATGAATAATATATTTTAGTTTATTATGTTATTTTTAACAATAAATTTACGGTTATCAAGAATTTCGTATAGCCCGTGCCCGTTCGGGCTCGACCCGTTGGCCCGTGTCTGCTTGGGCTCGAGCACGTTTGGTCCGCGTCCGTTCGGGCTCAAGCCCATTTGGGCCGTTTCCCGTTCGGGCTTGAATATTTGTATAATGTGCTTTATTATTTGTAGTAGTGAAATTTAATGCATGAACTGTGTTTAATTTGGTTGTACAATATTCTTGATAATTTGTATTTCTTATGTAAGAGGTGTTTTAATAACTGTATTAATTGTATTTATTGACCAGTTAAATAATTGACTACATTAAATAGCATTAATGTGATGTTTTGTTTTACACTATGCTTCTTGTCTTGTATGTCTGAAAATTATGTGCATTAAAGTGTTGTACACTATGTTTCTTTTCTTGTAAGTAGTAGTTATTATAGTCATTAATAACATTGACCACTTTAATAGCATTAATGTAGTAAATCTGAAAATAAGTCTGAAAATTACATCATGCTTATTTTGTTGTACACTATGCTTATTTTGTTGTAAATCTGAAATTGGTTGCAGCTATTGTACATTGTGCTTAAATGGTTGTAATTTTTGGTGAAGGGGTGTATTTAATAGCATTAATGCTGTTTGATAGAATTTTGGTCTTAAAATGACACCACGCTTTATTTTGTTGTACAATATGTTTTCTTTGTTGCAATTTTGAAAATTGGGTGCATTAAAGTGGTGTACATTATGCTTATTGTCTTGTGCGTCTTAAAATTAAGAGTGAGGTGTCTTCGTGCATTATATGTAGTATAAAATATATTTAGATAAGTAAAAACATGAAAAATTAAATATAAATAATTATACTAATTAATGTGCTTAAAATAATTATATCATTATTAGCGCACATTTAATTTTCAAAGTAATAAATTCAATAATTGATATATTAATGAGGGTTTACTTAGTGAAAAATATGAGTTAATTTATAAAAACCCTAGTGGAATGAGGATTTGTCAATAATAAACTCTTGAATAGCTAGATTGAATTGTCGATATTTTAAGGGACAAAGTTTTACAGACATACTAATTTTAGGGAGGTGATATTTACACGGAGACTTTTACTACATTCACAGAATTATTATGTGATTTTACCGTTTTGCCCTCCCAATCATTTTACCTTTTATCTGGTTTTTCTAGTTTTTCCGGTGAGCCACTGTCCATATATAATGTTGCACATCCAAATTCACTTGGACTCTCAACGCATACTTTTGAATAACCATTACAGTGAGACTAATCCTCATGTTAACATCTTTTTAGTGGTTCAAGTTTTGCAACTTTAGATAACATCAACCTTCAAAATGATATAGTATTTCATTATTTAGCATTTTAGTTGATTCAAAGTTGAAAGTTTCAGTAGTGCATGTTTGCAACTCTAGATAACAAAAGATCCTATCACTGACAAATTTTGTGGATCTAGAATCACCGTCGTCGCACCCGATAATGATATTTGCTCGGTAGCAAAACGTACTAACATGTAACATATATATATAAAAAAGGCGTAAAAACATTTGTTGATCTCTAAATTAAAACCTTCTGATAACAGTTTGAACCATATATATATATATATATTTAAATTCCGGTGACACAAGATCACGCACGCCGTTGGTATCTCGAGGGGTGTGGTATTAAAGGAGTACAACTGCATGAGTTACTCGCTCATTGATTTTGTTTCAAGTCTGCTCATTCTTCATCGTTTATCTCGGGTGTTCAAGAATTTCTCTTTTCCAATGACATATTCAATAAAAATATTAGTATGATTAGAAGATTTAAATTGGTGATTTGATTTGTGAAGAGGATATGAAATTGTTAGTGACTAATGCAACGATTTGTTTGGATGATTATGGTGGTGTAAATGTTAGGCAGACATTCTAGGGAAGAGAATGGTGTGGAAGAGAATGGTGTAGAAAAAGTCAAAGATGAAACATTGGTAAAAGACTAAACAAGGCGGGAGGGCACAAACGTAAAATCAAGTACCATTTCTGTGGATGAAGTAAAAGGTGCCGTGTAGATATCAACTCCCCTAATTTTATCCACGCATTTTTCTAAAAAGATTAAAAGGTTTTTTTTTTTTTTTTTTTTTTTTTTTTTTTTTTAAATTAAAGCCACTTTCATCTTTTCGAAAAATCATATGTCTAAAGAACCATTAACCGTTAAGCAAATTAAATTACACTATCGCGACGGATTTTTTTTAATCTTTTATATGATGACCACTTTTATGTGCTTTCGCCAAACTTTAATTTTTGGTTTTTTCGATACAGAAATTTGCATGATATATCACATGTGATATAACACTAAATATAAGTTTGAACTCTCTACACATATTGTTATAAATAAGCATATTTGTATAGAAACATCTCTAGCTTTCTAACAATATTTAACACATATTTATTTAAACCTTAAATTAATACAATTTATTATAGAAGTTGGAAAAATAGATTTTTTTTTAATGTTTAAATTCACTCGATACATCATATGTGATGCAACAAAAACCGCGGTGCGGTTCTTGAAAATAAACAAAACCGCATTGTGCGGTGCGGTTCTTGAAAATAAACAAAACCGCATTGTGCGGTGCGGTTTCGGTTTCTATCAAAAAACCGCACTGCAATAACCGCACGAAACCACAAAGTCATATTCAAATATATTTTTATTTTCTATTTTTAAATAAACCAACTAAATTTCATAATTTTTTTAGGATTAAATACTTTTTTTTATATGTTCATAATTAGTTATTTCAAACATATTTTATTGTTTAATTATTATCTGAAGATTTATGTCATATAATCTTATTTTTCTATCAATTTATCATCAAAATTTTAAAAAAAAGTCATCTCATTGGACTTTTATTATTGTAGAGATGTATAATTTCATACTAGTACCCAACATTATATATATATAACAGTGACGCACTAAATTTATAACAGTGACGCAGTGACTTATAATGTGATGTAGTAACTTAATAACTGTGATGCACTAACTGTTTTTTATAACTGTGATGCAGTAAAATTTATAACTGTAATTAGGGGTGCTATTCGGGTCGGGTTGGTCGGGTTCGGGTCAAACGGGTCGGGTCCAAGTCGGGTCGAGGCTAAAAAAAATATACCCGAACCCGACCCTATTTGAACTCGGGTTCGTCGGGTTCGGGTCAAGTCGGGTCGGGTCAAGTCGGGTCGGGTCAGGTCGGGTTCGGGTCTGGCCATTTACAAAATCATATAATTTAATTTCTAAAATAACACATGTATAAATGACACATTTTTTTGGTTGCATTTGTTTGTTACATATTTTTGTTCATAAACAGGAATACCTTGTATTTGAGTGTTTGTTCATAAACAGGAATACCTTGGTATTTCGACACTTTTTCTTTGATTTCCTTATTAGTATCGAAGTAACCAACTTCAATGGTGAAAGACATACCTTTGTCTGGATCGAAAAACAAATCCATGCCTCAAGGTTACACTAGTATTGGTATTTAAGGTCTCTGGTGTCTAACATGAAAGTTTAAGATCATAAAAGCTGATAAACAAAGTGTTAAAGTGCAACACCCTAACTGCATGTGTGAAAAGTTTTACAATTTCAGATGATAAAATAATTACTTAAGCGATAAATAAGGCTTGATTATCGTGAGGTTTTACCCGTTCTTTCCTTTTATCGTTGTAGCATTCGATTAATCTATATATAATAATAAGTAAATACAAATTAATTTTTAAGTGTAATTATGTGCTACTGTCTTTTCTTTTGCGAGTCGTGAATAACCCGAGTTCAACAATTAAAATTAAATATGATTTAAAAAAAAAAAAAAAAAAAAAAAAAAAAAATCCTAACTCGGGTTAGTCGGGTTGACCCGAACCCGACGAAGCAAAATATTTAAACCCGATACCCGACCCTAATTCGTACTCGGGTTAAACGGGTTGACCCGATTGACCCGAGTTAGAATTTGGACCCGAGTAACCCGACCCGATTATCTTTCGTCGGGTTCGGGTCCGGGTCGGGTCCGGGTCGGGTCGGGATTTTTGACACCCCTAACTGTAATGCAGTGACCGATGCAGTAACTTTATAACTGTGATGCACCAAAATTCGCCTTCCTAGACTTTTTATTTTAAGAAACTTTTTATAATAACCCTACCATATATATATATATATATATATATATATATATATATATATATATATATATATATATATATATATATATATATATATATATATATATATGTGTGTGTGTGTGTGTGTGTGTGTGTGTGTGTGTGTGTGTGTGTGTTTCTCCTCATTATGTAACCTTATGATATATTTATTCTATAATAAATATATACCAAAAAACAGAATTTGAAAAAAAAAAACTTTAAAAACCACAAACCCGCAAAACAGAACCGCAAAAACGTAAAAACCGTAAACCCGCATAACCGAGCGGTTGTGGATTCTCATTTTTTAAAAACCAAAATTGCGGATGTGGTTCGGTTTTTACCAAAACCCGCACCATGCTCACCGCTACTAATTTGTATGTTCGAACAGTAAACAAGCTATCGTAAAATGGAGATAACTATTTGTATAGAGCTCTAAAAGATTCACCGTATTATGCATTGAAATAAATACATCATTAACTTTCCAACCGTATATCACACATAATATTTAAAAGACTAAAATACACCGTTGGTCCCTAAACTTGTAGCTGAGGATCGCGATGGGACGAACCACACACTTTTCATCGCTACCGGTCCAAACAGTACCCATTAAATGCCAGATTCGTCCCTTGACCAGATTTCGGACAGTCAAACCGAGGGTATTATAGACCATTCACTTTTTTGACCCAAGCTAGAGCCCAGGGACCAATTGTGAGTATGGATATTAGCCGTTTCTTCCCTGATACGCTGCATTTAATTTCGCGGGAACAAATACACCCACCCAACAAACAACTTTGCCAATCACATAAAACCACATTATCCAGAAAAGATAAACTGCAAATCGAAATCAAGAATATAAATCCTCATTTCCAGAACTGAAAAGACCAACCCAACTTCCAACAAAACCATGTCGATCGATCGTTTTACCAACATGCCAGATGAAGTGATCACTAACATTTTGAATCGGTTGCCTTTGTTAGAAGCGGTGAGAACCTCTAGTTTAGCGAGAAACTGGAGGTCTAAGTGGACTTTGCTCACCGATGTCATACTTGATGAGGATTTCTTTTATTATTTAACATACGAGTTTGATGGTAGGCTTGTTACTAGATTCTTAAATCGGCTTATGGGTCCAATAAGAAAGTTTGTCTTTGCTGTAGAGCCAAGATCAATTATTGGAATAGACAACTTTCATTATGAACACATTCATGAGTGGCTCTTGTTTTTGGCTGACAATGGAGTTGAGGACCTGATTATTACAAACTGGTATGGTGACCCAGTTACGTTCCCGACCCAACTTTACTCTCGCAGTGAGTTGAAACATCTGGTACTTCATGTTTGTGCTATGGCTACTTTGGAATATTTTCATGGCTATCCAAATCTACTGAGCCTAGAATTGATTCATGTCAATTTTCTAAGCGGTACAGTTTGGGACTTTATTGCTGGTTGTCCCTCACTTGAGTCTCTTAAAATGAATCGTCCTAGTACTAACGAGATGAGACTATGGGATATTGCAAAACTTGGGAATTTGAAGAAGTTACATTTGTCATTAGGTCGTTATAATGTTGTGACCACAATCACAACATCCGATATCTTTCACTTGACAAGACTTCAAAATCTTGAGACCCTTACATTGGATTTTGGTGATTGCACGGTAAGAACAATTTCAGTTTTACAACTTATAATGTTATAGAGATGTGTAACAGTAATGAAATTTAATATGTAAAACTTCTTGTAGTTGATACATGAAGCTAATCCTAGGATGAAGGTGCCCTTTGTTTCCCTGATTAACCTTAAGCTGTCCGATGTCGATTTTGGGAATAGTGTTATGGTAGCGTTCACCATTGGAATGATTCGGTCATCTCCGAATTTGAAAATGCTGGATACGAGAGTAAGTGTAATGATGTAATGAATATGTATCAAATAAAACATTCCTAAATTGCCATGTTTGTGTATCTCAACACTATTTGATTTTTCAGGCTGCAAACACGCTTAGTGATCTACCTTTGCCCAATTTTTCCACTGTTGTAGATAAAAACACATTCAGCCATGGGCAGCTTCAGACGGTGGTGTTTCGAGCTTTTCCCAGATCAGAGCATGAAATAACTTTAATAAAGTGTATACTTGCGTGTTCCCGGTCGCTAAAGACAATCAATATCAGGGAAAGCGATAGGAGTCATGATGGGAATGAAAATACCAGGAACAACTGGGAGTTGGCTAGGAAGCTGTTGAAACTCCCCCGAGCTTCCCCCACAGCCGTTGTAGATTTCTTTGACTGGTTGTAGTTTAAGTTTGGGTTGAAAACCCTTGGACAATTAATGTTTCAAAATAGTTTTACTAATTTTGTACAGTATTTGTTATATGGTTTGCTTAAAATTAGATTGTTCATATGTTGTTGTTTGTGCGTATTCTAGGTGATGAAAGTTTGACATTCGAAAGTCAAACTTTCATTTAGCATTTTTATTTGATTCAAGCAAGTAAAACTGCATTTCCAGTTTACTTTAGTTAGTCAATACTTGAAAATGTTGAATGGGTTAACTGTGAACGAGAGTTGTAATGTCAGAAGGATTGAAAACCTTTGGAACATTAAGTGCAAAAGTCATAATGGTATTTGAAGTTTGATGATGACGATGGCTGTTGGAATGTTCAATAATATATACAATGGTATTTGACTTTGTAAAGTCAATATTGCAAAACCATTACTAAAATATTTGTTTTGAAGTGTAATGATAATTTGACATGTTTTAGAAGTTTGACTTAACAAAGTCAAACTTCTAATGGTTTTACGGAAGTTGGCAACTTGAGGGACCAATTGTGTATCCTAAAGTGAATATTGGGCGGGAGTTTTAAGTGTGACAAATTGACAACGGCAACCAACACAAATTCAGGGACCGAGTGTGAAATAAAGGAAACTATTAAACCCTTCACCGTCTCTTACCAGAGACGATATTAACTAGTGCACAACTAACGAGATACTCATCTACCACTTTTTCCACACACACACAACTTTCCAATGGCAGATTTCCCTATTTTAAACAAACTCATGGAGGTGGCTGATTCGCCAAATCTTAATGATCGGATGGCTGTCTGGTTTGAAGATGAGGCTGCCCGAGAAGGGATTCTAAGGAAGCTACTTCTTCAGTGCTGCCAGCATCTAAAGACAGGAATCATCAACCGTAGGGAGCTGATACAAGAAAATCAAGCTCTGGGACCTCGTGGAATCGCGCTTGACTGTGTGGATGCGCTGAACAAAATCCAGTCTAGGCAGACAAACCAACTTGCCCAACTCATACAGATAGTTGGTCAAACAGATGAAGGTATTCGGTTCAACCAAGAGTATGTTAAGAAAATGGCTGAACATAATGCCTGAATTTTTGGTTTTCCATGGGGTAGATAAAGGCGTCTTTTAGGTGATAGTTTTGCTAAAAATGGTATGTAAATTAGATTTGATGTAGTTGGTTATGATGTTTAACAGAATTTATTAATGATAAAATATCATTTGGGTTATGTGTTGTTTAATCTGTTGTATTGTGATATGGGTTGTATTTTAGTGTTATTAGTATAAGCAAAACCAAACAGGCCCTTGTATCAGCAAAACCAAACAGGCCCTTGTATCAGCAAAACTTTAATCAGTAGAACCAAACACCCCCTTGTATCAGCAAAAGCAAAGGCAATGGTTTAAAAAGATGTGGTGAAAATACAAATACTTTGGCACTAAATCATAATGTATCAAATAAAACATCCGGTTGTATCAGCTAAACCAAACGACCCCTTTTATCAGCAAAAGCTGTTACAGCAAAACCAAACACCCCCGTATCAGAAAAATTAGAGGCAGTGGTTTCAAAACACGGGTTCAAAAGGCAAACGCTTTAGCAGTAAACAACAATGTATTGACAATTGTGTATTGTAACATCTTGAATTTTGACTTACCAAAGTCAAACAAACTTATGAAAACCAACAAATTGTAACTTGGGTAAGTCAAACCTATTAACATATGCAAAACGATTTCAAACACAATGATTAAATAAGATCACAAAATTTTATTCATCGATTTCAATAACTACAAATGTTTACTATCATCTAAACATACACTTAGCTAGACCCACAACTCTCCCTATCATCGTTTTCCTTCTTTTCCTTCCTTTCCTTAAGATATTTAAACAAAATTTCCAGTTTTGTAATCCTTTCTCCCAAATCGTTAAACTTTGATAACAAGATGTCATCCTCTTCCTTCTCCTTCTTAACACCCAAACGCTTTTCATTTGCGCAGTCTGCTTTCCTCAACGAACTCAACAAACCCTTCCCCTTATCGTTTTGTGCCATTATTGTTTTTCTTTTTGCTTTGGGAAGAATGTGTGTTGATTGTATTTTAGGGTTCACTCTTGCTCGTTCATACATATATGGTTGAAGGTTGGGTTACATTTTAACTAGCTTGGGTCAAAAAAGTGAATGGTCTATAATACCCTCGGTTTGACTGTCCGAAATCTGGTCAAGGGACGAATCTGGCATTTAATGGGTACTGTTTGGACCGGTAGCGATGAAAAGTGCGTGGTTCGTCCCATCGCGATCCTCAGCTACAAGTTTAGGGACCAACGGTGTATTTTAGTCTATTTAAAACTTTAAATTAAGGGTTTTGTTAACCACAACCCATAGGGTTGTGGTTAAGCTTAATAATTTAATTGTGAAAAATAGCATTTAATAAAATTATTATTTATATATTTATGCATAGGTAATGATTATAATTATATGTCGTTAAACATGTAAAATGTTAATTAATTGTTTAAAATTTAATTATGTTAATCATAATCCATAATGTTGTTGTTAACAAAACCCTTAAATTAATACAGTTTATTTATATAAGTTGAGAAAATAAAAGATTTTCTTTTTGATATATAAGTATTTGTATAAAATTTTAAAAGATTCACCGTATCATGAATTGAAAATGTATACATCCTTAGTTCTTTTTCAACCATATACCACACATTATATTTGAACATCTAAATCAGTAGAGTTTATTCATATAATTAGGAGAAAATATAATGAAAACAATTTCGATATTCAAACTCGCTTAATATATCACATGTGATATTACACTATTTTTTATATAAATGAAATTAAACATAAAAGTGGGTAGATATGAAATTAATCCAAAGAATTTTATATCATTTCTCTTACTTCTAAGATTTATCAAAGAGGCTTGCTACAATTACATAGTATTTATTGTAAAAATTTACACAATAATATGGCATGACATTTGACTTAGAGTAAACTACACCATTCGTCCTTGTGGTATACGTTGACCATCAAGTTTCGTCATTTGACCAAAAAAATTGCACCGTTGGTCCTTAACTGCAAAACGTTACTCAGCGTTGGTCCCTCACCCTAACGGGCCACACTAACGGTCGTTAGGTGTCAACCACATAAGGGTATTTTGGTCATTTTACCATTCTTTTTTAACTTTATCTTCTTTTCTCTTCCATCACTACCCAGTACCCAATACATAACCATTCTTGATGCTAAAAACTCGACTGATAACGTGTGAATCAAGATTATACATTTATACAACATACTATGCTAAATGACATATAATTAGTAGCAAGAAAACAGAAAGCTTAACAGATTGTCAGATACATACAAAAAAAGTAAAAGTTACTGAACCCAGTTACAGAACAAACAACCCAACTCGTCAACTCCTTCTGCAACTCCACTCTCAACCCACCTTCACCAAATTTCAAACACAACTTCAACAAAAACGCCTCGCAAATCACAGCTCCACCAATCACCCCAACGCCACCACCACCACCACTCTCCTCGCTAACCCAATCCACAACGCCCTCACTCAAAATCGGAAAAAACTCACTCACCTTCTCTCCACTCCCCTCACCACAAACCCAAATCAACACTAAATCATTTAACGGTCTAATCAACCCCGACTCCTCATCCTTATCATCTTTCATCCCTTCACAACACACATTACAATAACCCAAAATCACATCAACAAATGACTTAACTTCCTTCCTTAACTTCTTCTTTTGTTTTACATCTAATTCCTTGTTTGAACTGAAATTGTGGCCCATCTAGTTGGGCTAGGCCTTGTGTTTTTTCTTTTCCTTTGAACCGAAATTCAGCAAAACTATAACCCTTCCCATTTTTTTTAACGTTACCCCATATCCAGAAAACCAAATCACGCATAAAACCCTAAACTCAGAAAAGTGGTGGCTCCTCCTTTGTTTTCTTCATTTCCTGTCGACATCAAGGGTATCCTTGAGGCTGAGATCGAGGTGGGTATGGACCTGTGGTCGTGGTTATTGCTAGGTCGAAGAGTGGAGGATGGTTGGTGTTGCTGTCGTGGGATCACCTAAGCTATCAAGAATCACCTTTTGCTACCTGAAAAGCCTTGCTGCTACTGCAAAAAAAATTAATTTTCTTGCTTACCCATTTGTTTTTGTTGTTGGTGTTTTGGTTATTGATCTATTTGATGGGTTTTTTGAACTTGTGGTAAAAAACAATTTAATGAATACGATTATCGGGCTTTGTGAAGGTGGCCGGAGGTGGTGAGAATGGTGGTGGGGGAAGATGAAGATGGTGGGTTTAAAAAGATGGTGGGGGGGGGGGGGGAGATGAAGATTGTGATGGGGGAAGATGATGATTCAAGAAGAAGAAAATGATCGATGGTGCTGGCAAATATAATTGAGGATGTGGTGTGGGTGGGAAAAGATAAATATACCCTCCGCTTAACAAGGCTTAACGCCCGTTAGTCCAACCAGTTAGGGTGAGGGACCAACGATGACTAACGTTTCGCAGTTAAGGACCAACGGTGCAATTTTTTTGGTCAAAGGACGAAACTTGATGGTCAACGTATACCACAAGGACGAATGGTATAGTTTACTCTTTGACTTATTTATTTTTTTCTAGAGTAAACTACACCATTCGTCCTTGTGGTATACGTTGACCATCAAGTTTCGTCCCTTGACCAAAAAAATTGCACCGTTCGTCCTTAACTGCGAAACGTTAGTCATCGTTGGTCCCTCACCCTAACTGGTTGGACTAACGGGCGTTAAGCCTATTTAAGTGGAGGGTATTTTTGTCTTTTCATCAACAAAAAAAAACCAGGTTCACATCCTTGTCTGCTTCTCTTTTTTTCTGGAAACAAAACCCACGCTCTCCTCATCTCAAAATCCACCCATTTCCATTTTGATGATTGTCTCCTTGCACCATCATTCAATCTCTATCAAAACACAAGTCATATAACCTCACCAAAAAGAGTCGGTTACCAACACATACAACAAATGCCTTGTTGACTTTTTTGATTTTCTTTCTCTCAAACCAAAATCTACACAACTCAAAATCACAAATCTCTTTTTTGCTTCGAACATATTAATTCGAAATCACAAACCTGGTTCATAAACTTTGAATTCGCTACAATTGCTTCGACTACACCATCATTAGCTTCTTCATCTGCTCTGGTGATCTTAGCGACGGTTGTGAAGGTGGTAGCGTTTTAGATCTTGACGGCGGCTGTGAAGGTGGATCGGAGGAGTGGTGGTCGGATCTTGGTGGTTTGTGTTGTGTGTTAATTGGTGATAATTTCTTTGATAAGTTTTTCTTGTGTGCTAGTTGGTGGCCGAATATTACAATAATTTATATGATAATTTCTTTGATTATGGTGAAAATAAGAAAGAGGCCATGGATAATATATTTTGTGTTGGACACGAATAACAAACAAGATGACAACAAGAAAGTGCAGAAGAAAACATTTTGAAGAAAAAAAATTCATCGAAGATTTCATAGAATAGATGGAGATGTGAATTACTAAAGGTGTTTTATAATGTGGTCATGTTTTCAGTTTAGTGATGTTTTGGATTAAAGAAAATTGGGAATTTTTTTTGCTAACTTTAAGTTCATGTATTTAATGATTTGGTTTTTTGAATTTTTGGCAAATTCTTTTAATGAAAATGATCATCAAGGATCGTGAAGGTGGTTGGAGGCTGTGAGAGTGGTGGTGGTTGAATGTGAAGATGATAGGAAGAAGAAGATGAAAGAAAAAAAAGAAGGTGATGGGTAGATGAAATAATTAATTGAGGGTGTGGTGAGGGTGGGAAAAGACGAAAATACCCTCCACTTAAATAGGCTTAACGCCCGTTAGTCCAACCAGTTAGGGTGAGGGACCAACGATGACTAACGTTTCGCAGTTAAAGACGAACGGTGCAATTTTTTTGGTCAAGGGACGAAACTTGATGGTCAACGTATACCACAAGGACGAATGGTGTAGTTTACTCTTTTTTCTATTACTTCACCAACTCTTTTTTTCTAACGAATATTTTGCTGTACGTTATTTTGTAAAAATCTTCTGATAAATTTATTTATATGATTATAGCATTTTTGTTACGAGAATAGTCATGATCCAGGCAATCATTTGTGTTGTATGAAATCCATGAATTTTGTCTGGCAATCATCGAAGACGACGATATTTACAAGATACGAAACTCGGATTTTACAAAATCCATCATAATCCATCCTTCCCATAAAAACAGTATTTCATTAACCAAAGTCTAATCGTGAACAAACCAATCACAATAATATGTCAAACTAATATTATAATTATTCGATTAAATGGTTCACAAATAAAGATTGTTCTTACTCCGCAACTTGACGTTGTTTCAACTTATCTTTGTCGTATTTAATTCTATGATACGCATATGACCCTCTTCTACTCATAGCGTACTCTTGGTCCATAAAAAGTAGTCATAGCATGCTATAAGAGGATACATATTACTTCGTACAATATTTATATAAGTTTAACAATAGTTGTTTTCTCGTTCTTATATTACTAAGAGACCCGGGTACAATGGCTGTTGGCTTGAGCTATAGCCTTCGGGTACAATAAACGTAGGTTTTATGGTAATTTTGCATTTTCAGTTGACATATTACTCTCAAGAAATACATGTAAATGAATATAAGTCAGAATTGATTCTTAAAAACAAGAACAAGGATTTTATTCTTCTTTTCACAATTATCTAAGTTTGATATGGTTTAGAAGTAAAGATGTAAGAACATGTACCATCATTTGAGCGTAACTCACTGTCTTTGAGATCAAGAAAGTGTTTCTTGTTCTTACGATGAATCAAAGAATCGATAGCAAATATCTTAGGTAGAACAATGCGTGGCTTTGAGGATTTGCAGCTGCTACTTTTGTTAAGACGAAAACCATGACGACATCGTTTTGAAGCGACCACAGTAAGCCTCTCGTATAAGCATAAGGGACATACCCCTACAAAGACTTCATCTGGATGGAAATTACAGCAACACCTTAATTGATCATCTTTCTCCATCTGCCTTTTCATAAACAAATATAATCTGTGTATTTGAATTGAGTTATACTGAGTAACTCTCTTTAAACAAAAGAAAGATAGATTGAAAGGTGTAATCAATATTGGGAAAAGCGACATATATATTTGTCTCAACTTTTCTAGGATATATACTGTAGCACTCCTTATCTTGCTGGCAATTTAAATAATGTGGATGTTTACACTTGCTATTAAACACATAACCCTTGTTTTGTCGAGGACTGATCAATGTTTACATTGTGTTCTAAATATATATATATATATATATATATATATATATATATATATATATATATATATATATATATTAGAGTGCAAAATAAAGGAAGAAAAAGAAAAATAAAAGAAAATGTAGTAAATGAAAGAAAGTAAAAAACAATTATGTTCTCAAGTGTAAACAGAAGAAAGAAAGTGAAAATGTGTTGTTTATAAAATTACTATTATACCCTTAAAAAAGGAACCAAAATGAAATCAATTGTATTTTTGTCATTTACTTAATGGTTGTAGTTGTTTAACTTTCATCCTAAATGTAGGATGAAAGTATTCACAACAAAACATCAAAACTTTCATCCCTTTTACCTTTCACTTTCTTCACTTTCATCTTTAAAGCGTTTGGTACCCGGGAATGAGAATGGAGGAATAATTTTTCATTCCATTCAAGTGTTTATTTAAGAGGTAGATCTATCAAATAATGGAATGAATGATGGAAATATTCCATACTCCATATACATTAAATAGGCCGGGTATGGATCTTTCATAAGTTAGGGGCTCACCACTACTATCAAACTCATACCCATTGTAAGCCATGTTTATGAATTGGTTTATGTACTAAGCTTACGTTATGCCACCTTATCCAAGCCACGTCAAAATTGTTATCAAGTCACGCCTAAGTCAAGCAAAAGACACATTAAAACAAATCCATAAAGATCTTGATAAAAGATAAGGATAAGAGGTAGTTTTATCCGTTTATTCAGTTTATCAAGTTGATAATTGTAAATATCATGAAATCACATCCAGAATGATACTGATAACGTTTGGTGATTGTTCGAAAGATACACCTATTCAGAGACTTCAAAGTCATTGTGGACATAGGTCGGTTCAATCACTGCGGATACCAGATGAGCTTTTAGCATATTTAGACCCGAGAGCTTAAGTTGTAATTGACTATAAGTTAGCATATCCTCCTATGGTTCTGGCAGGGCCGTTAGAACCTACCCAGGAAGGCAAATTAGAATGAGAGGTGAGAATTGAGTCTGAGGGAGCTGGTGAGCCAGAGGCTTAGATAACTTTAATAGTTTTCCGTATTGATGGTTCTTCAGCTGGCAATGAAGCTAATGAGGGAAACATTCAAGAAGGAAGTAGCGTGAATGATACAATTGGGGTTGAAGAAAAGAAAAGAAAGAGAGAAAAATGATCAAAGGCCAAGAATTATAGGGATAAAAGAAATTTTATAGAAAATTTAGATTGTTCCCGCACCGAGTTAGTTAGCCGGGCCAATACATCTATTGTTGCTTCACCGGGTGGAAACACGCCAGTGTTGGTGGACAACAATAAAAAAGACATCAACCGCCCACTGATGTATGCACCCACACCTCCTGACCATTTGGATAATTCTCTACAGGTGTCCATCTCATCTAGCCTTGGAGCAAATCAAGGTGAACTACCCCTGGTTCCTCCAAACTAGGTTGGTATTGAAAATGTTGGGTCAACTCAATACCCAATGATCTTAATCAAGGATTTGAATGGAAAATACCCTAAGTGTGGCATAACCGTAAACAACACTCAAGTTACTAAGTGAACAGTCACTCAGTGGGTTACCTTCAGGATGCTTAGGACGAGTCTAATAAGAAAGAGTCACCATTCACTGAAGCGGTACTCAGTGAATGATACTTGAGAAAAAAATGAAGGTGATGAGTTCAGTGAGTGATGACCATAGCTCACTGAACCCCCACTTCTACTCAACAATAAGAAGAACTGAAGAACTTAAATAACTGTTAGGTCACCATATTAGTAACACAAGCATCAAGAGAAGATATAGAGAAGAGATCGGATGAACAAACCACACAAACACACACGATATGACTATAAGAAATGTTATGCGTAAGGTGAGTGAATGAATTGAACAACCAACCCTCAAGTGAGGGTATTACAAAGGTATTTATAGGAGAGGGAACTAGGGCAACACTCCTAGTCCCTTCCTTTCCTTATTGGACTTGGGCCAAGGCTTATGGGCCTTCTACATAAGCCTTAGCTTAATAACAAACATAAAGGCCTAAATAAGCTAACTATTACATATTAATTACTAACACTTGAATTTTAGTTTAGGAGTGATTCCAACAATCTCCCCCTAAGTGTTAGTGATTGATAATGTGAACGGTGAAGGTGTTGATGTAATAGTAGCTTTGACGTCTTCTGACATTCTTCTTTCTTGTGAGAAGAATTGTCTTGATTCGAACAATCTCCCCAGTGTAGAGAAATTGTTTCCTTTGACAAGTTCTGCTTTGACGTCATCATTTTCTTAGTTCTTTGATCTTTGTTCTTTGTGATGGTAGTGATAGTATGTTGTTGTTGTCTGCATCAGGTCTGCTTCGTTGCTCCAGTGTCTCTACGTCTTTCTTCAACATGCTCACACGCTCTTTAACGTTGGATTACAGTGCTGATGAAGTTCTCTTAGTCTTTAAACTTTGTAGATTCTATGATTTGACGAAGAATCATTCTGACTTTTGTGTTGCCTTTTGAGAGAACTTGCATTAGTGATGATGTTGGTATGAGCATGTAAAGAATCTGCACGATCAATCCGCTCCAGAGCTTCCATAAGAAGAAAACATACACACGGTTAGTAATAAGCGGATTCCGGCACTTATAAGTTTGAATTTCGAGGGTGTTAACAGCATAGTGTGAAAACACATCTCTAATTCTCACAAAGGCCGTTCCTGAACTGGAGTCCCACAAGTGAGATAACACGATGTACCGAAGTACACCTACAGTTCAGATGAGTCGCTGAGGTACACCGAAGCATCACCTCACGACTGTAGACCGTTTGAGACACACTAAGTGTAATCCACGGGGAGTTACCGAAGTGACCTTCTGTCAGGGCTGTTTGATATTGACCCTGGCAGGAGTTTCCATTCAATCACTGAGGATCACAATTGTGAACCTCTCATAAATGTTCTCGACATATTGCTTGGATCTGTGTAGGACTCGATAACGTACCACTGTTGTTCTTATTGTTGAACAACAAGGGATGAAATGTCAAGTGTTCCTATGAGATCTTTTGATGAATCTCGTGGTTCTAGACTCAGTAGTGCACTTTGGTTTTCCTGAGCGGAGACTAGGGAGATGGTCTCCTTCTTCAATACCAGCAATCTCTAAGAGAAAACCAATAGTTTACGTAGGGTTCCCTGTGTGAATGAAACAAGCTTCTGTTGGGAGAAACTTGAGTGGCTAAGAAGGTTTAGTGCATGCGTCACTGGGTCCATGACGACTTTTATCTTCAATACCGGTGTCATCTAGCGACGACCAGTAGCATATGAATTGAACCCGGTGTCTGCCCTAAGTTGACTAATCTGGAGGGCTATTTCTTTTCACCCTTTTCTTTGCTTTTCTTTTTAATTCTTCAACTTCTTCTTTCTCCGATTCTCATTTTCTCCTTTTTATAATCATACCTAAGGACTTCTAAGTACTAACTATTTGTGATGTCCTTGGGTAGATCCCTCCGGCTCTGGCGGATCATAGGACGGTTATTCTTAACCTTAGTCACCTTATAACTCCATGACTAACCTAAGTTGCCATAAAACAATTTCCTTGAAAATCTCTCAAAGTGGTTATGATTGAAAAACATTTTGTACCACTGTAAGAGTTTGACCATTTGCAGAAATACTCCCCCTCCACACGTGCTTAAGTGTTTAGACAGAAATTTGCACGGTGAGAGAAGAGCGCGCACTTTTGAATTGATCGACTCAAGATAGACAATTCCCCGAGGGACACGGTTACGTTGCATATTTAAAGAGTTACATTGTCAGCTTATAGGTGACAACTAGCTCTAATAACTACCTTGAAGGTGTGGACAAACCTCGAAAGGTTGTCAAACCCGTCAAAGTTCATGTCTATCAAGAGTTTCTCGAATAGGTACAATTTACTTGGATAAGTCTTTGGAAGACAAATCTTTTCAATGTATGACTGTTCAGATCCCGTCAATTCATAGGTTAAGTCTTTTCACACGACGATTCAATAGCAAATCAACATATTTCTTATCACAATAATTTTCTCCCCCTAAAAAATGGCATATAAATGTTATTTTTGATAACGTTTTGATATTAAATATGACCATTTCGAGTTTTGTGGGAAGATTATCATGAAGAACAATTTTGTGAACAAAGTTTTTAGCAAATACTCCCCCTCAACAAGTAATACTAACTTTTGAGGTTTTGAAAACGTAAGGGGAAGTACTTGTTCTTTTGAGCAAAACCTTGAAAAGTGATAGGTTTGATAGGTTTTACTCAAAAGTAAGAAGCTTTCGCTCCTTTTATAGGATTGTGGCACTGAAGCGTACCACAGGGTCCTTTCATTACAAGAACGGGTTGTACACTGTTATGTGTGCACAAGCCATTGTCAATATAAAATCACACATCCAAATTAATATGAAATTGAAAAACAGTTTAAGGGGTACCAGGTAGTCCATCAATCTTTCCAGGAATGCGAACAGGGCGTTGATAGCCTGTGAGAGTAATCCTGGGACGACCACCTACAAAGCTCTCCAGAGTTCTGAACTGGTCCCTTCTGTACAACCTTTCATCTATCTGAGTGATGATCCTCTTAACATCCCTTATGTCCTTAGAATTCCATCGCTTTGGAGACCCAATGCCTTCATGTATCTCCTTTAACCGATAAGCTAAGTCGTCCCTGACTTTCTTCAGTGTGTGATCTCCAAATTTATGAAGATCTCTACACGCCATCAAGTAGTTGCGATTTAGTTCACTACGGTAAACTATTCCGAATGGTTTGCTGACGAGAGTGTATTGTGAAAGCTGATTGATGTCAGGAAGTTCTAGCTGAGGTCTGGTGAGGTTGACACGAGTCTGATACGATTCAACAGCAAGTTGTAAATCTTCTACACGTTCCTGGATCACTATGCTTCTGATGAAGATGAGCAGGGACTTGATGTATTCACGTTGAATTTCAGTCAAGAATTGTCTCATTCTTCCTTGGCGAGATACAGATCTTCAATGTCGTTGAGGGACAAGTTCTGAAAGTCCGCTTCACAGAATTCATAGTCCCTTTCGTCTTGTCTCTTGACCACGATAGTCTTGAGGAAGGTGTAATCCCATTTAGACGAAAGAGTGACATGCTTAACAGAAACGATCCCTTTATCACTGTACACTTCATGTGGAGATTTTCGAACCTGGCAGCTTTTATAGTAGATTCGTCGGCGTTCTGGCCAATGGTGAATCCCGTACATTGCATCAATATCATACCGTTCCACGCTGTTAGAAAACATGTGGGTAGCCTTTTCTTCGATGGCTATGCAGTTGGAGTATATGGCTGCCGGGAATGGAAGTGTAAGTGATGTAGCGTATTTCTTTGAACCATCGCTACCGTGTAGAAGAAATTCTAAATCTTTGTTGAAGAAGTAGCGAAATGGAATCCTAGGTTGATCTGGTTGGCCAATTGTTGGTAGAGGTTTAGACCAGTCGGTGTAGTATGAAGGGTTGTCTCTTTTGGTGAAGTCGATGTTTGCTTCAGGGTTGAGCCAATCAATGTTGTTAGACATGGCTCGTGCTATATTTTCAAGGTGATATTCAACTTCAATAGCACTTTTCGAGCTGTCTTTGAGTAGTTGAAATGCTTCATTCTTGATTCGTTTCAACTCTGATTTCGTCATCTTCTTCACACGGAACTTCTCTTGCAGAAACTTAGCATGCTCCAACGTACGACCTTCTACCATATCTGGATCATCAGTAAGAGCGGGAGTGGTATCAACAAGTGTAGAGAACAATTCAAACTCGGTGTCATCTTCGTCTAGCCATGAGACGACATCAGCCTTAGGAGACTTCTTCTTCTTCTTTGGCCTTGATGAGGATGATGGTTTCTTTGTTGAACTGGGAGAGGTGGGTTGTTGTTGGGGCTCAGGGTCTTCCTCATCGTCACCACCAGTATACTCGAAGTGATCACCGGTTTTCTCAGTCTGGGGTGGTAACTCAGAGTCCTGAGGTTTGTCAGTAGAAGAGCGAGGAGGAGATCGTCTTGTTGTTGGAGTCCTTAGGGGTGGTGGTGGCACAGAGGAGGGTTCTCCAGACTTCTTTGGACGTTTAGGTGCAGAGTCCTTATCCATATCATCGTCATCTCTTGGTCGTTTAGGTTGATCTGCTGATTCCTTGCATGATGATCTGAGTTGATAATCTAGTAGTCCTTCAAAAAATTTAGCTTCATCCGAAGTAAAAGTTGCAGATCGTTTGGACATTTGCATCACCAATTTAGCAATTAACTCAGTTTCAGAAAGATCAGATTCTTTGGCCATTATATGTTTAACCAATGCGACAATGTTTGGAGTAAGTTGTTTGGAGAATACTTCTCTAGTCACACCAGGGACAGTGTCGAGAAGAAACTTGTGAGTATATTCTCTTGCCGTCTTCTCCATTTCCTTTTGGAAATCTCCTTTGAGAAACTTCTGGATTTGTTCCCTTTCTGTCAACAACTCTTTTATCCCGTCTTGAAGAAATTTGATTATGTCAGCGAGTTGATTTAGCTTTTTGTTGGTTACATCCTTCTTCCATACTTGCTTGACAGCTTTAACAATTCTTGTCTTTGCCCGAGATATCCAAGAGTCTGTTGGCTTCTTTACAGATTTGGATGTGGATCTGGTTGTTCCTTTGGATGGTGGGGGTGAAGAGTGAGAAGATGAATCAGATGATGAGGAGTCGTGAGGTGATTCAGTAGGAGGTTCAGAAGTTTTCTCCTTGGATCGAGTAGGACTGTCAAGAAGATAATCATCATAACTCACTTTGTCATCTTGTCCAGATTTAGCCTTTACTTCAGCCTGAATCCGAGCCTCTTCCTCTGCTTTTTCTTTCTCAGAATTTTCTTTTTCAGGTTCCTCAAAGTCATAATCAATAGAATCCTCCAGGGGCTTTTGTTGTTGTTGCTCAAGAGTGGTGGCACCAGCTCCCTTATCGGGTTGATTAACCGCATCAGGAGTTGGTGTAGATTGGACACCACCACTTGACCCTCCGGGGCCACACATTTGTTCTTGTTCAAACTCTTTTGCCTTGTGTTGGAGTCTAATGATTTTGAACTTCTTCCTGTAGTCAGTGTCCAGTGGATCTTCATCTGAGCTTTCCTTTTCTTGCTCAAGTACTGGAGTCTTCCCTTTCCCTTGGTCAGCTTTTGGACTTGGAGGTTTAGCTACTGTTGGAGTGACATCAGTTGCAGTTTCAGAGTAGGTGACCTCCTCGTCTGATTCGGTTTCATCAGATCTTTCATCCACTAGCTTTCTTTGCGGTTCAGACTTGGGAATGGGAATAGGAACAACTTCCTTAGAGGGAACTTTCCTTTTGAGTGGAGGTTTCCTCTTAGGGAATTTTCTTTGACTCTCAGTGCTTGCAACACTTCCTGCACTGCCTCTCTTGGTTTTCCTAGTAGGTGTGCCAGAAGACTTGTCATCGAGAAAACCAACTTTGCCTTCATCAACTGCTACCAGATACCTTTTGTATGAGTAAAGCTGTTTGATTTCATCAGAGAGAAGGTGATCCGGCAGCACAACACCTTGTTTCTTTGTTGTTGATTCCTTAAATCTTACTGTTAGAGTAGGTTCATACAACATGTCGTGATTATTGGGGTCATTGATTCTCTTGGGGATATCAGGGTTATACCCAAGTGCTCTTTGGATCAACAGTTTTGTATATCTGATATAAGAGATCTTTGAGCCAAGCTTTTTGAGGAATGTCATCATGTCGTCCCATATCAGAGCTTCAACTTCGATATGCTTCATGTTGACCAAAGCCCAAAAGATTTGCAGTTCCATGAGCTTGGGATGCTCATAGCCACTGTCACGTCCAGAAACAGATTTGGTGATGATGATGTAGAGAGTTCTCCAGGGTTGAGGAATATTCTTAAGATCCACGTATGAGTGCTTAGTGATTATTCCTGAAGCTTCGTCATAACCAATGTCGATCATGAATTGTAGAACAGTCTCTTCAGTTGGTGTGGCAATGTATTCGGTTGGCTCGATGACAGGAATGAGGAGAACAACCCTTAAGTCTGCAGGTGTGACGGTGACTTGTTTGTCATTGAGAGTTACTGTCACAGCATTTTTTCCTTTGATCTTTTGCATTGTATTCCAGAACTGATGAATGTAGATCTCAGGCACTGTAGCAGAATTTGTGAGCATGTTCTGATAAGGATGATTCTTCAGAATATCCACATCGATTAAGCAAGAAGACTCTGAGCAGGTGAGAGTATCAAAGTCAACACGAAGGTTGTTCTTTCCTATCTTCATCTGATAACCATGAGGGAAGATATCAGCAATGGTGAGAACATTTGGTGCTTCCACATTCTGCATTTGAGCGTCCATGTCGTGATCTGAAAGATATTTAGCCAAAAGAACCAACATATCGAAAGACATTATGTTAGTCAACAGATGGTTTTATTGTCCAATTATTGAGTGTGATATGTTGATGATTGTTACGAGTCCAATGTCACTTGTTTGTCCAATAGTCCAATGACGTCATGATAATTTTCGTGAGTTTTTTAACTTTAGGTTTTAAAGTCTATGTTTTTCACTTATTTTTCACAACATATTAAACGTTTAAGCTTATTAGTGACATTATTGGTTTCGTGGCGTTATGATTTAATTATTTACAAGTTTGCACGCGTAACAATTCATAATTAAGGTTAAACTAGGCTTAGGCGTAGAAATGGCAAGCTTATGCGTAAACAGGAGTGGTATACGCATAAGCATAAGCTTGTGCGTAGGTTCTTGACTTACGCGTAAGAAATATTACGCGTAGGAAAAGGGGGCCTTATATGTAAAGCTTACGCATAAGCGTATATGGAACCTTACGCGTAAGGCTTACTCGTAAGAGTCAACCTTATGCGTAGAGGTCACTCTTTACGCATATCCTTCACAGGATACGCGTAGTCCCTTTTGTAGAACCTTACGCATAAATGCTACGCGTAAGATTTCTCTTACGCATAACATGCTACGCATAAGGTGATCCTTATGCGTAGATGTCAAACAACCTTGATTCTGAATTTTCAAACGTAGAAAACCTGAAATAAATTCGTCATAACACAATCATTAACATCTACATTCAATCACCATCAGATCATATCATGAATATTTCATTTAAACAGTTTACGCGTAAAACCATTTATGCGTAAAACTTAAACCCTAAGATTCAAGAATTACGCCTAAGTAAATTAGCCATAAGAAAAGCACCAAACTGATTTTGGGAAGTCTAGGAAGCCTATTAAGTTGTTTTATCCAAGTTTTAACATCAAACTCAACATGAATCAAAAATACCCAATTCGTATGAACTAAAACCCTAAAATTCAATTCTTTCACATTTGATGTTACTGGGCAAGTTTTAGGCATGGATATCATCAAATCATCAAGTAAACAACACCTTATAAGCAACTAATTAACCAGAAACACTCACACAAGAAAAAAAAAAACCCAATTCACGCATAAACCCTAATATCTCAAATTCAATCAATTCGTGTTTCTGGGTGCGTTTTGATGATGGAAATGGTTTCAAAGTGATTAAGTAAACATTTTGACACTATCATATTAACCAAAAACACACGAATGAAGGATTTGTGTTCTTTGCTTACGCGTAGAACATAAATCACACTCAAACACATCATTTGACCGTTGGATTCGCGTATAAATCAAAACCATTGTTTAAAAATATGTTAAGATTATAAAACTACTTACAAAATGATGATCCAAAACACGGATTTGAAGATCGAATTTTAGGCGTAGGATATGGTAGGTGTAGAAGTAAATGTGAAGAGTTAATGTTTTTGAAAAGTTAGGTGAAGTATTTTGATAAAGAATACTTTAGGCATTTGACACTTTCAGTCCCTCCACCTTTACCATTTACATCCAATGTCCATAACTTCCATTTTGGTTATCACACGAAGAATATTTGGAAAGAATTTTGACGACACTCCCCCTCGACTTAAGAAATAATGAAAGTTTATAATTTTAGTCTGAGGAGTGTCAGAAAACCAGAAATGTGACCACCATTATTAAAGAAACAACCGGGATAAGATAACATGCAAGTACAAGGTTTTATGAAACTGATAAAATATTTACTTTCTCCCCCTCAACACTTGATTGAAAAAATACTGAATTTTGAAAGATTTGAGTGTTGATGGAAGATTTGTACTTGCCATGTTAAAAGAAAAATAGATAGAAGAATATTTTTGTTGTTTTATCTGATTTTATAATTTTGTATTTTGTTTTTGAAAAATATTAACAAAAGAGGTTTTGGTGTTTGACAGGTTTTTAAGAATGTTTTAAGAGTTCATCCAGTTCCTCTTGAGTCAAACACCGCATACCAATCCGGTGGACCAACTCATTAAACCTAGCAGGAGCTAAGGCTTTGGTGAGAAGATCTGCCAATTGGTATTCTGTACCCACAAAGTATAATTCAACTGTACCCTGTTCCACGTGGTCCTTGATGAAATGATATCGAAGATCTATGTGCTTTGATTTCGAATGTTGTACTGAGTTGCACGAGATCGCAATAGCACTCCGATTGTCGCAGTACATCGGGATTCTGTCAAATACATAACCATAGTCTTTGAGTTGTGTTCTCATCCAAATGACTTGAGCACAACACGCCGACATGGCTACATATTCTGCTTCTGTTGAGGAGAGCGATGTACAATCCTGCTTCTTCTATTGCCATGACACCAGTTTATCACCAAGAAATTGTAATGCTCCTGAAGTACTTTTCCGTGAATCTAAGCATCCTGCGTGATCAGCATATGAAAATGCTATTAGTTCAAAACCAGAATCCTTCGGATACCAGATCCCCAAGTTAATGGTTCCCTTGATGTATCGGAGGATTCTTTTAGCCTCAAAGAGGTGGGTTTCAGTTGGTCTTGACTGATAACGGGAGCAAAGGTATACAGCAAAAACAATATCAGGCCTGCTAGCTGTTAAATACATGAGAGACCCAATAATACTACGGTATTTGGTAGGGTCCACCAATTTCCCATGTAAATAAGCATCTAGCTTCTTGGTATGAGCCATTGGTGTGGCATAGGTGTCACAGTTTTGCATTCCAAATTTGTTTAACAATTCAAGGGCATATTTGGACTGACTCAAGAAAATACCACGGGGTGATTGATGAACTTGCATTCCGAGAAAGAATGTGAGTTCACCTATCATTGACATTTCAAAATGTTTTGTCATTAATTTTGCAAAAGCATTTGAGTATTTTAAATGTGTTGACCCAAAAATGATGTCATCCACATATATTTGAACGATTAAGATGTGAGCCCCGTGATATTGTATGAAAAGTGTAGGATCGACCGAACCTTTGGTGAATTTATTGGCAATGAGGAAGGATGATAACTTATCGTACCACGCCCGAGGAGCTTGTTTGAGACCATACAGAGCTTTGTTCAGTTTGTAAACATGGTTCGGGAACTCGGGATCAACGAATCCTTCTGGCTGGCTGACATAAACCGTTTCTTTCAGTTGCCCATTCAGAAAAGCAGTTTTGACGTCCATCTGAAAGACCGTTATGTTCATATGAGCCGCGAACGCGAGAAAAATCCGAACAGCCTCAAGACGAGCAACTGGAGCAAATGATTCTTCAAAGTCAATACCCTCTTCTTGTCTATAACCCTTAGCCACCAGACGTGACTTATTTCTGATTACGTTCCCTTCAGCATCCAATTTGTTTTTCCAAATCCATTTGAGACCAATGACGTAGACCCCTGTTGGTCTTTCAACCAGTTCCCATACTTCAAGACGCTTGAATTGGTTGAGTTCTTCTTGCATGGATTCAATCCAGTTGTCTTTTGTCATTGCGTCTTTAATGTTTTTAGGCTCAGATTGGCAGACAGTGAGAGCATAAATGCAATGTTAACCATCTGTGTGAAGACGTTGTCTTGTAACGACTGGTTGATTCGGGTTGCCAATAATATTCTCTAGAGGATGGTCTTTTGTCCAACGATGTGTAGAGGGTTGATGTTGGTATACATTGTGCAGATTTTGAGGATTCAAATGGTTTGTTGATGATTCCGCGACATCAGGTGCATCAGTTTCATTGGCAAACGGGTTAAAGAACGCATTTGGATCAAAATCTGCAGGTGGGGGTACTTCATTAAGAACATCATCAGCTGGTTCAGCGTCGTTGGAAGCAGTTTGTTCAACTGTTGTTGTAGAGTCAACTGGTGGTGCTTCTTCAACAGTAGTTGTTGTAGCAGGTGTATCAGGTATAATAGTATGATCAGGTTGAGCAGCGGAAACAGCGGATACACCTGGAGCACGTTCATCAATGTCATCACTAAACAGCGGAGCAAATAGCGTTTCCATTTGTTGACGAGTAAGCTGGGGGCTTAGTTCAGCTGATGATGGGGTTTGAGGGAAGTTTAAATGGTTGTGACCGGGTTCCAAGATGTTATACTCAGAAGCCATCTCTGTAAGTTCATCAAAATTAGCATGAATCGTTTCCATAACCTGCTTTGTACGACGATTCCAGATCCGGAAACCCTTAGAATTTTCACAATATCCTATAAATACTCCAATGTCAGCTTTGGCTTTGAGCTTACCAAAGTCATCACGATCATTATTCGGATAGCAAAGGGATCCAAATACATGAAAGTGTTTGAGATTCGGTTTATGGTTATGGATAAGCTCAAAAGGTGTTTTGTTGTGGCGTTTAGTAATCATTGAACGATTTTGAGTATAGCATGCAGTTGATACAGCTTCTGCCCACAAGTAATCTGGTAGTTTAGCATTGATTAACATTGTTCTTGCAGCTTCCACTAATGTTCGGTTTCGTCTTTCAACAACGCCGTTTTGTTCTGGTGTACGTGCAATAGATGTCTGATGCTCAATTCCCATTTTCTCATAAAATTCTCGAAGAGTTTGGTTCACAAATTCAGTTCCTTTGTCTGTTCTGATTTGGTGGACGGTGTTCCGGAGTTGAACTTGAATTTTCGTGAGAAAGGTGATGATCATCTGTGGAGCTTGATCTTTACTTCGAAGAAAGTAGACCCAAGTCTATCGTGAGTAGTCATCGACAATTACCAAGATGTAGCGTTTTTCATTAATCGTTTGCACGCGCATCGGGCCACACAAATCTATGTGAAGAAGATGAAGCACATGTTGAGAGCTGTGTTCCACCTTTAAAGGAAAATGAGCACGAGTGCTTTTCCCTTGTTTACAAGCTGAGCATAGATGATCTTTGGAGTATCGAAATCTCGGGAGACCTTCAACAAGTTTGTGTCGAGCAAGATTGGTGATGGTTTGAAAGTTTAAATGTGAGAGACGACGGTGCCATAGCCAGGATTTTGTTGATGTTGCCTTTGAAAGTAGACAGATGGGAGATGAAGCGATCATGTCTTGCATTGATATTGTGTATAGACTAGAATTGCGAGAGCCATACATTAGATCGTTTCCTTGTAGATCACGAATGAAACAAGTTTTCTCCCGAAAAGCAACTTCCAAATCTCCATCACAGAATTGACCGACGGAAAAGAGATTATGACCGAGGCCTTCCACATAATAAACCCTGCTAATTTCAATATTGCCATTGATATAATCTCCGTAGCCCATGATAGCTGCGAAGTGATCATTCCCGAATCTGACAGTGCCAATGAACTTTGCAATAAAGTTTGATAACAATTTAAGATTGCCTGTCATGTGTCAGGAACATCCGCTATCAACAATCCAAAGGATGATCTGTATCACCTGCATTACACACAGACGACACAGATGGAATAGAAGTAGATGTGGAACCCGAAGTGTTAGAGGGTTCTGAAGCAGTTATAGTAGAAATACACACATCAATGACTTTAGGCATCCATTTAAATCCTAGTGTATTATGTATCCATTTCTGCCATCTCCAACTAGTCTTAGCTTTAGTCTTAGTGAATGCACTAGGTGGTACTACATTCCTTGGAGGTGATACTGGAACTACAGGGATATCAATGCGTTTCTTAGAATCTAAGGAGGGCTGTTTACCAAGCACAGACTTAGAAGAATTAGTGGGCATAGAGGTATTCCGATTCTTAGGATTCCTTAAACGAGACAAGATAGCTCTAGCAACACATTTGTCATGACAATTAGAAAGCATATTTTTTACGACAAATAACACAAGAAGCATCAGACTGAATATCAAAAGTACTTAAAGGTTTAGCATTCGTTACAACACTTTTTCCATTACATTTGTCAGACGCAATATCTAAAGTGGGTGCAACATGAGTCTTATTTAAAGTCCTAGGGTGTTCTTCTACTTCAAAATTCTTTATTGATCTTTTCTTAGGTCGCAACTTCCTATTCTTCCTTGTATTGCTCCTAGGCTATGAAGTGCGGACGTTTGGAAAAGAGGCAACTATTCCTGTTTCAGTAGAGGGAAGCACATTACTATCTTGTGTATTGTCAGTAGGCAATCTGGGTTCACGTTTGCTAAGTGTTACAGGTGCAATTTTCTTAATGATGCTAGGCTGAACTTGTTCATACTTTCCTAACATTTCCCTTAACTTAATGATAGTGTGCACCAAATCTTGATTTTCAGAACGAAGATTTCCAGAAAAATTCATGACTTCTTTAGTGTGTGCAAGATAATGATCAAGTTCGTTTGATGCTTCATATCGAGTCTGTTTGAGTAAATCAAATATGACACCATATTCATTTTTAACTTTTTCAAGTTCTTGTTCATATGTTGAGATTTGACATTTCAAAGACATGTTTTGATCATCCAGTTGCTCAATTTTAGGATTAAACGTTTTTGATTTCAACTGGTGGATTTTGTTTTGCAAAGCAAGTTCACGATTTTGACAATCTTTTTGACACCATTGAAGACGACGTTTTGAATTTGAAAGTTCGTTTAACAGTCGTTCATTTTCAGCTTTTAAAGACTCTATCTGAAGCACATTATCAGTATTCACAACAATATCAACAGAATCAACAGAATCAGCAGAGATATGATCAGATGCATATGCAACAGATTGTAATACAACAATGTAGGATATTAGTTTTCACATACACATCAAACCATAACAACAAGGTGGCGTATAAGTAGAATTCTAGAGAGAGAAAGTTAGAGGTTTAGGGAACTTTAGTGAGAGAAAGAAAATTCTTATTAAGAGCTCCAACTCTCTACCTTGGGAGGTAGAGAGTATTTGTAGTCTTACATAAAACGCCACACATCGGGCTGTGGATCAGGCATACAGTGGGTAAAGACCCGTCCGTCCTCCACGGTGTTACTTAACTAAATACTACTTAACTTAAAAGGACTACGACTATGAGCTTTCTAACGATTACATATACTTGAGGTGACCGACTCTTTAATACCTGGAATTTCTAATTCCTAACAATCTCCCCCTAAGGGAGGTCACCTCAATCATATACCAAAATTACATTGAATACAAATAGATATTACATTAACAATTGATCTTGCATTCTTGATGTAGTCCTTTGCTCCTAAGCTCGTAGTCATTGATTCGTCACAATGCATGTTTGGTTACTCCAATTGGAGGTCTTTTACTGATCCACGTGATAATAATTTTGAGCCATCTTTTGAGATCATCAGTTATCAAAAATCTCTGAGACATCCATTGTGGTGTTGGTATTATGTGATGTTGTGACTTTCGGACCGACATGCTCACATTCTGGATCATGATATCTTCTCATCAGAGTAGCGGAAGCTTTTGTTGATTCATGATATTGGCAGCAGCGTAGCAGAAGCATGGAGTGAAAATATCAGAGTCATTGATGCACTAATCATGATTTCTTTTGAGATGAATGTGATAAGTGAGCATGCGGCTATGGATTGACTGCTTCATTCTGATCAGTTGCAAACGTCGGGCGTACCTGCATACAACAGTTAGCAATAAATCGCACGAAAGTGTCTTTGATCACTTTCGTTGAATTGAGGTACACGGCCCACGGTTCCCCGTTGATTAGTACATGTACTGCCTGTGATCAGGTATAATTCCGAAGAATTTCCTTGACAGGGTTTCGCAGTTGGTCTAGCTGTTCTCAAACCGGAACGTCTCAAAGAAGACAACACGGAGTGAGTGAACCAGGAATTTTAAGTCCACTGATTGATGAAAAGAGATGTGAAAAACAATCGTGTATTGCTCGATAGAAATTGTTTTTGCAATACAACGAAGGTTTTATTGAAAATCAATTATCAATCATAAAAACACCTTTTGGTTTGAAAAATGAGTACACGGTCGATGTGCTAAAGAAAAGAGTTGTTAAGCACAAAGACCGGTTTTTCAAAGGTATCCGTCAATCCATAACCTGAACCAGGATTGATTCAAGAGATTGAATCGCCCCATTGTTTCTGTTCAGTTGTCACATGGTTGATCTATATAATAGATCTCACATGCCACCTACCAGGAGCTTGTTTGATGTTGGTTCCAGAAGGCTTTCCATCTTCATTGTGAATGTGTAAACACATCACTCAGATGTTCTGGCAATACCACAAGGATAATGCGTAGGACTCAAGATATAATCTCTCTTTCCACATTGTGTAAAACAGAGAGTCTTCATTGAAAGTGTCCTAATGAGATTTATTGATGATCTCGTGGCTCTAGACTCAATTTTGTGCATATTTTGGATCCTGTGCCGGAGACTAGGGAGAGGGCCTCCTTCTTCAATATCAACAATCTCTAAGAGAAAGTCGATAGATAATGTCGGTTCCCCGTGAGAATGAAACAAGTCCTTTTAAGAGGAACTTGAGTGGTTTGGAAAGTTGAAGTGCAGTGCGTCACTGGGTCCATGACGTCTTGTCTTCAATACCAATGCTACCATCAGTAGCATATGAAGTGAACCCGGTTTCTGCCCTAAGGTTGAATAAATGGAGGGCTATTTGTTTTCACCCTTTTCTCATTCAATTCTTTTTAATTCTTCAACCCCTTCAGTGCTTACCGAGACTTCATAGCAAGAACCTTGTTGGGTTTGTTCCAGTACTTGCTCTATCTCAGTCCGCACTCTTCCCATATCTCACTTTTCTCCTTTTATCATCATACCTAAGGACTTCTACACTAACTAGTGGATTGTCCCTGGGTAGATCCCTCCGGTTCTGGCGGATCATGGGAACCAATACCTAACCTTATCATCCTTATATCACCGTACATAAAGTAAAGTTGGTCGGTCTATTTGGTATTGTTCATCTGCCATTGGAATCAATTGAAAACCATTTGAAAATCAATCCAGATACTTGTGATATATTATCAAAACATTTTGTACCTGAATTGTTTTTGATATTTTTAGAATAAGTGCTCCCCCTCAACATGTGCATCAAATGTTTGAAATCGTTTTGCACATGGAGGCAAGAGGAAGAAATTACTTCTTTGATTACCATTTTTCTAAAAGATATCACCATCACTTCCTTGATCAAATCAAGTAGATATAGCATTTTCGGGAAGGATGAGGTTTCCAATAAATTTGCTCCCCCTCAATATGTGCCTCGAGGTTTGAAAAGAGTTTTGCACATACTAGAGGGAACCTGCACATTGAGGTAAATGATCACGTTTCAAATCATAGGTTTAAGATAGATGCTCCCCCTCAACATGTGCAATTTGAAAAATTGAAATCGTTTGTCACATGTGGGAAGGACAACGTGAACATCCTTATAAAACCATTTACCGAATTATCAGTTTAAATCCAATTTAAATCACACATTCTCCCCCGATCACAATTATCAAATCATTTGAGATTTGTGATCTCTTATAGATTTAAATTTATTTTGAAGGCTTTTAAGGAGAATTGCGACTTGATTATGAAAGCGTTTTAACTGATAAGGATCGGATTTTAAGACTTTAATCTCCATTGATAAAACATGCAAGTACATCTTTTGAAAACAATTTAATGCCAAATAACTTTTTAATTTAATTGAAATCATTCTCCCCCTCAATCAATGACATAGGTTGTTGATTGAGAGATAGAGATTTTGACAAATAAGTCTTGATGATTATCAAAAATAGAGACCGAGTTATTTTTCAAAGCAGTTAGTTTTCAGAAGATAAATGTTTATAGAATCAGAGCATGGAATTTGAGAACATGGTAAAGCATGGCTCTGTTCGTTCTTTGAAAAGCGGGTTACTGCCTGAAATGACAATAAACCATTTCTTTCTCTTTCTCCCAAAAATATATTTTTTGATTTTTTTTTTAAAATTCGAACAACATCTAAAGTCCCATGTCATTCTTTGAATGACAACATCAAAGACCATAGATATTATCGAACCGAGAAAAACATGACAAATTGACAATATTTTTTGAAGATTTTTCGAATTTTTCAGATTTTTATGGATTTTGAAAGTTTTATAATTTTCTATTTGATTTTCGAATAAATATTTACAAGAGATAGATGAAGATAGACCTTTACACCTCGTCTTCCTCCTGATGACGTTTGAGTGTTTCTGGTTGAAGGCTTTTCAAGCCAAGACGTGGAAGAATAAACTCAAAACGTTCTCTTGGAAGAGCTTTGGTGAAGATGTCAGCTAACTGATATTCAGACCTCACAAAATAGAGTTCCACCACACCTTTTTCTACTTGTTCCCTGATGAAATGATGTCGAATGTCGATATGCTTTGCTCTTGAGTGTTGAACATTGTTGCATGAGAGAGCAATAGCACTTTTATTATCACAGTACAGAGGGATTTTGTTGAATACAAAGCCATAGTCCGATAATTGAGATCTCATCCATAAGATTTGAGCACAACAGGATGACATGGCTATGTATTCAGCCTCTGTAGAGGATATAGAAGTACTCATTTGCTTCTTTGAAGACCAGCTCACAAGCTTATCACCCAAAAACTGAGCACCTCCAGATGTACTTCGACGAGTATCTTGACACCCTGCATGATCAGCATCTGCATAGGCTGTTAGTGACATACCGGTGTCCTTCGGGTACCAAAGACCCATATTGATGGTTCCTTGGAGATACCGAAAGACCCTTTTAACCGCTTCAAGGTGCTTTTTAGTAGGCTTAGCCTGGTATCTAGCACACATGCAAACAGCGAACAAGATGTCTGGTCTACTAGCAGTGAGGTACATCAGGGATCCAATCATACTACGATATTTTGTTTGGTCAATCATGATCCCTGAGTGGTCCTCATCTAGTTTGGTTCGATCAATCATGGGGGTGTCTACAGGGTCACTTGAATCAAACCCAAATTTCTTTAAGATCTCTGTTGCATATTTAGATTGATTTATGAAAATTCCTCCGGGACTTTGTGAAATTTGTAATCCCAAGAAAAATGACATTTGTCCCATCATTGACATTTGAAATTTTGAACTCATTTCATTAGAAAAACGATCACATTCCATTGGGTCAGTCGAGGCGAAAATAATATCATCAACATAAATTTGAACATGAATTAAATGTTTTCCTGACTTCCTGGTGAACAATGTAGGATCAACTGCTCCTTTGATGAATCCGGTAGATAGAAGAAACTTTGACAGTGTATCATACCATGCCCTTGGAGCTTGCTTTAAACCGTAAAGGGCCTTCTTCAAACGATAAACGTGAGTAGGATGCTCTTTATTTACAAATCCTTCAGGTTGGCTGACGTACACGACTTCTTTAAGGTCTCTGTTCAGAAATGCCGTCTTCACATCCATCTGATAGACAATCATGTTCTTACTAGCAGCATTAGCTAAAAAGATTCTGATTGCCTCGATTCGAGCAACTGGAGCAAAAGATTCTTCAAAGTCAATACCCTCCTCTTGACGGTATCCTTTAGCAACTAATCGAGCCTTGTTCTTCAACACATCACCATGCTCATCAAGTTTCACTTTGAAGATCCATTTAAGTGCAATAATCATAGCACAATCTGGAGCAGGTACTAACTCCCATACATCAAGTCGATCAAACTCATGAATTTCATCTTGCATGGCATTGAACCATCTATCTTCATTCATGGCGGCTTTAACATCTTTTGGTTCGATCTTAGAGAGTACGGAGTTGAAGAAGCACCATAAGGCATCGGTTTCAAGTTGTTTCCGGGTTGATACAGGACGAGAGGGATTTCCAATGATGTTGTCTAATGGATGATCGTGAGTCCATTTTCTGAGGTGTTCATGTGGCAGTTGTTGAGGGACTGAGGTAGCTGAGTCGATGTCTCCTGAAGAAGATGGTTCTGATGATGATTCAGGAGCAAATATGTTTTCAAATGGAGCATCTTCAGGAGTAGCAAAGGGATTAACTTCATCATTGATGCCAGAAACATTTCCATGATGTACATTTGAAGAATGATGATTTGTTGATGAGACTGAAGGATCAGCAACAGGTGCTTCTTGACTTAAAGATATTGAGACTGAGGGATTGACTTCATTCACAGGAATATGAGCATCCTCTGTTGTAGGGATCAACACCTCATTAGTACTTGAATCATACAGTTCATCAAACATAGGATCAAACAATTTCTTTAAATCATCTTCAGATGGAGGTACATATGGAGTTTCTTGAGAAGAGTTTGGAACAAGGGATGAACCAATGGGACTGTTTTGAAGTGCGGGTCCTGAACTGGTGTGTCCAGGAGCCATTTGACCGGTCAGCTCATCAAACGTAACGTGAATTGTTTCCATGATATTTCGGGTTCTTTTGTTGTAGATTCGGTATCCCTTTTTGTTTGAAGCATACCTTACAAATACTCCAATGTCTGCTTTAGCTCTAAGTTTTCCTAAGTCTTGTCCCTCATTAGTTGGATAACACAATGCACCAAACACACGAAGGAAAGAGAGATTAGGTTTTCTGTTGTGGACAAGTTCATATGGAGTTTTTCCATGAACAGTGTGAATCAGAGAACGATTTTGTGTGTAGCATGCAGTGGCAATTGCTTCAGCCCAGAGAAACATTGGAACCTTTGAGTAAATCAGCATTGTTCTAGCGGCTTCTACAAGAGTTTGATTTCGTCTTTCAACTACACCGTTCTGTTGAGGAGTTCGTGGAACACTTCTTTGATGGCTGATTCCAATGCTTTCATAGAAGTCACTAAGTTGTTTGTTAACAAACTCAGTTCCATTGTCTGTTCGGATAATTCTGACTGTTATGTTGAGTCGAACCTGCAGCTGTTTGATGAGTTTGATGATGATATCAGGAGTTTCATCCTTTGTCCTTAAGAACTTGACCCAGGTGAATCTAGAGTAATCATCAACCACAACCAACACATATTTCTTACCAAAGATGTTCTGCACTCTCATTGGTCCACACAGATCCATATGAAGGGTATGAAGAACTTCTGTAATTGAGTTTGTAGGTTTGGGTTTGTGGTCAAACTTTTTGCTTTTACCCAATTGGCATGCTGAACAAAGATGATCCTTTTCATACTTTAGTCTAGGTAAACCTTCAACTAGGTCCTTTCTGGAAAGATCGTTGATGGTGCCGAAGTTCAAGTGATTGAGACGACGATGCCATAACCATGACTTTGTTTTTGAAGCCTTTGATAACAAGCAGATTGGAGAAGCCCTCATCATGTCATCGATAGAGATGGTGTAAAGATTTGAGCCACGAGTTCCTTTTAACAGTTCCTTACCATTAAGATCTCTAACAAAGCAGGTATGTTTTCTGAAGGCTACTTCTAGATCAGAATCACAGAATTGACCAACAGAGAACAGATTATGACCCAAACCTTCCACATAGTAAACTCTAGAGATGACACTATCACCAACAACGTAATCTCCATAACCCATAATAGCACCGAAATGATCATTACCGAATCTAACAGTCCCGATGAATTTGCTCACGAAGTTCATGAGCCGCGACCGGTCTCCAGTCATATGCTTGGAACAGCCTGAGTCCAGGTACCACAGAACGATTTGAACGATCTGCAGTTGAACACAGACATGAATGGATAACTGGATAATTGGGATCCCCATGCAAGAATGGGTTCCATTTGGTTAGTTACAATGGTTGGAACACCCACATCAGAAATAGAAGCATTCATATCAGTAAGTGAGGCAATGGAATCATTGTGAATAGATGCAGTACTAGTGTCTGTATTAGCCCTGTTCACAGTGTGATCACCTCTTAAGGGAATAGTTCTACCAGTAGGCATCCATTTTCTAGTGGGCATTATCTGATTAGTCTTATGACCAACAGGTATCCAATAAAAGCCTATTTTACTGAATGTTCTTCCTGTGGGTTTCCACTGTTTTCTAACTTTCTTTCGTTTTTGCCTTTTAGCCTTCTTAGCATGAATTTTAGCATTAACAATATTAACTGGACAATTAACATCATTTGGCAGAACATTAACACCACATTCATGATTAGAAACAGAATTCAAGCAGACATCAGTACAAGGTTTGCAAATAGTATCGGAATTCGAATTAATTACAGTACGCCTATGGCTAATACTAGAATCAACACGATTCGTTTTATTCGATTCAAGCTTAAAGTTCCTAGATTGTTCTTCTACTCTTTTCCAGTGCACATTCTTAGCTTGCGAGGTCCTATCATTCCTTGTATTGTCTTGAGACTTTGACCTGCTCCCTTTAATGTCACTGATTACTCCTGTAGAGAGAATGGGAACATTAGTTGGTTTAACTACTCTTTGCATCACCTGTTTAGATGTGCTGGGATCTGAACTACATGCAGGTACACTAAGGTTTACTTTCTTAAAACTAGAGGTACTGAGATTTGTACTCCTAGAAGGCACACTTGAATTCTCTTTCTTAGCATTGACAGATCTGGAATCTGAACTACTTAAAGGCACACTACGGTTCACATTCAAAACATTGGGAATCGAATGCCTATCATACTTGGCATTAGGCATCGAGCATGGAATCAAAGGATTAACTCTCTCACCTAATGATTTTGGGCATATTGTGATCAAGCATTCTAAGATTTCTTGAGATCGTTTGGCATATAAGCATGCATGTCCAATTGCATTATCATGAGGTTTCTCTAACTTATCCTCTTCAACAATCTCACGCAGACATTCTAAGCAATCCTTAAGGGATGAGAAGTATGTTTGAATAGCAAGTTTGTTGTTCCTTAGATGAGGAGGGACATATGTCACAGACAAAGCATATTTATTACAAGAGTGAACCTTTGATACACCATTCTCCCCATTGGTCATTGGCATTTTCCCTTTTACCTGACTCTTCAGATTCTCAATTTCCTTTTGCAATGAAGCTATTTGTTCGTTATTTTTGTTACGAGTGACCTTTATTGATTCAAATAACTCATTGAAATGACGTTTAACCGTTTCATTTTCTTCCAGAAAACTTTCGTTTTCCTTTTGTAATGCATTTACTAGGTTTTGAAGATGAAACGTTTGAGAATTCTGAGAATCTAAAGGAGGAGGCATTTGGGAGCCTGTCATATTGTTCGTTTGACCCTTTAATTGAGAGATTTGGGCTTTCAACTTACTGATCGTGTTGCACTGAGCTTGAATTTGTTCATCACGTTTGTTAATTTGAAAAACTGCATCAAACTCTGGAGCATCTGAGGATGTCTTGATATTTGAAGTTTTGACATTTTCTTTAAGATGTTGATATTTTAGTTGTAAATTAAAATGCTCAACTTCTAGTTTAGAAAAATGTTTAACCAAATTGTCGTGATCATCCAGTTCAATTTTCTCGTTTAGTTTAGAATTAGTTTTTTCAAGCTCAATGACACGATCATGGGAGACTTTCAGGGCAACAGATAGTTCATGAAATTTGAAAGCATTAATAGAGCAATTTGAAGCAGTGAAAAACACATCTTGAGCAACACATTCAGTGATAAGAGTCTCATTTAATGTATGCAAGTTCTTCCTCTCAATCTCATTATATTTTAGTGCACGCTCATAGTCACTAACTTCAACAATCATTGCATCAAATTCCTTTTCCATTCCCTTAATATCAGTTTCTATCCCCTTTTTAAGACTCTCAAAGTGATCTTTTAGAAGTTTAAAGAAAGGCATGACCTCAGTTAGATAACATTCTTTCATTTGTTCAAAACCCCTTTCTCCTTCAGTTATACCAGTGGGTGTGATCCTTTTCTTGCAAGTTTTCTCAAAATCAACAAATAGTTGAAATATAACGTATTGGCTAATTAAGGTCTTGCTTTTAGTGGCAATTGTTCTAGGAACAAGATGCATTGGTGTATTAGGAGGATACACAGTCGCTCTAGGCATTTTCCAAAGGGGAGGGTTTGTTTCAACAATATTTTCAGCTTTCTGCTTATCTAAATCCATTTTCCAGAAGACTTGTTCGGGAGTCAACAATGTCTGAGGCTTAAACATGTTCAAGGAAATCCAGTTTTCCTTCTTGTAATCATGGGGTGTGATCTAATTTCTTGTTCATCTTTTCCCTAGTGACTTCATCTGATTTCTTATATTCCTCAGTGCACTCAACGCAACTAGGTTTCATTCTAGGTTTAAGGATTTCATTGCCATCATAAAGAACCTTATGAGCATTTCTAGCCCTTTTAATGACCTCTGGATTTGGTTCTTTAATAAGGGGAATGCTATGCTTATCGCTTAAGACCCTATGCTTAGTGATCATGTGAGTAGTCTGAATGGTGTTTCCTTGTATGTACAACTTGTTTTCAAGTTTGTTTTTCAAAGTTTTCAGATTAGAAAATTCTCTCAATAGTTTTGATTCCTTTGCATTAAATTCTTGCTTAAGCATTTTCACATTTTCTTGAAGTTCTTGTTTTTTCTTAGCCGTTTTAGAAAGCTTTTCTTGCAAGGAATTTAACTCTTGTTTCAATACTTCTTCTCTAAAATTACTTTTTCTAATGACTGTACGCACTTGGTCATCCATTTCCTGCTCACGAGTGGTCAACTCAAATTTTGCACGTTGTTCATAAATAGCAACACGTTCTTTATAGGCATTTAGTTCAGAAATTACAGACTCATCAGGGGCACAGGCAGTGTATTCATCAAAAATATAGTCATTGTTGACTGCAGGAGATGCATCACTTGGTACAACTTCACTTTCACTTTGTTTCACATATTGATCATATGGGACAACATTGATATTACCCATATTTTCAATATTTGATTCAATAGTTTCAGTTGATAGTACTTTGTCATGCATCTTTTGCACATCAGCATCATCGTATAGTTTTAATACCTCTGAGATGAGTTTGTCTTTGGATAGGCCAGCTTGTGGTGAAGAAGAGACCTTGGGAGAAACCATTGGAGAAATGCTAGCCATAAAGATTGTGTGTGCTGTAGGTCCATCATCCACATCAGAGTCGTATGCATCACAATCAGCGACTTGAAAGGCATTCTGATGATTGTGACCTATCTCCTGAATAGGCTGCTCATCCACATCTGCATCATAGGTCTTGGCATTGCCCTCAGCTAGAAACAGCAATTCCTCTTCATCCAAAGCAGCACCATTGTCCTGAGCTTGTACAAGCAACATCTTATCTCTGAAGTAATCAGCATTCTGTGGACGCTTTGGAGATGTGCAGTTTCTTGCAATGTGTCCCTCACCACCACAGTTATAACATTTGATCGGCTTAGCTTGACCTTGGTTACCATTCCTTCCTCGATTCTGGTTGCCAACATAACCTTTACCAGCTCCACCTCTTCCCTGATCAAACTGTCTTTCCTGAACTGGTTGCACCACGATCCTTCCATCTTTAACAGTAGCTTGATTGTGTGGGTTAGATGCTGTTCTGAGGTTGTTGTTGGTTTGTGGGAGAGAATTCATGTTTTGACTAATCAGAAGAGCTAGTTGATTAATGAAGTTACCCACGTGTGCATCAGCATCAGCTTGTTTGAACATAGGATCAGGAATGAGTTTGTGATTACCATTACCCAAGGGTATGACTTGTGAAGCTTTGGTTGTGATTCCGATGTTTGAGTAGAAGGCAGTTGAGTCATTAGACGAGCTTGTCTCTCCCTGGTTGGTTTTGAACTGATTGAGAATCCATTTTTCAAACATAGCATGTCTCTCATTCTGAAGGAGGAAGGCATAGAGTTGCTCATAGTTTGTATTCTTCAATCCTTTAGTGAGCTTCACAGCGGTGACAAACTTGTGCCATTCGGGATTCATGTTGTTCACAAATTTTGAGTTCAGCTGAATGTTAGGCATAGTCATTCTGATGTTCCTCATGTCATTCACCAACTTATGAAATCTCACATAGTACTCATAGACACTCTCATCTGGCTTCATCTTGAAGTGTTCAAATTCGTCATAGAGTTGTGATTCTCTGTCTTCCATAGTTAATTCTGAACCTGAGAGAAGCATCTTGACATTATCCCAAACTGCCTTTGCATCGGTGTTGTGATTGATCAGCTTGTAGATGTCTTTAGGAAGACCTTGAAGAACAATGTTAGAAGCCCTGATATCTGCATCGAATCTCTTTTTCTCCTTATCATCAAGCTCATCATACATTTTAGGTCTGTCCATTCCGTAAATAGGAGTTCCATCTTCATTAGTATCAAGTATGTCTCTAGTCGTCTCAACTCGATATGGTCCTTCATCAATGGATTTGAGAATGTTGACACCATTTTCCTTTCCAAGGCAGTACAATCTGATTCGTTGAGCCCAAGAATCGTAGTCAGTTCTGTCAAGCATGGGTGGACGAGTATATGACCCAGCTGCTTGAACATCCTCGGCAACAGTGGAGATGATAGTAGGAACGTTGGTAGACATGTTAACAGATAATACGGGATTTTATAACTCTATGATTAAACCGAGAAATAGATTCTTTCACGGGATTTTACTAAATCAAGAGAAAACCGTAAACAATCACCCAATTCGCTAGAAGATAATGCACCAAGTCGCTAACACCTAATTCGCTACACCACTAAGTCGCTAGAGTCCCAAGTCGCTAGACAAATGCAAGTCGCTAAGTAGTAACTCGCTAAGCCTCAAGTCGCTAGCAGAATTTTGGCAGCAATTCGCTACTCAAGTAATTATCTAGAAGAAATTGTCGACTTACAAACCAAAATCAAAGAGTTTCGAAATGTTGTTTATAAACATGGTGAGTCAATCATAACTATTCAAAAGTTTACTTTTAAACCTAATCCAAATGGATATGGTCCGATTCTTGCTGATTACAAACCTAAGTTTTCAAATAGAGCATTCAAACCAAATCCTGAAGTTTACAGTGCAGAACATAGAATTGATGATTCAATTATGACTGTTGTTGAATATAATCGTATGGAGGAATTAGATGCAGATGACGAGAGTCGGTCAAAAATGGAAAATGTCTTTTATAACAAACCATTTAACTATTCAAAAGCCGTAACTTTTGTCACACAACAAGATACTTCTAACAAACCTTTTGTTATCACACCAGTTTCTGAAGTTAGTCCTAAACACAATGGTGCACAAATTAATGGTCCTTTACCTTCACTTAGTGAAGTTAAAACAAAAGCCGAAAGTTGTCGCGTTATAAAATACTTTGACACTTTCTTATCTGACCTCAAAATTTTGGAACGTGAGATTGAATTTCATTCTGAAATAAAAGTTGAACATTTTCAATCGCCAATGGCGCGAGAACAAAGAGACATTCTTCAGAAAAGACTTTTACCCCATGTCAAAAATTTGAAAACTTGTGCACTATATTGGGAAAGGGATTTTCACAAGGAACTCGGTCTCATGAAAACAGTTTTCGAGAAAACAGAAACATCGATTTCAAACACTAAACGTAAAAAGAAATTGTTGAAAAAAGATGTTGATCGACTCTTGGAATATGTTATCTGTGCTGATATCAATAATCTTGTTTGTTAGGAATTAGAAATTCCAGGTATTAAAGAGTCGGTCACCTCAAGTATATGTAATCGTTAGAAAGCTCGTAGTCGTAGTCCTTTTAAGTTAAGTAGTATTTAGTTAAGTAAAACCGTGGAGGACGGACGGGTCTTTACCCACTGTATGCCTGATCCACAGCCCGATGTGTGGCGTTTTATGTAAGACTATAAATACTCTCTACCTCCCAAGGTAGAGAGTTGGAGCTCTTAATAAGAATTTTCTTTCTCTCACTAAAGTTCCCTAAACCTCTAACTTTCTCTCTCTAGAATTCTACTTATACGCCACCTTGTTGTTATGGTTTGATGTGTATGTGAAAACTAATATCCTACAATTGGTATCAAGAGCCATGGTTAGATCATATCTTACACATCTTTGGATTTCTAGTGGTTTTTAGGTGGTTTTTGAGTTTGAAAAAGTTTAGTGGTTTTTGCATCATTTGGGTGATTTCTAGTGTTAAAGTTTGGATTTTGATAGTACTTTTATGTTTAGAATCATCAAAAGTGTTTAGGTTTTGATTTGGTAAGCTTGTATCATCGTGGTTGGGTAGTTTTTGGAATCTATTCGTTTCGTGGAATGCTTTTTGTACTCCGAGAACTGTTTTTGACAAGTTAACAACTCTGCCTTGGCTTTGTTAGTTTCCAAAGTAAGAGCGTTAATTTGTTGTTTATGTTCATGTTTCAGTTGTTCTATTTGAGACAATAAAGCATTCTTGGAAGCGGCTAGATCACGTATCTGTCGTTCTAATGATTTTTTGTTTTGATGAGATTTAGCAAAAGCGACTTCAAAACCTTTTTCACGTTTTTCTTGAGTTTTAAAAAAATTGATTTGTCGAATTAAGCATGCATTATCCCTAATTAACAGTGCATTTTTATCTTTTAGTTTCTTGCAAATTTCCAAACGAGATTGTTGGTCTTTAATTAAGGTTAAGAGCTCAAGTTCTCTATTAGACAAAAGCTCATCTTGTTCAACGTGAGTCTCATCATGATCATTATTTAGATCTTCAAATATAACCACGGAGTCAACTTGATTATCAATATTAACCAAAAGGTTATCTTGATCGTCAAATATAACTACGGGATCTATTTGATAATCATTGGAATGAGATGTGGATGGCTCATGTTGAACACTCTGATCCTTGTCGGATGGAGAAATTGGTGGAGATATCAGATCAGGGATGAGTATATTTTGTTCCGGTACCTGAGACAAGCCGTCAGTGTCATACACTGGGCCTGTGTCACTCATGTGTAGAGCTTGCATTTGTGCCATCAACATCACTGCTGCATTAGCCTGCAAGTCCTCCATATCATCATCAGAATCTGCATCTGCCATAAGCTCTGTTCCTTGTTGGTAAGAGTTCCACCAGCTTCATCCTTAAGAGCCAAGAGCAACGCCTCTTTGTGATAAGCACTGCCTCTTGTCCTCGGCTTAGGACATGCATTAGCCAGGTGACCCTTCTCATTGCAGTTATAACAACGAAGACCATTAACCCCATTCTGAACATTCCCCTGTTCAACCACTTGACCCCTTTGTTGTTGCGGAGCACCCATGTTATTCCTTCCAATAGCATTAAACCCTTGACCACCTCCCATCTGACGACCATAACCATGGTTCTGAACTTCAACGCTTCCATTGTTCACAACAGCTTGATTCCTTGTATTGGATGAGGAACGAATGCGATTGTTGGATTTGTTTGTATACCGACCGAAGGCTTTAGCAATCATAACAAATCCTTGTTGCAATTCATCGAAAGCAGCAGAGTCCTCATCAGCTTCACTGTAAAGTGCTTGAGCATTGTTGTTATTGTATGGAACCAATTGAGTTTGTTGAGGTTGTTGCTGTGACTGATCATATGGTGTAATGGTTGCAGTTGGTTGAGGAGCGGGTTGAGGAGCTATTTGAGGAGGAAGATTAGTTTGAGCCCACAAGGCAAGTTGTTGATTATCAGGAATTGACTGTGAAGTTGGGAGTCCACGGATAGTCCTTTCTTTGTCAACTTCTTTTTGGTGAGGCTTCAAATAGTCGTACAACAATCCGTATGTAGCATGATGAAGATTCTTAGCTTGACGGAGAAAAATGACATACTTCTCCCATTCCAGACCAAGACTACTTAGGAACTTAGTGTTGACAGCAATTCGAGGCATGATGATGTTGTGTTTGTCCAAATCATTAATGATGTCTGAAAAGCGATGATGATATGACTCTAATGTCTCTCCTGGTTCAATCATGAAGTGTTCATAGGCCAAGTAGATTTTGGATTCCATGTCTTCCTGATTGAGTGCTGTGCCTTCCATTAGAAGATGAATATGTTCCCACATTGCTTTAGCTGTCTTTTGAGCATCAACACTTCGAAGGATCGGATTGGGTAGTCCCAAAAGGATGTATTGCATTGCTAGTTCATCGGCTTCAAAGTGTAGAAGTTCATCACCAGTGAGGTCGGAGATAGTTGCAATTGTTGGGAATTCTGTGAAACAGTGATTCTGCTGATCGAGAAACAATGGATTCTGCTGAAGAAGAGTTTCTGCTGAAGTACTATAAACATACAAAGTAGGAACTATGCTGAAGTTGTTCTACTGAAGTAGTGGAGATATAGGTCTACTGAAGTACTGAAGCCATGAATTATGCTGAAGCAGTGAAGATACTAAACCTGCTGAAGTTTCTACCGAAGTGTTTCTGCTGAAGCAGAAGTGGATTCTGCTGAAGTGATAGATCAGCTGAAGTGGTATAGCAGACATAGTGATTCTGCTGATAGTGTGAATCCACGTAAGAAAGGCAGGCGCAGTATTATTTAATATTAGCCCATCTTTATTATTGTACTGCCCAAGGTAGCATGGGCATGTGTATGGGACAAAACAAATGCCTAGTTGCATGCTTGTCTAGGTGCATGAGTAGTCTATATGTGTTTGCATTTATTTATTTACATGCTTGTTCTTTTCCCAATAAAGGGAATAGTGTTCCTTGTCTATAAAAGGAACTTAGGTCTATTGTATTGGATAAGCTTTTACAAAGAAAAACATTCAAGAAAAACCTCAATAGAGAGGGTGTAAAGATCCATAGAGGATCATTAGTTTTAATAGAAAAACCTTGTTGGTAACTTTGATTATGTTCTTATTATTCCGCTGTGCATTCGATCAATCATTGTTATTATAGACTCTAGTTGAGTCCGGATCTTGTGTTTTCAACAATTGGTATCAGAGCCAGGTGGCTCTTGATCTTGAGTTTACAAGGTTTTTCGAAGAAAAGATACAAAATTCAAAGCTGATAATAATTTTCGTATTGTGTCTTCTGGGCTGTTTTTGAAACAGCGATAACTTTGTCTTGAACCGTTGGATCGAGCTACAATTTTTTCTGGTGCATCTCTTTATTGTAATCTAAAGTTTCACCGGAGGGATTGTCAATCAGAGCTTCCAATCAAAAGTTATAAGCTGTAGAAGTCTGCTGAAAAAGTTCCGTAAGGATACTTCAGCACTGTTTTGAAACAATCATAACTTGGTCGTTAACCGTTGGATCGGCATAAAATTTGGACTGGAAGTTCTTGGTATATCAAGGAAGGTTTCCACCAGAGGGATCGTGGATCTGAGCCTCTGTCAGAAAGTTATAAGGTCTTGAAAACTGCTGCAGACACACTTTGAAAAAGAAAAGAAACAACAGGAATAAAGGGTTGTTATTCGGTTCAGCTTATTGGGGTGAAGCAGGTTGATGAAGACCAGTTTCGGTTGTTGAGCCTCATTATTTTTTTTCACTTAACACTGCATGCGCATGAGCTCAAAGCCAGATATACTAATTAATTTGGGTTGACTGGTCCTCTATTCACGTGGGCATCTATTGGTTTATTTGGTCAAACATCGGGACGGTGGAAAGCACATTTTTTCTTTGAACTCATGTGTGGAGCGTTGAATTTGCTGGTCCCCACTCTATTTAATGCACATGAATAACTGATCGTGGGCTACATATTTGATTGATTTTCGGTTGACGTATATCTGCTGAATATATGGTGAATTATTATTGGTGGTCAATTAGTTTGTGCTGATGATTTATCATTCCTGCTGAAGAGTTAATTGGCTAACGTGGGTATTGGCTGGTTTGATTTGTTTTAGTCATTCGAACTGTGTGATCACGTGGGAATTTTTGCATGTGCAATTGGTAGTTGTTCTATTTAAGGCAGAATTCAAGATGATGAGCAAGGAAGATTATTATAAAGGTTTTGCTGAAGGATATGCCGGTCTTCCAATTGCTTTCATGGGCATCTCTCAGGTACATACTTGTGATTATAGTTGTAAGGAGAGATATAATGAACTTAAAGAAGCCTATGATACTATGAAACCGAAGTACAATGAATGCTATGTTGATAATGAAGCTCATAAACTAGCATTAAAAACACTAGAAAGACAAAAGATATGGTTTCAAAAGAATCAAGTGGCTTATGAGGAAAAGATTAGGGTGCTAGAAAGTGATCTAGAATTTGCTAGAATTGATTTAAAGCGCACTGAAAAAGAAAAAGCTACTATAGTCTCTGAAAACCTAGTGCTAAAAGAAAAACTAGATGAGGAAATTGCTAGGAATAATGAATGGCAAATGTCTGGTAAAAGCTTAAATAGAATTATCTATACTAGTCAATCTCAGACATATCCTATAGGTTTAGGTTTTCAAAAATATGTAGGTCCAGAAGCTAAGTATGATGGGCGTAAATCTACCCCAGCTGGCCTAGCTAATTATGTAAAGGAAGGTGATTTGCATGCTGTCCCTGGACCTATAAGAGGTGAATTCATGCCCATTGACCTGTCCATTACAGTTGACTTTGATGGATCACACCATTTATATGGCAAAAAGTCAAGTGACTTACCAGACCTTAGTAGCAAATCTACCGACTCTGTCTCTTGTTCTACAAGTGACAAGTCATCAGACCTAAAGTCCACTGACTGTGACTCATGTGATTCAAGTGAGAAGTCTGACTCACCTAAGCACACACCCATGACCACACCCAAGTCCATAGTAGCTGATGATGAACCCAAAACAAAGCCAGTTCCTTATTCTGTCAAACACAATTTTGATGCTAATTCTGTTCTTGATAAGCTTAAATGTAATAAACAAAATTGTGTTAAGGATAAGTCTTTTAAGAAGAAATCTTGTTTTGTGTGTGGTAGTAAACTCCATCTTATTAAAGACTGTGATTATCATGAGAAAAGGATGGGTGTTTCCTCTGGCCATAAGACTTCTAGACCCACATGGACTAATGTTGCTAGTATTCCTCCATTTGTTCCCAAAGCAGCACATGTGAGAGCAGGTAAACCAGTTCCTACTGGTAAACCAAAGGTGTATGCATCTGTTTCTGCTGACAGGCTTCATAGGCCTTTTCCAGTTCCCTCTGGTGGAGGATATTCTTCACCAGTGACTACTGGTTGGTGGAACAGTAAGGCAAGGCTTATGCCCTTTAGACCTAAAAGTTCTTATTTTCAGTCATATACACCTTATGTATCTCATATGAATATGGCACATGTTGGAGTTAGAAGGGCAACTGCTGTTAAGCCATCAATAGGACGTTTTTGGAAAACTCAAAGGAAAGATTCATTCTGGGTACCCAAGAACAATAGTCTTTGTCAGGTGCATTGATTGAGGGGAGGCATAAGCCTAAGGGGAGGCTTATAGTTGAAATTTTTTTTGTATTCTAACCATTTTTGCAGCTGTTGGATCCTCATACGCCTAAGGGGAGGCTTAATGTTTCTGTTGACACTACAACTGTCTTTGGTTCCTGCTACTGCTTGATGGTATATTTTACATGTTTTGATTATTCCTTATTAATCTTAGTTAAAAAAAAAAAAAAAAAAAAAAAAAAAAAAAAAAAAAAATCCGTGTTATTTCTAGTGTTTAGTGATTAAAAAAAAAAAAAAAAAAAAAAAAAAAAAAAAAAAAAAAAAAGAAAAAAAAAAAAAAAACTCTAACCTGCTTGTGTTCAGTTTCTTCTCAAACTTGCAGGTTTTGGTGTTGGTTAATTACCACACCTAATGGTCTTCATCTCACCATGTCTTTCTGACACAAGAGTTGGCTAGCCCACAAGATTATGGCTTGTGGTAAAGGCTGCGGAAATCCATAAATGGTAATCAACTCACCATGATGATGACGGCATTCCATCAAAGAGTTGGCTAGTCCTGAGCAAACGGCTCCAGGTAAAGACATGTCAAATCCGTTTATATTGTTGCTGGTTTGCTAATAAATCAGATGGTTATCAGTGTACCATGGTTTTCGAACTTAAACATTTGGCTACTCCAGTAGTGATGGCTATTGGTAAAGAGATATCAAATCCATTATTTTCGATGATTCACCTCTCATAGGAGTTAACACACCTGGATGTGATGAGAATAGTTTGAAACTGATATGTATTGATGTACATTATGTCATTTGTTGCTGCAAAGCCCTGGCGTTTCAAAGTTTGGTCATCATAGAGATGAAATTGTCTTTGGGTCTTTGCTACTGATGTTCAAGTACAATCCTCTAGTTCTGAACTTTTTAAAGATCTGGAAACTGGAACTTAAATGATACAATCAGTCTCATTTAAATTCCAGTTTAGGGGAGGATTGTTGGGAATTCTGTGAAACAGTGATTCTGCTGATCGAGAAACAATGGATTCTGCTGAAGAAGAGTTTCTGCTGAAGTACTATAAACATACAAAGTAGGAACTATGCTGAAGTTGTTCTACTGAAGTAGTGGAGATATAGGTCTACTGAAGTACTGAAGCCATGAATTATGCTGAAGCAGTGAAGATACTAAACCTGCTGAAGTTTCTACCGAAGTGTTTCTGCTGAAGCAGAAGTGGATTCTGCTGAAGTGATAGATCAGCTGAAGTGGTATAGCAGACATAGTGATTCTGCTGATAGTGTGAATCCACGTAAGAAAGGCAGGCGCAGTATTATTTAATATTAGCCCATCTTTATTATTGTACTGCCCAAGGTAGCATGGGCATGTGTATGGGACAAAACAAATGCCTAGTTGCATGGTTGTCTAGGTGCATGAGTAGTCTATATGTGTTTGCATTTATTTATTTACATGCTTGTTCTTTTCCCAATAAAGGGAATAGTGTTCCTTGTCTATAAAAGGAACTTAGGTCTATTGTATTGGATAAGCTTTTACAAAGAAAAACATTCAAGAAAAACCTCAATAGAGAGGGTGTAAAGATCCATAGAGGATCATTAGTTTTAATAGAAAAACCTTGTTGGTAACTTTGATTATGTTCTTATTATTCCGCTGTGCATTCGATCAATCATTGTTATTATAGACTCTAGTTGAGTCCGGATCTTGTGTTTTCAACAGCAATGTTGGTGACAACATCTCTTGGTGGATTGGCATCTGGATCTGCGGGTGTGATAACAGTAGGCATCTGAAATGGACCTTCCATAATGACCTTCTTTAAAAACTTTCCATGTGGCTTCTTTAGATCACAAAACCTAAAGAACCGTATCACCCATTGATCATAATTTCAGGGAGTGAGCATTGGAGGTCTATCAAGTGAGCCAACTTCATGAATTGATTGTTGGCTACTTAAGGCTTCACACATTTTGCCAAACCATGTCGGTTCCTTCATAGTATTCCTGGATGGATGTTGATTGTAGAAGTTTGTGTAAGGTTGTACTTGAAGACTAGGTGGTGGTTGGACCATTTGTGGTGGTGGAATTGCTCCAAGTGGTGGAGTATATTGTTGATTAAATTGTTGTTGATAAATTTGTTGTTGATGATTAAATTGTTGATGTTGTGGACTTAGTTGTTGTTGTTGTTGTTGTTGATAAGTGTAAGGAAAATAGTTAGAGTATGGTGGTTGTGACATGTTGAAAACTTGTGTTGTTAAATGGATCTTTGTAGTCGAATGAACCGTTGTTGATGAAGTATCCTTAGGCGTAGAAATCACAGAAAAGCAAAGTACCACTTATGCATAAAAACACCAAAGATACGCGTAACAGCAATAGTTACGCGTAGGATTAGCTTACGCGTAAGAAATGAGAAAACACTAAAGTTATGCGTAAACAGAAAGTTAGGCGTAGAAAACTTAGGCATAGGATTACCTTATGCGTAAGACAGAGCTTAGGCGTAAGAAGAATCTTATGCGTAATGAGTTCTACGCGTAAGCTTAAGCTTATGCGTAATTTTAGGGTTTTATCCAAAAGATATTTTACACTATCACAGTGCAAAAGATATCCAAAGTCGAAGTGTTTTCAGGCTTATCCAAGCAAGAAAAACACTGAGTAATCCACGAAACTGAAGATCAAACCAAGGAAAAGTTACGCGTAAGATTAGGGTTTTACTTACGCGTAGAAATTAGCCAAAAGTGATTTCTGCCAACTGATGTTTCCAAACCAGATTTTTGTGATGAAATAGCTTCAATATCACCAAAATAACACAAAAGTCTGAAACTTGATGATCCAAAGCTTTAAAACACATTATGCGTAGAACTACTAATACGTACAAAACCAAGTTTAAAAACAATGATCCACACGTAAAGTTTGAAACTTTTTGCCAAAAACAGATATTTTAACACCTAAAAACGTTGAAAGGACAAGAATCTTGGATCAAAAAGTGTAAAAAATCAGTTTTTAAAGCGTAACAAAGTAGAAACTGTTTTTACGCGTAAGACCACAAAAACTTCAAAAAACAAAATATGTTCACCCAACTATTTGGCGAATGATACCACTGTTAGGTCACCATATTAGTAACACAAGCATCAAGAGAAGATATAGAGAAGAGATCGGATGAACAAACCACACAAACACACACGATATGACTATAAGAAATGTTATGCGTAAGGTGAGTGAATGAATTGAACAACCAACCCTCAAGTGAGGGTATTACAAAGGTATTTATAGGAGAGGGAACTAGGGCAACACTCCTAGTCCCTTCCTTTCCTTATTGGACTTGGGCCAAGGCTTATGGGCCTTCTACATAAGCCTTAGCTTAATAACAAATATAAAGGCCTAAATAAGCTAACTATTACATATTAATTACTAACACTTGAATTCTAGTTTAGGAGTGATTCCAACAATAACCATCTAAGTGCCTGAAGGAAAAGCGGGACAAGACGGGATAAGTTTATAATTTATAAGGTATTGTCCTTATCATGCAAGGGTCAAACTTGCCCTGAATGGTTAATGATAAGAACTATGTCATCACTATTCCTCAAAAAGCATTGTTGCCCTTTACTTAGAATAGACATTTGTAATAGGGACAAAATACTGATGTATTTTGTCCACTTAGCCTTGGTCAGCACTGTCGTTACCTAACGGTTGTCAGTCATTCTCATATGTATTTAAAGAGTTGTAGAGTGGAGTAAAAGTGACAAGTTTGTGCACTAAATGCTAATACATTCACAAAAATTTTTACTCTTCCAAATACAACTAAGTCCCTGAGCCTGAACTCAGTTTCTCAAAGTTTAACTTTACGTTTAGAGAGGAGACCATACCACACTTATCATTCAATCCCATGTGTTGTTCTGCAAACACTTGGGTATAAATTCTTTGATTTACTTCTAATAAGAATTTAAACATTGAAAACTTTTGTGTCATTTAATTTAAGTTTTATTTCTTATTTATAAAGTATTTCATTACATCACTTAAGCATGGAACACGGGTAGATTAACTTTATAGTTAAACTAAACATGTAAAGGGGAACAACAGAAACAGAGGATGTCCTGCTGCATTCCTCATCATTCCAATCCTTAAGTTTAGACGAAGATGAAGATGTTACACACAATTATACTAATATTCATAAAGATAGTATGGATGATGCTAGTCTAAAAGACTTAGCCAAAAAAACCTCAGTAATATAAAATTTTGATACTTTACGAGGATCGACGTAAAGTCCTAGCGGTGTGAACACCACTAAAGCATCGACTTAGGGCCACCTAGTTGAGTCATCAACTAGAGTGAGAACAGAAATTCCAATTTCTAAGGTCTTCTCTATTTCATTGATCACAACAACAAAAAAAAAGAACAAAAAACAACATAGAAACCATTACCACCTGTGATACAACAACATTTTACAACAACCATCGACTCTACACTAATCACCATGTCTTTCTTGATGAATCAGTTTTTGAGTTTGAAAGATCAAATTGACAAGAAAGAAAAACTTTCAACTTCATCACAAGAGTGATGTGTGGTTTGGGGTCGAAAGACTTCCTTTTCCTTGAGCAATCTTTACAACCCACTAGGAAGTGAACCTAATCCTTGCAGTGTAGTATGGGTAAGCCTAGGGGGTTGATCATTCTCTAGGGGAATAGATATGCTAGTCGAGATGTATGACGAAAAGGAAAGGGCGAGGGTGATTCTTTTTAGTCTTTTTGTATTTTTTAGAAAGTAATTAAAATCTCAGGGTTGAAGAGTGGGGGTTTGTCTTTTATCAATTAAACTAATTAACAAAATAAATTAAAACTAATTAATTAAACTAAAGCTATGGATTTGTAGGAAAGAGTTCTTATAATAATTAAAAGCATGTTTACTTAGATTTACTTACTCCCTAGTTATCTTTTATTGGTCGGTTGAATTGTCACATCCTTGTTTAATTGGTGCGTTGTATTCCATGTTTTAATCATAGGGCGGTGCCAAATTCCCTAATTCTATGAGTGTATAAGTCACCTCTAGAACACCCGGGATCGCCAAGTACCGAGGTATCTCCCCCAAATATTCTAGTATCTACAAGCCGCAACTCATGCAATAAATATAACGGGAGCCTACTAGTGCACTCTAGGGATAATAATCGCTATTTAGGATGTTCAAGCTCGCAACAATGACAAAAGAAGTCAGTTTTTCTTAATCTACCGTGACAACAAATTAAACAAGAGACAACCTATTAATAATTAATAACTAGGTTTCATTGGATCTAATCAAACACTATAAAGACCTAGCTACGCATGATAGAGATGTAAGAACACAAGCAAACGATGATAGAAGAATTAAACATAATGATAAATTGGATAAACAAACTTATCTCTTATTAATAATGAGGGGTAAAAACCCCTAAGAACTGTCCAAGATGGACTAAAATCATTTTAGGGTTTGCTCTCCCAAATAGCCCTTTAAATTTTATACACAAAATACAGAAAATTCGATATCTATACATAGTTTTTAAAACTGCGATGGCGTATCCTTTTGCTGGTGATGCTGTCTAATCCCCACCATTAGGGTTTCATCTTTGCCAAGTCATCTTTAGGACGACGTCATGTTGGAGCTTGTGACACTGTCTGGGTTGATAGTGGGCGTCGTCTTGAGAAAGAACTGGCCGTCTGGTGTAGAAAGTAAGCGTGACGGGCATGCTGAAATGCAAGTGACACCGTCACTTGTTAGGGTCTCAAAGTGAACTGAGCCACCGCTTGAGCGAATTTGAGTCCATCATATAGGCGAAGATGTCGCCTGATCTGTGCTAAACCGTCAAGTCAAACAGACTTAAAACAGCTTAAACACAAATGTAATGAAGATCAGAGAATATAGTGAATTCCCGGGTCGTTTAGTCCCAAGGAGACTCAATGGTGTGTTAAACAAACTCAGAGGATAGAATGATCACTAAGGATAGTGATCTGTAAAGGTTTTGATTAGAATTATTACACTACAGATTGCTTGGAATAGAATTGGACACAGAATTGGAAAGCACAACAATCAGATAAGAAAAACGTAAACGTAAGTTTTAAAAACTACGTATACGCACAAAATAAAAAGTGAAAACTAAGAAGTCAAAGACCTAAAAATATAAAAATGACATTTTTGGAATCCTAAAAATAAAATAAAATTATTAGAAAAAGAAAATTATTTTTAACACTATTTAATTAATTATTATTAATTAAAAACTATTTTAACTATTTAATAAATACTCTAAAATAGAAGAAAATAGGAAATAAGGCTAGAAAAATGAACTTATGATTCTGAAAAATCTAAAATACTATAAAACTAATTTTAAAACTAAAAATATATTTTTCACACTTTTTATTTAATTATTACTAATTAATAACTATTTAAAATTCACTTAAATACTAGAAAATAGAAAATAAACTTGGAAAAATAAAATTTTAACTTTGAAAAATCTAAAATATAATAAAACTAATTTTAAAACAGAAAAGATATTTTTTATGCTTTTTAATTATTTATTACTAATTATTTATTATTTATTAACTATTTATAATTATAATAAATACTAAAAAGATAGAGAAAAATCTGAAACTTTTTCTAAAAATCCTATATGATGACAGAAACCTAAGAAAAATAGAAAAACAAGATTTGCTTATTAATAAGTTGAAAAGAAAAATCAAAAAGCTAAAAAATATTAAATAAACGCTATCACTATTTTTATATTGATGTTTTTCTGGATTTTCTTTTTGAAAACTACTTAAATACTAATAATATGAAACTTTAATAAAGACAAAAAATTTACAAAACTCAAATAAGCTGTTTGATGTGCTTAAAAGTCCAACAGTTTTGAGAATAAGCTTATGATGGTGTTTTAAGCTCAAATAAGGTTCAAAATTAAAACCAAAGGTGGAATAAGCTATAAATAAGCTAATGATACTCAAATAAGGCTAAAAAGAACAAATAAGCACTCTGAAAAGCTGAAACAAACAAATAATCACTTATGACTATTCTAATATCCAAACAGACTGTGGACTTTTTCAAGAGCAAAATAAGCTGAGTAAATAAGCTCACAGGCTCAAAACAAAGACTGATGGATCAAGTTCAGCTAGTGGGCTTTCCAAAAAGCCAAAGCTCAATGACTGGGGCCCACTATTGAGCTTTAGACAAGCTTGTGAAAATGGCTTGTGATTACTGAATTCTTTAGTTCACACAGAAATGGTACAAAATATAAGCTATAACCAGACCTAGCAAATAAGCTGAAAAGTGGAATGTTAAGCTTAAGACATCAAGACAGCTATGTTAGATATCCAAAGAACCAAAATACTCAAGAATTGACCAATTAATAAGCTTGTGGTGAACTTATGAAGATGGTAGGATCAACTGTGCACAGGGCACATTTTTGACTTTTGTAAAAACCAAATAGTTTGACTAAAATGAATTTTAACTTGATTCTACTAACTGATTAGGTAATATTAAGCTAAATTATGACTGAATCAAGCTAAGTTATCAAGATTTAAGTTACTGTGATGAGTATGACAGGTTAAAATCCTAACAGTGATCAAACTAGGTAAGATTAAAGAGAAGGTTTGACTTTTTACTAACTAAGGACTGTGTTTTTCTAGTTGCAGTGAGTTTCTAAGACCTAATGTGACACAGAGTAACCAAGGACAAAGGACTTAACAACCTTTAGCACAGTTAACTACACAAAACCAAACACAACTTATAAGACTGTTATGGAATTTTTTCAAAGAGAATCACTGATCTAGACCTTGTAACTGATTACAAACCTTAAATTATCATCTAATAGGACTAAAGAAACATGAAACAACAGTACTAGTAACATAAAACTGAGAGATTACACTAATGCTAGTAAGACTGTCAAAATGAAATTCTAAGGCAACTATGAATTCCAAAGAACAAGCTACTGATTTAAAGGCTTAAACACACTTGATTATAACTAGATATCACAAAGAAACAGAAATATAGGCTAATTAACCACTACAACAGTAAAATGCCAAATTCATCAAAAAGGCTTACATAAGCTTCCAAGCTCAAAACTGAGAATCAGAACCAGTGAACACCCCTATAAGCTTACCAATAAGCTACTAAACCAAGGCCATCCATGATTTACCCTGCTCCAGCTGTGATCATCATTTCCAAGTGATTTTTGATTTTTTGAAGTATTTAATTTGGATTTTTGGTGATTTTTGATTTTTGAGTCTAAACTGATTTTAAATGTATCTAAAAGCTTGCTTAAGCTTTCTAGGAGCTTAAGTGTACTATATCAGTCCATACAAACATCAAACAACAACATTTGAACCAACATTAGATTTTGCATAAACATGAGAATTTGCATAAACTTGAGAAATAGTTAAAACTTGAAATTGCTAATTGAAAAGGCTTTACAATACACTAGAATACTTAAAACAGAATGCTTGAAGGATTTAAATTACACTTTAACTTGAAAAACACTTAAACGACATTAAAACATTAAAAATACACTACATACATTGATACATTGCATTCTATCTCTCCTTTATAGACTTTTCAGCATCCTTGATGTCCTCTGAATGTTTCCCACCACATCTGAGCCCTTGGATCACTCAAAATAATCAGAACCGTCCACATGTGATTTTTGGCGCCAAATAATTCTTCAAAGCAGGTTTAATCATTTAATGGATTTGGTTTGAGCAATTAAAGGATTTGGAGTTTAGAGGGGGGTGGAGGGAACATAGTATGGGAGGGGAGTTGAAAATTGTGGAAAACCACTCTGGTTTTGATGTTTCAGTGGTTGAGGAGGTGATGCTACAGTGCATCTGGTATTAACGCGCGTTATTCTCTGGGTTTGACTTTCATTGACCGAGCTTAATAACACAGGGAGGTCAAAATGGGATTGGCTGGGGTTCACAATGGTTGTGGACTGGCTCAAGGGTCAGCCAAATGGTGGTCAAGGGTCAAGTGGATTGGGCTTGGATAAGGGATTGGGCCAAGGAGTTGGATTGGGTTTGGATATATATATGTGTCCGTTTGGTTTAGTATAAATATCAAGGACCAAAAGTGCAATTCGACCAAACTTCAAGGACTGAAAGTGAACTTTTACAAACTTCTCACAAGGACCAATCATGACAAACATTGATAAAACAAGGATCCTTTTTGCATAAAATCCATTTTCAAAGGTCCAAGGACTAATTTTGCAATTTTCCAAAGTTTAGGGACCTTTCTTGCCAATTGACCAAAGAATCATTCAAGGATCATTTTAAACAACTTAGAATACTTCAGGGACCTTGAATGATAAATTTCCACATTTTGATATTTCAGGGACTAGATTTGACAACTTTTAAAACTTGGGGGACTAAAACTGCCAATTTTGCAAACTTGATACATTTTTCATCTGATTTTGATATTTTTGTATTTAAAACACATAAAACACTGATTTGTGATATTTTGATCATTTTGATGTGTTACTGAGTGTTTTCAGATGATTTTGCAGTTTAGATTATACAAAAATGATGAGTATTTAGACACTCATCAATCCCCCATACTGAGATATTGCTAGTCCCTAGCAATGATTTGAGAAAACTTGATGGATTTGAAAAACTCTTTACCAAAAGCCATCACTTCTGGAGTAGCCAATTGTTTTGATTCAAGTAAGAATCTTGGTACAACGATAACCAAATGATTTATTGGCAAATCATAAACCATATAACGGATTTGATGTGTCTTTACCAGAAGCCGTACCCTTCTGGACTAGCCAACTCTTAGATAAATTATCAGGATTATCTTTGGTGAGCTGAATACCAATTATGGATTTTCCACTGCCTTTACCACAAGCCATAACCTTGCGGGCTAGCCAACTCTTCACTTTTAAGGATATGGTGAGTTGAGAACCATACAATTTTGGGCAAATTGCAAGCCATATAAACGGATTTGAGAAATCTTTACCAAGAGCCGTTTGCTCCTGGATTAGCCAATCCTTTAGTTTATCAAACATGGCGGACTGATAACCAAATGAGTAAGTGTAAAACACTTACTCAAAAAAAAAAAAATTTTGGCCAAAAACGGGGGAATTGGGTAGATAATATATAAAATTCGTGAGAATTCCCCACCACACTTAGAAATGAATATTGCCCTCAATATTCAAAGTACCGGCGGTTATGCCGAAACAAAGAACGTAAAAGGGAAATACTACGGCCATTTATTTAGAAGATTTTTTTTTTTTTTTTTTTTTTTTTTTTTTTTGAAAGAATGAGAATATACAACAGCGTGGGGAGACTCCCCCACACTAGGGTGGTAGAAAGGGGGTAAGAAGACAGAATTATGGGTGAAAACCCATATGGTGCGTGCTAATGTTTTTGATTCCCGAGTCACTAGCTTGACTCGATCCCCGCATTCATTGGTTCATGGGGAATGTTTGCAAATCCGGGACAACCACAGGGGGAATGTCCTCTCCAAAGTAATGCTTAACTCGATGACCATTCACTTTAAAATTAGGACCATCGGGTTGAGATAACTCAACGGTACCATAAGGATAAACCTTAGCGATAGTGAATGGACCAGACCAGCGGGATTTGAGCTTTCCCGAGAAAATCTTCAATCTTGAATTGAAAAGAAGGACTCGATCACCAACGTTGAAAACGCGGTTTTTGATCTTGGAGTCATGAATCTTCTTTGTCTTTTGTTTATAGATCAAAGAGTTCTCGTAAGCTTGATCACGAAGTTCATTTAGTTCATTCATTTGAACTTTTCTATGATCACCAGCTGTCTGTATATCGAAGTTTGCATGCTTTAAGGCCCAGTATGCCTTGTGCTCTAACTCAATCGGAAGATGACATGCCTTTCCGTACACTAGCTTGTATGGAGTACACCCGATGGGTGTTTTGAAAGCTGTACGGAAGGCCCAGAGTGCGTCATCAAGCTTATCCGACCAGGATGCACGATTTTCGCCTACTGTCCTTTCAAGAATCCTTTTAAGACCACGGTTTGAAACTTCTACCTGCCCACTTGTTTGGGGGTGGTATGCAGTAGAGAGACGGTGGGTAACACCATACTTTTGCATGACTCTTTCAAATTGGTCATTACAAAAATGTGTACCACGATCACTGATTATCGCTCTCGGAGTTCCAAACCTGGCAAACAGAGATTTCAAAAACTTCACAACTACTCGGGCATCATTGGTGGGTAAAGCTTTTGCTTCAACCCATTTCGACAGATAGTCAACAGCCACGAGTATGTACTTGTTACCACGAGACGAAGGAAATGGCCCCATAAAATCAATACCCCATATGTCAAATATCTCAAAAACTTGAATGGCATTTTGTGGCATTTCATTCCTTTGAGATATATTACCATGATGCTGACAAGCGTCACAGGTTTTGACATAATCGTGGGCATCCTTATAGATTGTGGGCCAATAGAACCCGGAATCAAACACCTTTTTGGCGGTGTAGTTTGGACTATGATGGCCCCCGGTGGGTCCAGCATGGCAAGCTGTGAGAATGTCAATAGCTTCCTGTCCATAAACACACCGTCGGATGACTTGATCCGCACAGATTTTGAACAAGAAAGGGTCGTCCCAGAAATAATGTTTAACATCTTTGAAGAATTTGTTCTTCTGCTGGGTCGACATCCCTTTCACAATGAAGTTACCCGCATGGTAATTTGCAAAGTCAGCAAACCATGGGGTGGTAGAATTTCCACGAAAAGAAACCGCATTGAGTGTCTCGAGAGGAAATGTTTCATTTATATCCTTTTTCTCGAAAACATCTTGGTGAAGGTTTTCTAATCTGGACAGATGATCAGCCGCTAGATTCTCAGCTCCTTTTTTATCACGTATAATGATATCAAATTCTTGGAGGAGGAGAATCCAACGAAGCAATCTCGGCTTTGCATCTTGTTTTGCAAAGAGATATTTAAGAGCCGAGTGATCCGTATACACTACGCATTTGGTCAAGATAAGATACGGCCGAAACTTCTCAAAAGCATACACCACGGCTAATAGCTCTTTTTCTGTGGTGGTGTAATGAGTTTGAGCCTCAGTCATAGTTTTGCTTGCGTAGTGAATAGGCTGAAAATGCTTGTTTCTTCATTGCCCTAGGACTGCACCGATAGCAAAATCACTTGCATCGCACATGAGCTCAAAAGGCAAGTCCCAGTCGGGAGCAACGAGAATGGGTGCTTCAGTAAGCTTTTTCTTCAATGTTTCAAAAGCTACGATGCACTCGGGTGAGAAGATAAAAGGAGCATCCTTTTCAAGAAGATGGGTCATAGGCCGGGCGATTTTGGAAAAATCTTGAATGAATCTACGATAGAAACCGGCATGACCTAAAAAGCTCCTAATACCTTTGACGGTAGTAGGGTGAGGCAGCTTAGCAATAACATCGACTTTTGCTCTATCTACCTCAATCCCGTTCTTTGAAATTTTATGGCCAAGGACTATGCCTTCTTTGACCATAAAGTGGCTTTTCTCCCAATTTAGACAAAGATTGGTGTCTTCACACCTTTGAAGCATTTTATCTAGATGGGAGAGACATGATTGAAAAGAATCCCCAATGACCGAGAAGTCATCCATAAACACCTCCATCGTTTCCCCGATCATGTCGTGGAAAATGGCCATCATACATCGCTGGAACGTGCCAGGAGCATTACATAAGCCAAAAGGCATACGTTTGTAGGCAAAAGTTCCGTATGGGCAGGTGAATGTGGTTTTCTCTTGATCATTTGGATCAATGGGGATCTGAAAGTAACCCGAGAAACCATCAAGGAAACAATAGTACTCATTCCCTGCTAATCTCTCAAGCATCTGGTCCATAAAGGGTAGAGGAAAATGGTCTTTACGGGTGGCGTCATTCAACTTACGATAGTCGATGCAAACACGCCATCCCGTTACCAATCGAGTTGGTATTAACTCGTTATCTTCATTTGTGATAACAGTAATACCACCCTTTTTCGGAACACAATGAATTGGGCTGACCTAAGGACTGTCTGAGATCGGGTAAATCAATCCGGCATCAAGAAGTTTGATAACCTCTTGTTTAATAACATCATGGATTTTTGGATTCACTCGTCTCTGATGTTGAACTGCTGGTTTAAAGTCATCCTCCATCAAGATTTTATGGGTACAAAACTCAGGGTTTATACCTTTGATGTCGGAGAGTTTCCAAGCAATTGCTTGCTTGTGTGACTTCAAGATGTTAATGAGAGCAGCTTTTTCATCTTTACTCAAATCTCGAGAAATAATGACGGGTAATTTATCATCACCTTCAAGGAATGCATACTCGAGATGAGGAGGTAAGTCCTTAAGCTCAACCTCAGGAAATTCTTCAGTTTTCTCAACTGAATTGACTTCCTCGTTATGAAGTTTGATGGGAGGGAGAGGAAGAGAAGTGTCCAGATTTGACAATTTCTCAAGAAGAATATCTCCCTCCAGATTAATCTCATTTTGATTAATCTCAACTGGGATTGAATCACTAGGATGAGGGGTTGATGATGGATCACCATTAAGCAACTTCTCAATAAGAAGTATGTCCCCCTCAATATCAATTGGAGCGTGATCAATTTCCCAAGGAACAGAATCACTAGCCAAGTATGCTTCAATCTCATCTAAGATGAAGTCGCTTCCCTCAAACGGAGTGAGAGAAGGAGTAGAATTGGCTATGATAGGCTGAGAAGATGTGGTGGAATCCCCACTCACAGAATTATGAGAATAACCAAGAACTTCTTGAGAGTACTCGTCAGAAGCAACATCAATGATATCTATTCGGTTGACCGATTCAGAATCATAGTTTGCGGAGTACCTCGAAGTTTGGTCAAGGTTGAAGGTGACAGCTTCATTACCAACACGCAATGTGATTTCTTGCTCAAATACATCTATGAGAGCACGGCCCGTTCTCAGGAATCCTCGACCAACGATGAGAGGAACCCGATGATCGGCATCAAAATCAACAACCACGAAGTCAGCTGGGAAATGGAACTTTCCTACTTTCACAAATACGTCCTCGGCAATGCCAAGAGGACGGGATATGGAACGATCTGCAAGCTCGAGAGTCATGCATGTAGGAGTAAGTTCCGGAAGAGAGAGTTTCTTCCACACTGAATATGGCATAAGATTAATGCTTGCACCAAGATCTGCTAGGGCAAAGCATTCAACCATTCCTGGGAATACACAAGGTAAGAGAAATTTCCCAGGATCTCCAAGCTTTTCAGGAAGCTTCTTCAGAATAACTGCTGAGCAGTTCTCGTTAAGAGGAGTCTTAGCCATTTCAAACAGCTTTTCCTTATTGCTTAACATGTGTTTGAGAGTCGATGCGAACTTGGGCATCAGCATGATAGCATCCGCAAAGCTTATGTCAAAATGTAGTTCTTGGAAAATTTGGAAAAATTTGTCCATTTGATGACTAGCTTTCTCGCGGAGCTTTTGCTCATTCAAACGTGATGGGTAAGGAATAGAAGATTTGGATTTCTGTTTCTCAATAGGAGCTACAGGAGGTTCAAAAACAACTCCTGGATTAGAATGGGGTTTCTGGACAAATTGTGGTTGGACTACCGAAGGTAGGACGTGTGCTGTACTTCGTGGGCTTGAATTATGCACTTTGTCCGTAGTATCCTTGGTAACTTGACTCATTGGCACTGGTGGAGGAGGCATTGGAGTCGTAGGTCCATTGTGTGTTGGAGGTTCACTGTCCACTACCTTAGGGAGAGAAGAAGAAGAAGAGGTAGTGGGAACAGCAGGTCCAGTGTATGAAACACCACTTCGGGTTGTGATCGCCTTGGCATCGCCCCTCGGGTTAGCGATCGTGTTGCTCGGTAAAGTACCTGAGCCCGAGGGTCGATCATTTAAAGACTTCTTCAGATCAGCAATCTGACTGACCAACAACCTGTTCATTTCATCTTGGGACTTCATGAACTGCTTCAGTAACTCATCAGATGATGGTCCTGGAGGAGTAATGACGGGAGGAGCTGGAGGGACAATTTGAGGCCGTATGTTTTGATTATAGCCAAAATTCCCTTGATTAGGATTCATATTCCCATGAAATTGATTCCCTCGATTGAAATTGTTTTGATGAGGGTTTCCTTGATGTTGGAAACCTTGATTGGGTCCAGGATAGAAATTACCTTGGTTTTGATAACCTTGGTTCATTCTTGGTTGGTTCTGATTCCGGTTGTGATTTTGGTTAAAACCGGGTGGTGCTTGATTAGTGTTAGCACGGTAGTGTGGTTCATTTTGAGGACGGTATTGATTACCTCCTTGCTGTGAACTACCGGCTAGAGCAGTGGCTTCAAAAGGACTACCATCGGTGGCAGTACAATTGTAGTAAGCATGAGGACCACCACAAGTGACACAACTTTCAACTTTCTTCACTTCAGCATGTGTTGGTGTCTGAGTGAAGGAGACTTTCTTCTGGTTAGCAAGAACCAAAGCCTGAACAATGTCTGTGAGTTTATCAATCTTAGCATCGGTGCTAGATGTACTCACTGGGGATGAAGAAGAAGAAGGTCCAGCATTAGACTGATATGTCTTAGCTCTGAAAGGACGGACCTGAGATTTGTTCTCAATGATCTGCAAGGCCTCTTTGGTGGTCTTGCTCAGGAAATTACCTCCCGCGGAGGCATTCAAAGAGTCTTGATTGGTCTGATTGAGACCATTGTAGAAAGTATCCATTTGCATTAACTCGGTAAAACCGTGATGCGGACACTTGCGAAGCAACTCTTTGTAACGATCCCATGCCTCCCCGAATGATTCATCAAATCTCTGAGAAAATTTCATTATCTCATTCTTAAGACTTGTGGTTCGTGATGGAGGATAGAACTCGTTAACGAACTTGGTGACAAGATCTTCCCATGTCTCTATAGAACGAGGGGGTTGTTTCTCAAGCCAATTCCGGGCTTGTCCCTCTAGAGAAAATGGGAACAGAAGAAGCTTGATAGCTTCGTGTGGGACATTCTTGTACTTGATGGTAGATGCTATCTTGTTAAACCATCGAATGTGTGCATGAGGATCATCCCGCTCAAAACCATAGAATTGGCTTTGGGTTACTAGATTGAGCAACCCGGTTTTGAGCTCGAAAGTGTCAGCCACGATGGCTGGAACAACAATGGCATCTCCGTAACCCTCAATGGGTGCTTGGAGAAGCTCATTCATAGGTTTGTCTTCTGCCATTTCGACAGGAGGTGGTGGTGGTAGACGTTCCTCAGTCACGGCTGAAGGAGCTGAACGTCCTCTACGTCTACGAGGAATGTTTCCAAGTTCTGAAAGTGGACTTGTAGAACTGGAAGAACGAGTGCGCATGCACTATGTATAAAAACCAATTTTCAAAACAAATGAGGCAAAACACAAGTGAACTTAACCAATAATCACAAATGAAATGGCTTCTTTGAAAAAGGTACACCAAATCACAAGTGACACAAAGGCAAGTTTTAAATCTGATGTTCGGGAACTTATTAATGGTCGCACCCCCAGTTAGGTAGTGCACTGCCTTGATTTGCGGTGGTTGATTTTTATGTATATTTTAAGTACCACTGAAAAGACGTAGGTAAGATTTGTGCAGATGGGTTTAAAAACTTTTGGACAATATTTTTGTTATCGTCCCGTTTAACCAAATCGTATCTCTTCAAGAATCACCTTAAAAGAGAATACAAAATAGAAAACGTTCCGATTGTTTTGTTGTTTTATATTTTTTTGGTGTTTTAACACTTTAGGAAAAGTGTTAATGACTTTTTGATTTTCTTATGACTTTACAAAAACTTTTTACAAATGATGGGTATGTGCAACAATGGATCTGAAAATGGCTAAACACACGCTAAAGCCTCCCCGGCAGCGGCGCCAAAATTTTGATCTGTGCTAAACCGTCAAGTCAAACAGACTTAAAACAGCTTAAACACAAATGCAATGAAGATCAGAGAATATAGTGAATTCCCGGGTCGTTTAGTCCCAAGGAGACTCAATGGTGTGTTAAACAAACTCAGAGGATAGAATGATCACTAAGGATAGTGATCTGTAAAGGTTTTGATTAGAATTATTACACTACAGATTGCTTGGAATAGAATTGGACACAGAATTGGAAAGCACAACAATCAGATAAGAAAAACGTAAACGCAAGTTTTAAAAACTACGTATACGCACAAAATAAAAAGTGAAAACTAAGAAGTCAAAGACCTAAAAATATAAAAATGACATTTTTGGAATCCTAAAAATAAAATAAAATTATTAGAAAAAGAAAATTATTTTTAACACTATTTAATTAATTATTATTAATTAAAAACTATTTTAACTATTTAATAAATACTCTAAAATAGAAGAAAATAGGAAATAAGGCTAGAAAAATGAACTTATGATTCTGAAAAATCTAAAATACTATAAAACTAATTTTAAAACTAAAAATATATTTTTCACACTTTTTATTTAATTATTACTAATTAATAACTATTTAAAATTCACTTAAATACTAGAAAATAGAAAATAAACTTGGAAAAATAAAAATTTAACTTTGAAAAATCTAAAATATGATAAAACTAATTTTAAAACAGAAAAGATATTTTTTATGCTTTTTAATTATTTATTACTAATTATTTATTATTTATTAACTATTTATAATTATAATAAATACTAAAAAGATAGAGAAAAATCTGAAACTTTTTCTAAAAATCCTATATGATGACAGAAACCTAAGAATAATAGAAAAACAAGATTTGCTTATTAATAAGTTGAAAAGAAAAATCAAAAAGCTAAAAAATATTAAATAAACGCTATCACTATTTTTATATTGATGTTTTTCTGGATTTTCTTTTTGAAAACTACTTAAATACTAATAATATGAAACTTTAATAAAGACAAAAAATTTACAAAACTCAAATAAGCTGTTTGATGTGCTTAAAAGTCCAACAGTTTTGAGAATAAGCTTATGATGGTGTTTTAAGCTCAAATAAGGTTCAAAATTAAAACCAAAGGTGGAATAAGCTATAAATAAGCTAATGATACTCAAATAAGGCTAAAAAGAACAAATAAGCACTCTAAAAAGCTGAAACAAACAAATAATCACTTATGACTATTCTAATATCCAAACAGACTGTGGACTTTTTCAAGAGCAAAATAAGCTGAGTAAATAAGCTCACAGGCTCAAAACAAAGACTGATGGATCAAGTTCAGCTGGTGGGCTTTCCAAAAAGCCAAAGCTCAATGACTGGGGCCCACTATTGAGCTTTAGACAAGCTTGTGAAAATGGCTTGTGATTACTGAATTCTTTAGTTCACACAGAAATGGTACAAAATATAAGCTATAACCAGACCTAGCAAATAAGCTGAAAAGTGGAATGTTAAGCTTAAGACATCAAGACAGCTATGTTGGATATCCAAAGAACCAAAATACTCAAGAATTGACCAATTAATAAGCTTGTGGTGAACTTATGAAGATGGTAGGATCAACTGTGCACAGGGCACATTTTTGACTTTTGTAAAAACCAAATAGTTTGACTAAAATGAATTTTAACTTGATTCTACTAACTGATTAGGTAATATTAAGCTAAATTATGACTGAATCAAGCTAAGTTATCAAGATTTAAGTTACTGTGATGAGTATGACAGGTTAAAATCCTAACAGTGATCAAACTAGGTAAGATTAAAGAGAAGGTTTGACTTTTTACTAACTAAGGACTGTGTTTTTCTAGTTGCAGTGAGTTTCTAAGACCTAATGTGACACAGAGTAACCAAGGACAAAGGACTTAACAACCTTTAGCACAGTTAACTACACAAAACCAAACACAACTTATAAGACTGTTATGGAATTTTTTCAAAGAGAATCACTGATCTAGACCTTGTAACTGATTACAAACCTTAAATTATCATCTAATAGGACTAAAGAAACATGAAACAACAGTACTAGTAACATAAAACTGAGAGATTACACTAATGCTAGTAAGACTGTCAAAATGAAATTCTAAGGCAACTATGAATTCCAAAGAACAAGCTACTGATTTAAAGGCTTAAACACACTTGATTATAACTAGATATCACAAAGAAACAGAAATATAGGCTAATTAACCACTACAACAGTAAAATGCCAAATTCATCAAAAAGGCTTACATAAGCTTCCAAGCTCAAAACTGAGAATCAGAACCAGTGAACACCCCTATAAGCTTACCAATAAGCTACTAAACCAAGGCCATCCATGATTTACCCTGCTCCAGCTGTGATCATCATTTCCAAGTGATTTTTGATTTTTTGAAGTATTTAATTTGGATTTTTGGTGATTTTTGATTTTTGAGTCTAAACTGATTTTAAATGTATCTAAAAGCTTGCTTAAGCTTTCTAGGAGCTTAAGTGTACTATATCAGTCCATACAAACATCAAACAACAACATTTGAACCAACATTAGATTTTGCATAAACATGAGAATTTGCATAAACTTGAGAAATAGTTAAAACTTGAAATTGCTAATTGAAAAGGCTTTACAATACACTAGAATACTTAAAACAGAATGCTTGAAGGATTTAAATTACACTTTAACTTGAAAAACACTTAAACGATATTAAAACATTAAAAATACACTACATACATTGATACATTGCATTCTATCTCTCCTTTATAGACTTTTCAGCATCCTTGATGTCCTCTGAATGTTTCCCACCACATCTGAGCCCTTGGATCACTCAAAATAATCAGAACCGTCCACATGTGATTTTTGGCGCCAAATAATTCTTCAAAGCAGGTTTAATCATTTAATGGATTTGGTTTGAGCAATTAAAGGATTTGGAGTTTAGAGGGGGGTGGAGGGAACATAGTATGGGAGGGGAGTTGAAAATTGTGGAAAACCACTCTGGTTTTGATGTTTCAGTGGTTGAGGAGGTGATGCTACAGTGCATCTGGTATTAACGCGCGTTATTCTCTGGGTTTGACTTTCATTGACCGAGCTTAATAACACAGGGAGGTCAAAATGGGATTGGCTGGGGTTCACAATGGTTGTGGACTGGCTCAAGGGTCAGCCAAATGGGGGTCAAGGGTCAAGTGGATTGGGCTTGGATAAGGGATTGGGCCAAGGAGTTGGATTGGGTTTGGATATATATATGTGTCCGTTTGGTTTAGTATAAATATCAAGGACCAAAAGTGCAATTCGACCAAACTTCAAGGACTGAAAGTGAACTTTTCCAAACTTCTCACAAGGACCAATCATGACAAACATTGATAAAACAAGGATCCTTTTTGCATAAAATCCATTTTCAAAGGTCCAAGGACTAATTTTGCAATTTTCCAAAGTTTAGGGACCTTTCTTGCCAATTGACCAAAGAATCATTCAAGGATCATTTTAAACAACTTAGAATACTTCAGGGACCTTGAATGATGAATTTCCACATTTTGATATTTCAGGGACTAGATTTGACAACTTTTAAAACTTGAGGGACTAAAACTGCCAATTTTGCAAACTTGATACATTTTTCATCTGATTTTGATATTTTTGTATTTAAAACACATAAAACACTGATTTGTGATATTTTGATCATTTTGATGTGTTACTGAGTGTTTTCAGATGATTTTGCAGTTTAGATTATACAAAAATGATGAGTATTTAGACACTCATCATCGCCCTTGAGTTTGGGATGCCGTCCTGTGGTATGGTTTCGCCATATTTCCTTAACTTAGCCATTTTCTTCATATTTTCATCCGTTTTCGTCAAAATATGCTTCATTCTAGCATTTTGCTTCCAAATGACCTAAAATGTGAAAAGGAACGATTTTAAGCAGTAACGGATATAAAATGTAATGATTTAGGCCTTAAATGACCCCCTAAAAACGTATGTTTGAAATCCTTATCAAATATCTCTACACTTAGGATTAGCTTGTCCTCAAACAAATGTGTTTTTTGCTAATTAATTTATAAGTTATGGGTCATTTAACATTAGTTTAAAATAATTTACAACAAATATAAGTGCCACAATAGTCAAAATAAGCACGAAGATTATATACTAGAACCTCAGAATTGGTGTTTGGATTCTCTCATCTCTCGAATGTATATGAAATATAATATATGGAAATGTGAAACTGAAAATACTCTCTACCTGTCATAGTACATAGATTACCATAGGCTTGAGACTAGATCAAACCTCTACCGCTTTAGTGTAAGCACCTAGGAATAAATATCAAAGAGGTCTTTACAAAGGGTTATAACATTAGGTGTAAGGGTATGAAAACACCGTTTTGTGGATATGAGAAATTTTACTGGTGGCAAGTCAAAAATCTAAGTTAAATGAATGTACAACCTGGCGTTTCTAAGCCAAGAATCGACTCAATAACACTAACTTATTATGACTTAAAACAAAATGAAACAAACATAAACATAAAGATAGATATAAGATGGTAGTTCGTTTTTTCTTTTTCTTTTTTTTTCCATACACTTTTACCCTACCATCCTCCAAGATAACATCAATATAAAGGGATTTATATAAGCTTTCCTACACTTGAGTTTTTATTTCCCTAACACTATTGACCCGAATCAAAAAGATCAAAACACTTGGAGTAATTAATTAAGTAGAAAAAGGAAATTTGAATGTAACGTTCCTTCTCGTTACTCCATAAAATACTACTTAAACCATGAGTCCCAATCGTCACAAAACTGTGTACAAAGGATATGACTCGACTTAGCAACCATGCAAGTAACTAGAAAATTGAACTAAGGTTTAAACAATAGTTACAATAGTGCACTAAATATGAGTGCATACAAGGTCGGTTAAGGCGATTTGGGTGTAACATTTGGGGTGGATTGTAAACAATGCTCTTCATTGATATCACAGAAACCGGAACATCACGAGAACTGCTAAAAGATAGGCTGGGAGGGGTTAACTAGGGGTTACATGTACTAAAGATGAGTACATCACAAAGGTGTGGGAAAATTACTCAACCAATGTCGTCAATGTAATTATAATTACAGGTTTCAAATAAGGGTTATCCTAATGTCTCTTATCATTTAGTTAAACCACTACACAAATGTAGTGTCACTAGCGATCTTAGAATGCATTACAAAAACAAGTTATAAAATCTATTGTACTACCGGTACACTCAATAAGCATTAAATATGAATGCTTTATTCCTAAAGATCTAGGGGCGAACCTCACATTTTTTGGTGGAATTTAAGTGGTATATGGTTTTTGTGCTAGTTATATAACTCATATCCATAAGACGCTTTATTAAGACTAAAGTTTTACTCGTAAGTATCATAAAAAAATAAAAACTTGGTGCTAAAATTAACCTAACAAATATTTCTCATAGTTTATTACACAAATTACTAAGGACAAGGTAAAAATCAAGAGAGTAAATAGTTTCTAAGTTCCCATTTTATTCTTCCTCCCTACACTTAAACTGAAAATTTTCCCCAATGTTACCCAAAAGTATCAAAGTAATGATAGAGAAAGGTAAAATAAAAGAGAAAAACTAATACTCCCCTGATTAGCTCAGTAGGATATGTAGAATCAAAGTTAAATCCTCCTTCAAGAAGAGTAAGTAATCATAAGCGTGCATCCAACTTGCACTTGCATCTTCTTGTCCAATATAACCTGCAAATTCTAAGAAAATGGAGATGAAACCTCGCGTAAAATCAGCGGTAAAAACTATATAAAACTAAACAATACTAAAAATCAAGTAAGATATAATGCTTGTAAAATAGATGTTTGCAGATTTCTAGAAAATTAAGAATTTTGGAAATTTAAAAAAACTACAGATTAGACAGAAAACGAAAATCTGGAAGCTGTTTCTACATTGCCTGACGCCGTCGGGTATTACTTCCAACGCCGTCAGATTGTCCTGACAGAATGAGTCAGAGTCGTTTTCTAGAAAAAATTCTGGAAAATTTACTTCTTTAAAGACATGGAAAATTACTGAAAAACATCCATTGTGACTCGATACAAGCATTTGACTCTCTCTCTCTCTATCTATCTCTCTCTCTCTCTCTCTCTCTATATATATATATATATATATATATATATATACATATAAAAAATACCTTTATATGTAATTAAGACGAAGTTAAAAACAAAATAAAGCATTTTCACAAAATAATGAAAGCATAAGAATTTAGCAAATGAAAAAGATATATAAAACACACAAATAAAAATGAAAAACAAATATTCAAACAAATAAACATGGGTTGCCTCCCAAGAAGTGCTTTTCTTTATTTACAAGTCTTGTAGCTAGACTCAAAGCCATACTACGTCATGTCAAGCACGCTCACGTGCCCATATCTAAGCCAATCCAATGTTCTTTCATCTTTCTTATAATCATCTCCTAACTCTAGGAATTTTTTATAATATATTTTATTTTTCTCATAAGGATGCCTAAGTCCATTTTGCTTGTCTCTTTCACTAAGTAATGAAATAGGAGCCATTCGATTACATGCCTCGATATCCTTGTGTTTAAACCTAGGATGTGTATGGGTCATTTGATAGACAAAATCCTCAACTCTATCAGAGAATGTAGTTAGACCATCAACCATTCGTTCATTCAACTTAGTCATTCTCTTAAAGGGTTTTCCAAATATCACTTGAGTGAGGTTTCCATCAATGAACTCTCATAAGTCCTCTAAGACCATGAACTCAACGAAATAAGCAAAACTTCTAACAAACACGTGCAAATGAGTAACCACATTAACAAACTTGTTCCCTTGATAGGCTAACTCATTTACCTTAATTTTATTGTATAAATTTCATGAGATTAAGTTTAAAGGTAAGACCGAATTCAAGTAAGAATCAAAACTTTCAAATCCTATTTTACAAGGGAATTACATATTGAAGGGACTATCTTTCTCAATTCTACACCTAGGGTCAAAACATTGAGAGGGATATTCCTCCATCTCAACCCTAACTTCATCAATGAATTCCCCGTCATCAAGTGCCTCCCCATCATCAAATTCCTTATCGGAATCCGAATCATAAAAAGGACTATTATGGTGCCAATTTATTTCATTATGCTCTAGGTGATTACCAAAGTGATTAATGGGTGAGAGATTGGGTGGATTCGCATTACCCAAAACGGGAACCGGAGCAGGTAGTGTAAAGTTCTTACGGCAAAAGATGCGAATCATGGAGGGTGATGGGATCTACGAACAAAAGCACAAAGAAGGGAGATAGACTAAAATAAAGCTAATAAAAAGAAAAAATCTCACTTGATAGGAATCAAGAGAGTTAACCTAATCGAGATAGAAATCGAACTAGCTATTCTATTCCCCGGTAGCGGCGCCAAAAACTTGATGCGTGGTTCGCGGTCGAAAGACTTCCTTTTTCACGAGCAAGCCTTACAACCCACTAGGCAGTGTACATAATCGTTGCAGTGTAGTATGGGTAAGCCCATGGGGTTGATCATTCTCTAGGTGAATAGAGATGCTAGTCGGGATGTATGACGAAAAGGCAATGGTGAGGGTGATTCTTTTTAGTCTTATGGTATTTTTTTAGAAAGCAATTAAAGTCTCGGGGTTGAAGAGTAGGGGTTTGTCTTTTACCAATTAAACTAATTAACAAAATAAATTAAAACTAATTAAACTAATTAATTAAACTAAAGCTATGGATTTGTAGGAAAGAGTTCTTATAATAATTAAAAGCGTGTGTACTTAGATTTACTTACTCCCTAGTTATCTTTTATTGGTCGGTTGAATTGTCACATCCTTGTTTAATGGTATATTGTATTCCATATTTTAATCATAGGGCGGTGCCAAATTCCCTAATTCTATGAGTGTATATGTCTCCTCTAGAACACCCAGGATCGCCAAGTACCGAGGTATCTCCCCGAATATCCTAGTATCTACAAGCCATAACTCACGCAATAAATACGACGGGAGCCTACTAGTGCACTCTAGGGCTAATAATCGCTAGTTAGGATGTTCAAGGTCGCAATAATGAAAGAAGAAGCCAGTTTTCCTTAATCTAGCGTGACAACCAATTAAACAAGAGACAATCTAACAATAATTAATAACTAGGTTTCGTTGGATCTAATCAAACACTATAAAGATCTAGCTACGCATGATAGAGATGCAAAAACACAAGCAAAAAATGATAGAAGAATTAAACATAATGATAAATTGGATAAATAAACTTATCTCTTATTAATAATGAGGGGTAAAGAACCCTAAGAACTATCCAAGATGGACTAAAATCATTTAAAGCTTTGTTGTAGGATTGTGTTTATGGTTGAATATGTGAATCGGGAGGTCGAGGATGATGGTAGAACATCATCTCCATGGTTAAAGAGATAAAATAGAGAGAGAAGGGAAAAACTTGTGTTTATTGATAATGAAAGGGAAAATTACCAATGAGTCTCACCCTCCTAGTGAAGTCTAGGATGGTATTTATAGCCTAACACAAGCATAACTATTACAATATTATATAACTGGTCCATGTGTTTCGGCTTAATAAGATAGCTAATGTAATCTCGTAAATGTCGTTCCATTTACGTGTTAGGAGCGATCCCAACAATCTTCCTCCAATAGGACGAAATAAGTGATTACTTACCACATTTCCTACAAGTACAAATACAAATAAAGAAAGGTCTTCATAAGCTCTTTAAATGCTGAGGATGACGACAGTTGACGCTCTTTGCCTTCATCTGGTTCCTCAACTTGAGAACTTTTTCTTCACTTATAGGCAAATGATGTAATATGCATGAACTAGATTAACTTCCCCCAATTCATGCTGCATGTCTTTAGCAACTTCTCCGTACACTTCTTTTTGGAGAAGTTTCTGAATCAACTTCCCCTTAAACTGACAACCGTCTTCAGCAGATTCGAAACTTTGATGTAGTAAACATGTCTTCTAACCTTTGAAGTTTTCAGTGCGCAGCGGAATTTGTAGATGAACAGTAACCACACCAAGCAAATCTGACTAGTCACGTAATCACAGTTGTACATAATGCAGAAAACCTGTTCGGGGGTAACATGCACGAAATCAACAAGATCTTCTCACATATGTAGACGCTTCACACCAAACAAACAATGAAAGATGAAATAATAAAACTTCCCCCTGATTGTTGCGGTCTATCAGAATAATAATCACCTGTGAATATGCAAATACACGATAATGTGACTGTGTGTGAGGCATCATAATGCGGTTAAAACATCATATGTAGGTAACTTCACAAAAAATAACCCATGAAAGTTGAGATGATAACACCAAAGTAAGATGTTTGAACCACTGATTGTCTCATTTCTTCCCCCTGATTGCAGAAACTCATGAAGGGAAAGGGTTTTCGCAAAGAAGGCGAAGACAGCACAGAACATCCACACTCTCTTTCCCCTGATGTTTTTGATGAATCGAAAAATACACCATGTATGTTGATGATGGAATTGGAGACAACGTAACCGTGTTTGTCCAATTAATCGAACAAGTGTGAAGTACCATAAATATCCCGTGAGAATCAACTACTGATAAAAATTCTCTACTCGTTAATACTCCTCTCAGCTAACTCTGTACCGAACCCATTATCATTCTGACGGCTCTTTGTAGTGACTATTGATGGAGAAAACCTAGTATGACGAACTTGAGACTGAAGTAATATAACCTTAACTTGTGACTTAAGCTCGCACTAATGTCTGACGAAGAACCAATACTGAGAATTTCAATAAAGGTAGAATCATATACCCATCCAACCATCCTTAAATGTATATGAACTTCTCTCGAATTATCCACAACTTTTTGTGACACTTAAGCACTACAACGTACCTCCTTTAAAGTGATAGCTATACTTTGTGAGCACAACAACATAACTCCTTACATCAGGTATAACTAGACAACTCAAGTCTTTGTCATTCATAAAGGTTAAAAGCTCGAACAATGATCTTGAAGAATTATGCATCCAACTAACCCCGATATCTTCAAGATACTAAGTACACGCACTCGTGAAATCCCAATCCAACCTCAAATAAATAATAAAGGATTAACGTTGTAGTCACATTTTGCGGTTAAATGCCCAAATCTAACCTTCGTTACTTGGTTAAAATGAACTATGATAATGGTTTTTCCCGATCTTGTCAAAAATTGTATCCCCGTGAAAATTTGTAATAACCAAAATACCACTCTTTGTCAAGTATTTTACCAACAAAAAATTACATGAGGTATTAATAATACATTGGTAAATATATTCATTTCAGCCATATTTTTAACATAATATTTCAACCAAAATCTAATCCAAAGCCCAAAACCAAATAATCAGATCCAATAACAGGTTAATAGAGTTGCAGCCCAGTACAAATCACGTTGCAACCTAAACTAAATAAAACATTATACCCGTTCTAGTCTCAACCCAAAGCCCGACCCAACATGTACAACTTATAACCAGTTATAAGAGTATAACCCTAAGTTTTCACTCTACCTTAATCCTAAAACACATATCACATCCGCCTACATCTTTCTCACATTACCTCTCACCTACCAAGCTCCAAATCTCATCAAGAACTTATCTTATATCAATAACATCTTTGATCTACCCGTAAACAATTGTAGTAAACGAGTATCACAAACCCAATCACAACCGTACTTGTTTTCATCGGTTTCTACTCCATACGAATCAAGAAAGCAATTGAGGCTTCAAGATTCAATGATGGTGGGTCTTGGTAGGTTTTGATTAATGTTTTCGTTTTGATTTTGGTCTAGTGATGAAAAACGAAAAAGGAACACAATTATAACATACTTGTTATAAATCGTGTTACCTTTTTGTTTCAGATAATAAGAGAAGCTATAAGCTTCAAATATTGATCAATGATGAGTTTGTTCTTCCGCTAGATTGACCTTCAAGGTCTGATATTTCTGATATAGCCACGAAAGGAAAACGAGATCATTTAATTATTGCTTTTCAGTTATGATAGAATGTTGGTGAGTGATGGTGAGGGTCTTGGTTGTGTCTTAGTATAGGAATCGGTTTGGTTTTGACGTGGCTAGGATTGGAAATTGTAACTTCGTAAATCATCATAGTCTCGTGTTTAATTTATTTCGTTATGGATGATTTGACCTTTGGACTAATGATGTATAACAACTAAAGTCCGAAAGAGAGTATTTAGGTTGTGGTCAATGGTCTTCTTCTCCATATGACTTCTTTTATTTTTAAGTGGCACAAGTTCGATAACCGGTTATAAACAAGTGATGTTGGAATCACTCTTAACTTGTATTTCAAGTGTTCATAATTAATATGTAATAGGTTGCTTAAACTAGGCTTTAATGTTAGTTATTAAAGGCTAGGCTCATGTAGAAAGCCCATGAGCCTATGCCAAAGCCCAATAATGAAGGAAGAGACTAGACATGTTGCCCTAGCTCCCTTCCCCTATAAATACTCTTGTAAACCTTCACTTGAAGGTTGGTTGTTCACTTTGCAATATATCCTACGCCTAACATTTCTCTATATTCATACGTGTGTGTTTGTGAGTGTTCAACCGATCACCTTTACGTCCATTTCTTACATATTGATCCTTGTGTTAACTTATGGTGACCTAACAGTGGTATCAATCGCCATCTAGTTGGGTGAAATGGTTGTATTTTGAAGTTTGTACTCGTACGCATTGTGACAACTCATAAATTCCTCGATGCGCCATAATTAGAGAAACATCGATTAGAGCGATCGTTTAGCAAATTTGAGATACGAGTCGTATTATATATCGTTTTGATTGGAAATATTATTCTAAAAACATTGGCGTAACTCTCGAGTGACGAATCCCTTGTTTGCTAGCTCAACCGAGTCTCGAACCTAATATATCGAAAGTTTTACAAAGTTTCATCTAGGGTCTCTTGTGATAGTTTCGTTTTTGCCCTTGTGGTTTTGAGTGTACAAGTCTAGTCCTCCCTTGGAGTATAAATACCCCCACCCTCACCATTTCTCTCATTTCTTCCACCCACTTTCTCTCTCTAATAAACACACACAGAAATCTCTCTCCCCTTCTCTCTCTAAAATCTGGCCACCCTCCCCTAGGGTTACGACGCCGTCAACTATTCTGGCCAAAATTCCGGCGACCTCCATTAATTACACTACCCATTCTAGATGAGAGATCGGTCAACTGTGGTTACGTTTTTGTAACCCACATGCCACGTATCATTCAAACGCACCCTAAATCTAAATTTTTAGATTCGAAATTATTAGGGTTTTTGGGTAAACGTTTTCTATGGGTCAAGCTTGGTGGGTTATGAGTTGTACTCGTAAAGACACCTCCATAATGCTTCTCGTTCCTCTCTTTCTCACGGTAAACGCGAAGCACTTGTCTTTTTATTATGTATATACGTTTGTTTTATTTGGGTCTAGTCATGTATAATGTTGTGTTATTTTCGTGGATTAATACGCAAATTAAAAATAGTGTCGATGGGTACCACTTGGGTACCATTTGGAAAACGAATGGATTTGAAATAGGATTTGTAAAACATTTCGTAACTATTTTTGTGTGGTAAGAAAAGTGTCAAATAAATCTTGAATGGGATATTGATTTTGTTGGTGTGAGACTCGGATTGAGTTAAAGGGGTGTTAGGGCTGTTGAGTCGTGATGGACTCACTGAGTCGAGTAGGTGGTCAGCCGGGTCAGACTTGACTCTGGTCATACCCGGGTGAAACTCGGGCCGTGTAAAATAGGCTCCCAACTGGTAGAACGAGACCCCTTGGGTACTCTTTGTATCATTGTGGTTTTGTTTAGAGTTAAGTCGAACTAAATGTGTCTCTTGGTTCATGAAATTATCTCCATGTCGTGAAGTTGCTGGGTGTTGTGTGATTCTCGTTCTTTTGAAGAGTTATAATTTGGTCTAAGCAATGTAGGGTGCGCTTGGTTATTTCAAATGGGCCAAAGCCCATTTCAGTTAAGGATCCATGATTTTAACTAAGTCCTAGGGCCGCGTAGCCCATTAAAAATAAACTAGGAGTTGTTTGGTGTTACGAGTAAAAATATAATAACGTGTTAGTTTAATCTTAAAACTTGTACGGGTCATCCACTTTACCGAACCTATGACTAGTAAATTTTAGTAAACTTTGATGTTGATACATTACGGATATCACGGATACTAATGAACCTATTAGATCTAATGGTTGTTAAAACGGAGCATCGAAACTAATGAAATGGTTAATGATAAAATGTCAACGGGTGAACTTGCTATACAACAATTGGTTACCTATGTATACATACATGTGTTTTACGATATAACTTTGTAACAAATTAATTACACAGCGATAAAGGAATAGAACTATTAGGGTAAACGATATTAAACGAGAGTTAACAATGAGCTGGATACTTGTAAAACGGAGTGGTAAACATTAAGACTAGATATGTGGTTAATCGATATCGAATATTACATATACGTTATTAGATCTGACTACGTTTTATAAATTAGAATAACATTTGATACACGGGTCATATCGATTGTAAGTTGTACTATATTAAATGTGTTGGCATAAATGAGTATAATATATTAGGCTCGGAAATGGGTTTAATGTATTTGTTCCGCGATATACTTAACTATTCTATTTTCTCATTTAACTAATGACGAGATAATTAGACGTATATCGTCAATGAATACGGTTTTGTTTAATTATGGCCTTTATTTACTACGATAATGACTCGTGTTTTATGAATACGAGTTAACTTTTATAAACTATCGGAAAAGGTTATTTTGATAAGACAACTTATCAGGGTCATAATGGTTTGAAAACGTTGGATAAACGAGCGTGTCATTTATAATATACTACGATAATATACTTTATATGATGTACTTTATTATAAACTTGTATAAATACGCGTAACGATTGAGAAACCTTTATTAATTAAGTGATAAATGAAACTTATCTTTTAGGATAAACTTGTACATTTGAGATTATGGGGAAATTATCAAAAATTTACATATCTATGTGTCATGAATAGATGTCGTCTTTTCCTAGTCTTTGACTAGCTTGAGTATGGTCAGTATTTCTTGACTTTGTCAATGTCTTTTCCTATTTGGCGTGCGTTCTAATTAGTATATCTTGACTGTGTTGAAGTCTTCGCCCTTTTCGCATGAGTTGTGCGTCGCGTCTATGTTTCTTACCACCACACGAAACGTTAAAACTAAACTTTTGAGATATTAATTATAAATTTTTGGGAACGATAATGGACTTTTGAAAGCAACGACATGAATGATCCATGAAAACTACGACACAATACTTTTATCAACCTCTTTATCATATGAGCCGTATTTTAAGATTATCGTTTACGCATTAGGTTGCGTCACTTCTATTCTGTCATACTTGTCGTATATTCATCTGATGCCTTGGAGATTAGCTTTAGATGCCAGTCGTGTCAATAGTGAATAGTGCATTGCTGTGGCTAAGGTGAGTTTCATAGCCCCTCTTTTCAAAGGTTTTCATAACTATTTTGGGGGAGAATACATGCTGTTTTTAACAAACTATAACTGGATATGTGAATATTGTTTGGAATGACTGTTGTTTGGTATATTTGATTTGGTGATTGAACATTTTACGTGTTGTGACAACCCGTACTTTCAGGTCATTTCTCGACACATTTCATGTCTCATTATTTCAACATTTTTAGTAAACTTGGTTTACTTGTTTCAAATTCGCGTAACCTTGGAGGTTTAGCGGCGAATTCATGATCATGACATCACGTACATTTCATATGGACTATGATTAGTCTACATTTCATTGACATCATGTGCATCTCATTAGTACATTCACGACATTTCATTTCATATTTTACGCGTAATTTTTATATTTAATCATCTTTATCGCGTGAGTTTTATTTTGAATATTTAACCCGTTACTTTCAAAAATGATCCCGAGGTATTTTTAAACTTACATTTAGTTTATAAAAACTATATTTTTAGTTTTCCTAGTGTTTCAAATTTATTTGGTAAATAAATCGTTAAAATTAAATTATTACGTCGTTTTTCTTAAAAATTATACGATAATTATTTTATCACTCAATTTTCACAAGGAAAGTATTTTTACAATTTTTATCAACTCATTACATTGTATTTTGATCTAATAAAAACTTACTTGTACCAAAATTTTACCATTTACCTTTACATTCATTTAACTTACACATTCTTATTTAACAAATTATACAAAACATATTTATGCAAGATTTAAAGAAAAAAAAAATATATGGGAGAGACAACCCTCCCCTAAAAACCGGCCAAGGGGAGGGTGTGTATTAAATGTGGTAAGGTTCATGTCTACAAATAATTCACTTATACAAAAAGTCTTACATATCTCCCATTTTCTCATTCAATCTCATTTCTCAAAGTGTTAAGATAAAAACTTTCTCTCTTCTTTCTTGGGTCTTCAAGAACCGGCCACATCAAAGGTGCCAAGGGATCAAGAGTTTTGCAAAATCAAGTGTGTTTACAACCTAGATTATATCCTTTATATGGTTTTGAAATAAAAACCAAGGATATTTAAGTTAATCCTTGTTACCTACACCTCTTCACTATCACTTGTAAGCATGTTTTTATCATTTTCAAGTTCCTTTTCATTTTCACATGTTTCTTTTCATTTTTGGAGCTTATATGCATGTTATGTGATTTATACCATTTTTCTTATGATTTTTGAGTATATATATAATTATGGTCATCCTATAAATATTCCCATGGTAATCTTTGGTCTTGATGGTGATTAGGAACCCATGACACCCTAAGAAGGTGTATGGTATGATTAGATTAGCTTTGGAGTTGATTTGAAGGGATTAGAATAGGTTTTGTCCGAGAAAAACTATTTTCGATAACTATATTTTAGGTTCTGTCCTTGTTTCGAATTTCTGGAAAAACCTACTGTTGGTACGACATTTTGGCCTTGATATTTAGAAAATATACTTTAAAACGAATCCGTGGCCTTTTGAACGGATAAAAACGGAGTTATAACGAAGCCGTGGTGAATTTTTAAAGTTTGACGACGAAATGTTTATTTTCAGAAAATTTCAGCTTGCTGTTTTTAGTATTTTCGAGTCAAAAACGAGCCTTAAGCTTCACAAATTATTTCGACTAGTCAAAAATATATTAGTTTACTTCGATACGAAGCTAAGGACATATTTTACGTAGAAAACGGATTTGAAACGACAAATATATGCACGTTTTTATTAAGTTGCCGTAACTATTATTTTCTGAAAAATTATATTATTTCTACGATTCAAGTATTTCATTAGCTGTAAGGGCTATGTTTGCGGCAGTTTTTAACTATGATGCAAAACTTTTTGGAACGAATTGTCTTCTAGTAAAATCAAGTTCATCGGCCATATTTTTCAAAACAAAAAGCTGTTTGTTAAGCGGATTTATAGTGAATTAATTACGGACGTTCAAACTTGGCCGAAACTCATTTTTCTGCACACAATTAGCAAAAACCACCATCTTTAGCCCTTGATATCTTTATGATCGAGACCTTTTGAATGAAAACTCCTGAACTGAAACTTTTAGATATCGATACAAACTTTCCAAAACCGTCGAGTTCGTTCTCTAACGATCGACGTACACCATTTTACGACTACTTTTCCGGAGTCATTTTTGTTGATTTCATGATTTTTCCGACGACATTGTTTTGCGACGAAAAGTAGTAATTTCACCAAAAATCGTTATAAAACCATTGTAGGATGACATTTTGACGTAAAAACATGTAAAGTCATTTTTGATTGGTCAAGACGTCAAAAGAGTATTTTTCGACGACGAGTAATATTTTCAAAACCCGTAAATGGTATAAATAACATACAAAGTGCATGCATAACATTACATTGCAACTCATGACATATCATATCATTCGTAATAGGTCCCGGTTGACGCATTACATTAAACCTCAGTGTACTCACTTTTGCCGTTATTCCAGTTTATCCAAGTGAGTTTTCATAGCCCCGTTTTACATGCTTTCGATTATTTTCAAACCCACGGGGGAGAATACATTGCACTACATTTTTTTTGTACGATACCAAGTATGTTAAATTCATTACATTGCTTAAGTTACCGCATTTGCCAATTTGAAAGTCCCCATTACTTGAACATGAACCGTTAATCTTTGAAGCGAGGATGAGTGGATAGATCTATCGAGGGTGACGCCTCCATCCGGGTTGGTGAATCCCAACCAGGCAAACGGATGCATTTCATTTGATTACATTACGGAGTTGTCTGGCAAACACTCTGCAGGGGCATACATTATTGAACAGTCTAGTTTCGGGGTCATGGGCTTAGAGCAATTGTAACATTATTTTTACGTGACTGGATTGTCATGCATGGTCTATACTTGTGTAGTCGTATAAAACATTTACATAAACCTATGATTTCTCACCAACATTATTGTTGACCGTTTTTAGCAATGTATTTTCAGGTAACTGAGGCATTCATCATGACATGGTTTAGGGACCTACATTTTGAGTCGCGGCGTCGACTTACATTATGTACATTATGGTACTTTATCTCAAAACATCGTTTGGATTTGTAACATATTTGTATTTCCGCAAACGTTGTAAACCTTTTGGGACCGATGTTGTACTCTGATTGTTTTTATGAAATATCCAACGATGTGTTTTTAAAACGACACTTTAGGTCGTTCAATATAACTGTGATGTGGTGCTATGACAGTCAATCCCCAGGAATTCCATTCCGCTGCAAAACAGGTAAATTGGGGGTGTGACACGTGTTTATGAGAATGCACACTATTTATTGGACCTGCCACTACTCTTTTGAATTGCTAATGTGTTGACTAGGAAAGGCTAGACGTGCGACAGTTGTCGACTTAGACTAGGGTAGCATTCCTATGCTATAACGTGATGCCTATCTAAGTGTAACCGACCTAGACCAGGGTAGCATTGCTCTAAGCTTTGCTATAACGTGGTGCCTGGATAGATAGATGTGCGGTAGCTGTTGCCTTAGACTAGGGTAGCAATCCTAATTGCTATAACTTGTTGCCTAGCTAAGAGTAGACTTCTACCTCAACCTAGTCCGGGGTTAGCAATCGTTCTAGATTTGCTACGACAGTGCTGGACTAGAGTCACTGCGGGCCTCGTTGAGATCTTGATTGTGTTGTGGATTATGGATTGGATTGATTGTTGAATGGAATATGTATTATATGTCTGCCTTAGTCGCACATAGCAATTAAACTCTATCAGGTCCACTACCACTTTTGTAACTAAACTCTATGAACTCACCTGCGTAAGCTGACCTTTTTAGCATGTGTTCTCAGGTATAAGGCGATAGCTCACTATTGGAAGACGCTTGGCAAGGGGCATGGTCATAGGCGACTCTGATGAATAAACGGGACCGCTTTAATATTCTTTTGGGCCTATTTCAGCACTACTTTCATTAATGTAAATTTAATGTTTTCAATTAATGAATCTTATTCTAAATAAATGGGATAAAAACTATTCTTTGTACCTTATGTTGTGATACCAAGATTGTGGCACCAATGGCTCATATGCTAGACCGTGTTTTCGGGGTGTTACAGATTGGTATCAGAGCCAAGGTTATAGAGAACTGGGTATATTTTCCAAAACCTAGACTATAATCACTTTTCAAAAACTTAGCCCTATGACCGCCATGTGCCTGCCTGCCAAGCTGAAGCCTCGCGTATGACTAGTTTAAGGATGTAGATGATTGGGAACACATTTGACGAATTGATTGATGATATGTTTATGGCTTATTTGATGTATTGTTTGATGGGATACTTGTTGAATGTATGCCCTGTTAGTGGACGATTTAAGTCTGCCTATCGTAGTAGCTCACTATAAGCATTTCACATGCTTATATATACACAGAAAGCATGTCCTCATGCTTTTGCACATGCTAAACCTTTCACAGAGTGTGGAGTTCCAAACCTTAGATCTATAACGCTTAGCTTGTATTAAGTAATTGCCTTGGATAATTCCAAAACAACAAGGATAAAACTTTGTAAGAATACACACAAATACGTGGAATCTATTGGAAGATACTTAGAAAATGAAAGTAAACAAACGAACACAGAATGTGATAACCAATAATTCAACATTATTTATCAATAATACAGATACTCTCAAAGTATCAGAATTACGCAATTTCCTTGCGTATTCTCACCACTCGATTTAGAACTTGCACATTAGTAGTGGTCGTGGGAATGATTTGGGAATGCAGAGGAAACGGTGCTATTATAACTAAGTCCGGGAGTCACGAATGAGACCTTTTATCTCGTGAACGTGAGTTCCATAGTTAAGATTTGATGAACACGAGTCTAAAACGTGTTAAAACTAATAAAACATGTAAACTAGCGTGTTGGTATCGTGTGTTGTGTCATGTTTATGTGTTTTGCATTTTATCATGTTTATGTGCTCTTGGTCATACCTAGATGATGGGTTATAATGGTTTTGATGATGTCGAAGGGTGTATAGTCTCGTGTCACAATTTTTGGGTCAAGACTTTCGTAAGCCGTTGTTTTGTTCTTAAGTATTGTCAAACAAGTGGTAGTCGGTTTTGATTGTTAATGGATTCATGCCCGCTAGTGTTATAATAACATGCGGAACCGGTAAGTGTTTTCAAATAATAAATTGGACTAATGTGTAATTATTTGGTTAACGATGAATCATTGGTATGTATCAGTTATTTGAAATCGGACGACATTTTAATTAACAGCCTTGATTGGATAACAAATTAATTGTAGTGATTTGGGTAATTTGCAAGTTATTAACAAACATTAGATTTGATACTCATTAATCGGTTGTGTTTGGGAATTGAAAGAGTCAATTGGAAGTGTTTAGTGGGGTTAGGTATGTTTGGTCGTCTGTTTAGATGGTGAGTTTGGTATGAGATTGCTTAAAGGATTAATTGGAATTGTGAAATTGTTTATTTTGGACTTGATGATATATATGTCAACGTTGCGCTACGTCAGGTGTTATCGTGACTTTCTAGTCTCGGCTGACCCCGAAAACGCCATATCATGGTCTTTAGTATTTATTGAATAATACGATGTGTAAAAGCTGAGAGTCATGACTCGGACTTGTGAACTCGAAACGAATAATCACTCGAAACTTATATTGAAGCTTGACGTAATATATATATAAACCAGTAAATAATACTAGAAAATATAGATGATAAATGGTTTTGTACTAAACATTCGATAACAAGGCTCGCCTTGTTATTCGACATTTTAAAAAGGGAACCAACGTCTAAAAATAGAAATGTTTTGTAATAAGTGAGTCATTAAATGTTTTTCGGGCACGATTATCGAAAGGTGTCATTTATGAGTATATAATACTATTTATGTGTTGTGCGTGGGTTACGGATGACCTAACATTAATAGGGTCGATCCACGTGGATAACGGACTTATTAGGTTGACGAACCTAATAAGCGCCCGCTATGTACGTAGGATAACGTTATTAATGGGTGAATTATCCTTATGACTCATTAGGATGTGACTGGTTTTGGGATAATAAGCGACATGAATAAATGATTGAGTTTATCAAGTTGACGAATTCGATAAGATCTAACTATTTATTCCGAAACTTATTAAACTATAAAGTTTATCATTTAGACGTCTCATTGTGTCATTATGAGTCGCATTGTGGTTATTTGAGTGCATTTATGGTGTCTTGTCGAGTCGATACTACACACGCACAATGATACCTAACGCTAATAACTAAATGGTGAAACGAAATATTTTGAGATAAGGAGATGAATACGTAAGGGGTAGAAAACATTGAAGTTGGGAATATATATATTAAGAATTGGTTATAATAAGGGGTTGTACCTTGCCTTATCAAAATTCATTGAACCTCGAAATAATATAGACTGATCACCTATATTCAGCCAGAGACAGCATGACAAGGACTGATCACCTATGTCCGTCTCAGAGGTGAATTTTGCAAATATTAGGAATAGTTACAACAGAATCATGTTCGGGTTTGAGATTAGTTTTAAAAACGATGAACTTTAGGTGGACTCACACACTCACACTCACCAAACATCATGAAAGCCTGCACTCACACACGACACACTGGCATCGCAACACCTCACGAATCGTAACGCTTTTGGCATCGCTATACGTCTCCGTTTTTGTGAAATTCTTGTTTGTAATAGTTGAGCGTAGTTCGCCATAATTCGGGTGAGACCCGATTGGCACCGTTTACATCCGAGTTGTTTATCGACATAAGCCACGTCGATCTCTCTAAAGCGTTTGGAATTATTTTGGGCTATTTTTGGATTTGGTCTTGACTATTCTGAATTTGGTTTTGATTTTGGCTTTAGGGTTTTCGAATTTGTGATTTTTTATTTTGTTCCGAGTTTTAACTCATCATTTGACTTTGTAACATCATTTGGCCTCGAATTATTATTCGGCTCCGTTTCGTTGATAACCTTGTTAAAGTCATCATTCGACCTCGAATCGGTATTCGATTTCGAAACGTCTTTCGGTCGTATTGTGATACTAACCGTATTGGAATTATCATTTCGCCGCACCTCGTTAGTAATCTTTTTGGAATTATCATTCCGCATCGTTTCGCTAGTAATCCCGTGGGATTTGTCATCTAGCCTCATTTCGTTGGTAATCTTATTACCGACACTTATATCTCAAACCTAGTCTTGAACCGATTGTTGTTAGAACTTCCGAAACCTTGCCTTTCACTCGATGTTGAATTAAACGAAATGATCTGGTTGACGTTGTTCATTTCCCCAAACCGATAATGTTTTAGTCGACGTTGCTTCACCAACAACTTTCAGTTAAGGTAGTACCTTACGTGTTGTTGATGTCGTACCTTATACTCTATTTAGGTACCCCTATTGATAAAATTCTAACGACCTGTTTTAGTGAAATTGTTCACCGAGTTAACCTGTAGATATTATTCTATCGATGATAGTCTGCTACGTCATACCACCGATTGTGGTACTACCTACCCTGTTTTATCAATGTTGTACCTTACACTCCATCGATGCGAAATTCTTTAGTAAACCAACTTAGAGCCGTTAACCTTCACTCGTATTTAGGAGTTGAACTGATATTGATTGATAGTCGAACTTCTTTTGGGAATTAGAACTTTGGACTTGAATATTGAACCTCTCTACGTTAAGTATTTAGTGCACCAATGAGTCAATCGACTGACTGCGGTTAGTAACCAATGCTCTCTTTAGGAGTCTTACCTTCTGCCTCTAACCTAAATATCATACTAAGTCAACCAACTCGTTGCTTGTAGCAATCAACATGTTCAAACAGAGACATACTCTGAACTTCCTAGACTTCTCATTCGGTAGAAATCCCGTGCTCTGCGGAAATCTTGAAATCCTAAGGAGTAACCTTGTAATATATAGGATTTCATAATCAAATTCAAAGCATAAACATATGAGGCGTATATAAGTTTTAGAGAGAGAAAGGGAGATGTTCTAGTGAGAGAAACACATGGAAGGTTAGATTCCAAATGAACATCCAACCCTCTCCCTTGTGGGGAGAGGGCTATTTATACAATGTAATACGCCCTCCTATGGGCTGTGGATCAGGCATACAATGGGTAAAGACCCGTCCTTCCTCCACGGTGTTGCACTAGACTAAACTATGCTAATAACTGACTAACAAATAACATAATAAACGATATGTCTACGAGCTAACTTAAGCTAGAACATACTTGGGGTGACCGATGCTTCAAAATAGAATTTCCAATTCCTAACAATCTCCCCCTAAGGGAGGTCACCCAATGATTTACATTGTGAATCCTAACATTCTATTTAATCTTTAATCTTGAGCTCGTAGACATCAAATCATCAAAATATTCAAACTTTGTGCTTCCGTGGAGATTTCATCATTGTACAACTACAAAGTATATTTCATGGAGGTTATAGAGCTGATCCACATTGATGACCTTTGAGCTTTAATAGAGATCATCAGCCACAGTTAATCTCAGCATCACCCATTGTTGTGTTACCATCATATGATGTTGTGACAGTTGGACCGACATGCTCACATTCTGGATCATGATTTCTTTTTATCAGAGTAGCGGAAGCTTTAGTTGATTCATGATATTTGCAGCAGCGTAGCAGAAGCATGGAGTGAAAATATCAGAGTCATTGATGCACTTATCATGATTTCTTTAGAGATGAATGTGTAGAGTGAGCATGCGGCTATGGATTGACCGCTTTATTCTGATCAGCTGCAAAAGTCGGGCGTACCTGCATACAACAGTCAGCAATAAAGTGCACGAAAGTGTCTTTGATCACTTTCGTTGAATTGAGGTACACGGCCCACGGTTCCTCGTTGATCAGTACAAGTACTGCCTGTGATCAGGTATAATTCCGAAGAATTTCCTTGACAAGGTTTCGCAGCTGCTCTAGCTGTTCTCAAACCGGAACGTCTCAAAGAAGACAACACGGAGTGAGTGAACCAGCGAATTGAGATTTGCTGATTGATGAAAAAGAGATTTGAAAAACAATCGTGTACCGCTCAATAGAAATTGTTTTTGCAATACAACGAAGGTTTTAATGAAAATCAATTATCAATCATAAACACCGTTTATTTTGAAATATTAGTACACAGTCGATGTGCTAAAGAAAAGAGTTTTTAAGCACAACGACTGGTTTTTCAAAGGTATCCGTCAATCCATAACCTGAACCAGGATTGATTCATAAATATGAATCGCCCCATTGTTTCTGTTCAGTTGTCACATGGTTGATCTAATGGATAGATCTCACATGCCACCCACCAAGAGCTTGTTTGATGTTGGCTCCAGAAGGCTTTCCATCTTCATTGTGAATATGTTTGCATATCACTCAGATGTTCTGGAAATATCACAAGGATAATGCGTAGGACTCATAAGATATAATCTCTCTTTCCACATTGTGTGAAACAGAGAGTCTTCATAGACAGTGTCCTAATGAGATTTTGTGAATGATCTCTTGGCTCTAGACTCAATTGTGCACATTTGGTTTCCTATGCCGGAGACTAGGGAGAGGGTCTCCTTCTTCAATATCAACAATCTCTACGAGAAGGTCGATAGATAATGTCGGTTCCCCATGAGAATGAAACAAGCCCTTTTAAGAGGAACTTGAGTAGCTTGGGAAGTTTTTAGTGCAGTGCGTCACTGGGTCCATGATGTCTTGTCTTCAATGCCAGTGTTACCTTAGTAACCACCAGTAGCATATGTATTGAACCCGGTTACTGCCCTAAGGTTAAATTATTGGAGGGCTATTTCTTTTCACCCTTTTTCACATTCATTTCTTTTTCATTCTTCAACCCCTTCAGTGCTTACCGAGACTTCATTACTAGAACCATGTTGGGTTTATTCCAGTACTAGCTCTGTCTCAGTCCGCACTCTTCCCATTTCTCACTTTTCTCCTTTTTTCATCATACCTAAGGACTCTACACTATCTAGTGGATTGTCCCTGGGTAGATCCCTCCGACTCTGGCGGGATCGTGTTAACAAATACCTAACCTAACTATCCTTGTAACTACATGCATAAAGTAAAATGGTCGGTCTTTTGGTACAATTCATTCTTCCTTAAAACCAATTGAAAAATCATTTGGAAAAACAATCAAGGTATTTGTGATATATAATCAAAGCATTTTGTACCTTAATAGTTTTGATCATTTAGGAATGCTCCCCCTCAACATGTGCATATTATCTTGAAATTGTTTAGCACATGGAGGCAAGAGTTCTTTGAAATAATTTCTTGATCACAAATTCCGTAGAAAAAGCCATTTGATTTTCTTGGTAAATTCTCCCCCTCAATATGTGCATCGGATATTTGAAATCATTTTATCACATAGAGGAAAGAGATCTTTTGAAATACAACCACGATTGCCAAGTATTTAGAAACCATTTAACACACAATCAAGGTACCTTATGTTAAAACATGGAAAACTTTGTACCTTGAAGATTTGTATTAGTTTTGATAAAAGAGTTTAGCACATATTAGAGAGCAGTATGCACTTTGAGACAAAACTGGTCATCTTTTATCATCTTTCATATTTATATCACATTTTCTCCCCCGATTAAAAATTTCAAATCCTTTGAGATTTTGGATCTCAAGTGATTTAAATAAGTATGAAACAAAACATTTGTTGGAGAAAAATGTGTCCGGTTTTATATGATCCGAAGTGGACAACACTGAAGTTTCCTTTTTAGATAAAAAGGAAACCACAATACATAACCTAACACTATTACATACATTATAGTTGTTCATAGTACATACACCACATTATACACATCAAAAATTCAAAACAGAAACTACTTTCGGAAGATGTCTTCATTCAGTTCGTTGAAGTAGTTTGTAATGACCTTCACGAAGTCTACCACCCACAAAACTTTCAAGGCTGCGATAAATCATTCTAGTCTTTATTCTTCGTCCGATCGCAGCAATGAACTCTTCACACATCTTCAAGTCCTGTTCAGACCAGAATCTAGTTTTGTTCCACGGCTTCATGTCAATCTTGATTTCCTTCACTCTTGAGTTCAATTCTTGTTCAACCATCCTGAGTGTACCATCACTGAACTTGTAAAGCTCACAAAGCCTCATTAGCATTCTTTTCCCGTATCTGTCGGTAAAGATGATGGCTCTAGGAGTGTCAATCACTTTATATTCGTGGTGAAATTCAAGACCTAAGGCTTCCCATTGCGGTCTTGTTAGGTTGACGCAAGTCTGATAGCTTTCCATTCCTAGCTAAAAATCCTCAACCCTTTTTCGAATGACTAAGCCTCTGATCCAGAGATTGACAGCAGCCGAGAGAGCCTTCTTTTCACGAACCAGAAGGTGGTTGAGGTGTCCTTGTAGGTTCAGAAGATAGAGATCTTCAAAGTCATTTGGCATCCAGTGTTTGAAGTCGTTCTCTTCAATAACATACTCTTTCAAATCTGCTCTTCGAAGAATAATCTTGTTTAAGTAATCATAGCCATAGATTGAGAAGATCTCTATATTGATGACACTTAGAATGCGAAGCTTGAATCGAACAGTTTTACGACTCTTGTTAGCACTATGTCGGTCAATGTAGAATTTCTTCTTCTTGAACCACCAATGAGAAATGCCATATGAGGCAGCAATGTCAAACTTTTGTTCTTTGTCAGCCCAGAATTTATCCGGTACCATCTGTTCAAGACCCTGATCAGTGTAGGTAGCAGCTTTCATCTTTGAAATCGATAAGGCTGGTCTGCTTTCAGAAGTTTGAGCACATAGATATTCCAGGTCATGGTTGAAAAAGAACTCTGATTGAATGGTCATTTGTCCAGGTTCACCACCGAGAGGAAGAAGCATGTTCACATTGAAACGAATGATCTGCTCACTGACTTGATCACTCAGCATCTTATGACATTCTTCCATCTGGTATTGGAGCTGATTAGCATCTGAGTGAAAAACCTTGACAATTTCAAAAGCTGGTCCTTCAAGATCCTTTGGAGTGATGGACGAGATTCCCTTCTGTTTACAAAACCACTTTATAAAGCTGCCCATATCTCCTGTGATGTGAAGAAGAGAGTCTTCAGTTGGGGCTTCATAGTTGGCAGTTATTGTTGAAGCCCAGTTGTTGTCAAGGATCATTGTGTTAGACTCTAGAATGGACCATGAAGGTTCTGGAGTTTGAGGCCTCTCTTGGGTGAGCCAGCTTTGAATTGTGTCTTTTGAAGGTGCAACTCTAGTGGTCTTAGAGCGTTCACCTGACACGTATGCATCAAACCAATCATCTTTAGATGGCATGGGGATATGTTTGGTGGATGCATCATAATCATCGGATTCTGACTCTTGAGCAACGAAAGACTCTTCATTAAGTATTTGCTCTTCAGGAATAGAGGAGATGGTTGGTATAAACCAGGAGTCGACGGTGGTCCATGCAGTAGACGTCTTTTGAGATCTTTGACCACTTGAAGTACCGGTTTGTTTTTGAGTTGTTGGTGGTGGTGAAGGTGGTCTTGCCTTGTGAGAAGTGGTTGTACCGGAAGATCCTCCAGCTCCAGATGAGCCTGCTCCACCAGTAGGAGGTGGAGGTGGTGACTTGGGGCCTCCAGACATATCTTTTGATTCCATCGGAACCGTCCTTCTTTTCTTCTTAGCCTCCCTTTCACGAACATCGACTACAAACTGCTGATAATCATCATGCCTCATAGATTCATCGAGTGCCTCGTATAATTTCTTATGTGTATTGTGCAAGTGCTCTCCTGCCTCATACATTCTTTCTGAGAGAACTGATCTCATGTCAGATATAGACAAGTATTTAAATCGCTGAAGTAACGGAGCCTTCATTGCCCATTCAACTGTATCTTTAATATCTGCTTCTATTGCCTTTGTTACAACTTCATCGAGTTTAAGATTCTCCAGTTTTTTGACACGACTATCAAGATTGTTGACAGCTATAGGAATTTTTTTCTCAATAGTTGCAATGCGTAACATGGCCTCTTCAAGAAATTCCTTAGTTGTTTTGACAAGAGGAGGTGAGGCACGAGGTGGTGAGGCAGGTGGAGTGACGGGGTCACTGATTGTGACAACTTGTAGTGGATCATTAGCGGGTTTGGGTGGTGGAAGTACAGTTGTCATAGCAGGTTCGAGTGTAGGTGTGATTGATGGAGATGTGGCAGCAGTGGAGACCTTTGGAGCCGACATCAGAGGAACGGTTGAAGAGTCTTGTTGAATAGTGACCGAGAACATGGACTGAACTTCTTCCTTTTCATTTGTTTGCTTGTCTGACTCGATGTCTGAGGGACCGCCTTTTAAGAATTGGTCACCGTATGAGAAGTCAGCATCAAGATTCTTAAGTGAGGAAAGAGATCCTGTAGACATGTTCGTTTCTTCAAGACGCCTGTGTACTTCAGATCCTGGCTCATGGATCTCCTGTGGGTCTTTTAGCAGCTCATTTTTATCACTTACTGTTTCAAGCACTGGGATCTCTGCCGTAAAAGGTGTCTCCTGATTTTCTTCCTGTGCATCACTGGACACAGGGGATTCAACCGATGTATCCGCCACATCAATGTCCATCCCAGATTGTTCTTGTGTAGAGGATGATACAACATCTCTTTTCTTGAGGATAAAATGGGTAGTAGTTTTGGGAGGTGGTGAAGAGATATTCAGTAGCATGTGTGCAGCTTGTTCTGCTTCTCTTCCAATAATTCCTTTACCTTTGTCTTGTGTGGCAAGATTGATTTGTCGAGGTGCTGGCTCTGGCTCTCTTATCATGACCCCTCCCACTGGTGGTCTTTGAGACTTGTTCAGACTGTCTAGGCTTTGCTGAATTCCTTGTTGGAATGCAGCTTCATCTTCATCAATCAACTCTGTCTCACTTCCTGGAACCTTAGTTCCCTCATCATACCCTTACCATTGTCTCTTTTTCTCCTCTTTTGCTTTTGTGAAGGAGAGACATTAGATACAGAACTATCAGGTCTCTTATTTTTCTTGGGAAGACTTGAGTAGGTGGTTCCTGATTGTTTTGATTTTGATTGTGTGGAAGTGGACTTGGGTGTGTCAGCAGTTGTGGCGGAGGCTTTCTTTACATAACTCTTGAAGTAATAAGAATTATTGATTCTATCATTAAGCAAAGCTTCAGGAACTGACATTCCAAAGATCTCCTTGTCATGTCCTCTGGCAATATATTTAATGTTGCCAAGAACGAATTCATCACTGGCTTCATGCAGGGCTGACTCGCTTCGTGAGTTGAACCGGTGAGTTTGTTGCAGATGATGGATAATGAGTTTTGAGAATCTCATGCTGGGTATCACTCGTTTACCAAGACTTTTTCTTCCTTTGACTTTGTTCTCAGAGTTAATTCTATCGGAGATAAATGTGTCTAAGGACAAGATGAATTCTTCCCAGATAAGTTCAGCGAAGTCAATATTTTTCCCTTTGACTATTCCCCACAATATTTGCATTATGGGAGCTCGTACTCTGTCTGTCCCTGATGTTTTACCGGATAGGCATAAATTGAGGATTGTGACGATTAATCTCCATGGTTGATATATTTCCGCATTTATGAGTGATGAAATCTTGGTTATTTTTTCCGGGTATCCCAATTCGTCGACAAAGTCTAAGATTTCATGAATGGAGGGTGGAGTGATGAATTTGTTGGAAGGGTTTCTTGGTGTGATCTGAAGAGCATCCCTGAGTGTATCAACCGAGATGTCATACCATTTGTCCTCAAGCTTACACGAAATTGACGCATATATCTTATCCCACGTAACTGTTTTCCAGAATTGCTGAAGATAGATGGATGGGATTGTGCAACGCTTGGTTAGGGCATTAAAGAAGTTGGTATCCTTCAAGATGTCTACAGCCAATCGGTAAGTTGGATTTTGTTGCCCTCTATCTACATCTAAGTAGCAGTTGCTCTTAGCAATTGACACCCATTCCGCACGTGGAAGTAATTCTTCATTAGTTAGAGTGACAGTTGGTGCAGAGGCAGTAGGAACGTCAGAGGATGTGATGTCAGCCATTGAGATCTGATAGTTACACATACAACACAAACCATATCCAGGAAATTTTTTAGGTTAAGACACTGATATACCTTATGACCAATTCATAACCCAACATTTAGACCTTCAGAAAGAAGGATATGACATATATGGAGACATAGGATGCAACTCTCAGAAAAATGTCATCAGTATGCAAAAACTTATAAGTGTAGGATAATATTTGAGAGAGGACATCAAAATAGATAATACCACAAGCAAGATTGACAAAAATATATGTTAAATCGCACACTGCAACTCGCTTTGGAACAACAATTTGAGCAACTCGCATAACACAACACGCATAGGTAACAGTTGGTAATCAACTCGCATACTACAAAACATATGAGGTAAGTCGCATATGGCAACTCGCATCCAACAACTCGCTTTGGTTATAGAGTAACACGCATAGGATAAAGTAAGTGATAACTCGCATACATTACAATGTATGAGGCAAGTCGCATATGGCAATTCGCATGCATCACCACGCTTTGGTCAAACAAGGTTGGTCAACACATATATGTTAACTCGCATACATTAGAGACATGGAGCAAGTCGCATATGGCAACTCGCATATAATGATAGGCAACAGGCAACACGCATATGCAACTCTCTTAGGCAACTCGCATAGGATACGTTGAATATGGATATGTCGCATAGGCAATAGGCAACACGCATACATAAAAATGCAACTTGCATATAGCAACTCGCTTTCAATAATAATCAATATCAACTCGCAATTAAGCACACAATAAAGGAAATTGCAGGGCAACACGCATACAAGAAACAATAGGCAACTCGCTATTTAGAACGTACCATGAACAACCTAATTAAACACTAACATAATCAAACGCATGATTATACACACTCAGAAAAGATCACATGCCAAACATGAATCCACATACAATGAACAATACCAACAATCCAATCAAATCCAATAGTCATTTTAACATAACCCTTAATCAACCATAACGCGCATATCCATAATAAACCAATAAGATCATCCAGTCATTTTCAACACATGTCATAACTTAAACGAACAAACCTAAGTCTACATTCAACATCATTTATCAAAAACATACAAACCTAGAGTCCAACAATTTTGATCGAGATGAGAACGATGAGACACAATCTGCAGGAGGTTTAAGATAAGAGATGGTTCAAGTACAAATCGTGAAATAGATAAGATAAACAAGATCAGATATCAAGAAAAACCTACCACACAAACACCAATTGTTAACTCGCTTAGTAGAGAGTTGAGAGAGAATAGTTTTAGCGAGAAGAAGCTTTGACCGAGAATGAATTTTGATTTGACCAAGACACCCAACTCGCATACATAGGTACACAGTTATAGCGGGTTGACACTTTTAGTCCCTATACTTAGCATAGCCACTCGCATACCAGGTACATAGTTATAGCGGGTTGACACTTTTAGTCCCTATACTTAGCATAGCAACTCGCATGAATCAAAAATGCAACTCGCATATTATAATGACAAAAAATATCTCCACATAGCAGAACACCTTATATCACACCAAAAATCATAAATTAACACCACATAGCATGCAATAGCCAAATCACACCAATAAGTATACAGATGATTAAACAACCTAAGTACTAAATCAACTGAAGGTGCACAATTCTCCCCCTCAATCAATGATACGAGATAGAGGATAATCATTGATTGATTTAGTAACTTGATAGTGAGTTAATGACAACATAAGTATAAGATTGTAAAAACGAATAATGCTAAAGGTTATAAAGGCTCTGTTCGAACTTCATCTAAAGTCCCGTGTCATTATTGAATGACATTTCTAGGACCGCAGATGTTATCGATGACAGAAACTTGAATAAAAATGAGTGTAATAAGAATAAAAATATATATATAAAAAAATTGTATGAATAATTTTTTTTAATTTTTAATAATATATATATATATATATATATATATATATATACATATATATATATATATATATATATATATATATATATATATATATATATATATATATTTAAATGCATATAAAACTTTGTACAAGACTTAATAAGAACGAGTCCTGAATAGAGGGGATCAGGAGTCAGAGTGCGAGGTACATCAATTCTGACAAGCTACAATTCCAGAGTGAGCATTCTTCAGTTCTGATGGAAACCAGGTCATGATGTTCATGAATGAATTGAGCATTGTACCTGAAATAGACTAAGGACACTTTGCACTAATAGCATATGTAGTATTGCAAAAAGGTGGGTTAGAGACAGGTATATCCTCAATTTTTGATGTAGTACAGTCAGGTCTAGGAGTATATGTTAGGATTTAGTAAATCCAGTTATTAAAGAGTCGGTCACCTCAAGTATATGTAATCGTTAGAAAGCTCATAGTCGTAGATTATTACAAGTTAAGTAGTATTTAGTTAAGTAACACCGTGGGTGACGGACGGGTCTTTACCCACTGTATGCCTGATCCACAGCCCGTAGGTGGCGATTTATGTAAGTACTATAAATACTCTCTACCTTCAAGGTAGAGAGTTGGAGCTCATAATAATATGTTCATTTTCTCTCACTAAGTTCCCAAACCTCTAACCCTTTCTTTCTCTAGAAAATCATCTTGTACGCCTCTTGTGTTAATGTTTTGATGTGTATGTGAAATCCAATATGTTACAAATGGTATCAAGAGCCATGGTTTGATCATCTCTTACATATCCTTGGATTTATAGTGGTTTTTAGATGGTTTTTTAGTTTGAAATAGTTTAGTGGTTTTTGCATCATTTGGTTCATTTCTAGTGTTAAAGTTTGAATTTTGGGTGTACTTTTATGTTTAGAATCGTTGTATGTGCTTGGGTATTGATTTGGTAAGCTTGAATCACTGTGGTTGAGCTTGTATTGGATTGAAAAGTGTGTTTTTAAAGTTTTTCTTGGTAGCGACTTGGTTCTCGTAGTGAATTTCATCTTAGCGACTTGCTTCAGTAAAAGGTAGCGAGTTGTAGTGCTTTTAGGTAGCGACTTGGTGCTAGCGACTTGACTTTTGAGACAAGCCGACAAACAGTACACTTAGTGGATTCTCCACTACGGGTAGCGACTTGGTGAAGGTAGCGACTTGCTTTCAATTTTGTTAGCGACTTGTACTTAAGTTTCTTAGCGAGTTGCTATTTAGCGACTTGACGACTTAGCAACTTGGTGCTTAGCGACTTGTTGTCATAATTCTCAGCGACTTGGTGTTAGCGACTTGGATCTTAGCGAGTTGTTCTTTAGCAACTTGACTGTGTCTTAGCGACTTGGCATTATAGCGACTTGATATTTAGTAACTTGATGCTTAGCGACTTGGTTCAAGGTTTCTTAGCGACTTGGTTGATTTTTGTTTGTAATACGGTTTTCTCTTGATTTAGTAAAATCCCGTGAAAGAATCTATTTCCCGGTTTAATCATTGAGTTATAAAATCCCGTATAATCTGTTAACATGTCTACCAACGTACCTTCAATCATCTCCACTGTTGCTGAGGATGTTCAAGCAGCTGGCTCAGATACTCGTCCACCCATGCTTGACAGAACCGACTATGGCTCTTGGGCATAACGAATCAGATTGTACTGTCTTGGAAAGAAAAATGGGGTCAACATTCTCAAATTCATTGATGAAGGACCTTATCAGTTTGAGACTACTAGAGACTTAATTGATACAGCTGCAGATGAAACAATGATCTATGGAATAGACAGACCAAAGACGTATGATGAGCTCAATGATAAGGAGAAAAAGAGATTCGATGCTGATATCAGGGCTTCTAACATTATACTTCAAGGTCTTCCAAAAGATATCTACAAGCTTATCAATCACAACACCGAAGCCAAGGCAGTGTGGGATAATATCAAGATGCTTCTCTCAGGTTCTGAATTAACTATAGAAGACAGAGAATCACAACTGTATGATGAATTTGAACACTTCAAGATGAAACCAGATGTGAGTGTCTATGAGTACTATGTGAGATTCCATAAGCTTGTGAATGACAAGAGGAACATCAAAATGACCATGCTAAACATTCAGCTGAACTCAAAATTTGTGAACAACATGAATCCTGAATGGCACAAGTTTGTCACCTCTGTGAAGCTAACAAAAGGATTGAAGAATAAAAACTATGAGCAACTCTATGCATTCCTTCTTCAGAATGAGAGGCATGCTATGTTTGAAAAAAGGATTCTTGATCAGTTCAAAACCAACCAGGGAGAGACAAGCTCATCAAATGATTCATCTGCCTTTTACACAAATGTGGGAATTACTACCAAAGCTTCTCAAGTTATACCCATAGGTAATGGTAATCACAAACTCATTCCCGATCCAATGTTCAAACAAGCTGATGCTGATGCAACCGTGGGAAACTTCATTAATCAACTGGCTCTCATGATTAGTCAAAACATGAACTCTCTCCCACACACCAACAACAACCTCAAAACAGCATCCAATCCACACAATCAAGCCACTGTCAGAGATGGGAAGGTTATGGTGCAGCCAGTTCAAGAAAGGCAGTACGAACAAGGAAGAGGTGGAGTTGGTAGAGGATATGTGGGAAATCAGAATCGGGGAAGGATTGGAAATCAAGGACAAGCAAAGAAAATTAAGTGCTACAACTGTGGTGGTGATGGACACATAGCAAGGAACTGCACTTCTCCAAAACGCCCTCTAAATGCAGAGTACTTCAAAGACAAGATGTTACTTGTGCAAGCTCAAGATAATGGAGCTGTGTTGGATGAAGAGGAGCTGTTGTTTCTTGCTGAGGGCAATGCCAAGACATATGATGCAAATGTGGATGAGCAACCAATTCAGGAGATAGGTCATAATCATCAGAATGCCTTTCAAGTTGCCGACTGTGATGCATACGACTCAGACGTTGATGATGTACCTACTGCACAGACAATTTTCATGGCTAGCATTTCTCCAATGGTCTCTCCAAAGGTCCCCTCACCACAACAAGCTAGTCCATCCAAAGAATCAATCATCTCAGAGGTATTAAAACTATACGATGATGTTGATGGGCAAAAGATACATGATAAAGTACAATCAACTGGAAATTTTGAGTCAGATATTGAAAATATGGGTAATATCAATGTTGTCCCATATGATCAATATGTGAAACAAAGTGAAAGTGAGACTGTACCAAGTGATGCATCTTCTATAGTCAATGATGACTATATTTTTGATGAATACACTGCATGTGCCCATGATGATTCTGTTGTTTCTGAACTGAATGCCTATAAAGAACAAGTTGCTATTTATGAACAGCGTGCTAAGTTTGAGTTAACCACCCGTGAGCAGGAAATGGATGACCAAATGCGTACAACTATTAGAAAAGGTAAGTTTAGAGAAGAAGTATTAAAACAAGAGTTAAACTCCTTACAAGAAAAGCTTTCTAAAACTGCTAAGCAAAAACAAGAACTTCAAGAAAATGTTAAAATGCTTAAGCAAGAATTCAGTGCTAAGGAATCAAAACTTTTGAATGATTTTTCTAATCTAAAAACCTTGAAAAACAAGCTTGAAAATAAATTGTACGTACAAGGGAATATCATTCAGACTGCTCACATGATCACTAAGCATAGAGTTCTCAGCGATAAGCATAATATCCCCATTATAAAGGAATCCAACCCTGAGTATGGTAAGATAGCAAAAGCTGCTCAAAATGTAATCTATGATGGCAATGAGATTCTTAAACCTAGACAGAAACCTAGTTTCATTGAGTGCACTGAGGAAGATAGAAAACTAGATGATGCATCTAGGGATAAAATGAATAAGAAGCTTAACGATCCTGCGTGTAAAGATAAAAACATAACGATCAAACCCCATGATTACACTAAGGAAAATTGGATATCCTTGAACATGTTTAAGCCTCAAACTCAATTAACCCCTGAACAGATCTTTTCGAAGAAAGACATGGATAAGCTAAAAGTTAATGTACTTGTTGAAACAAACACTCCCCTTAGGAAAATGCCTGTAGCTACTGTGTATCCTCCAAATACACCAATGCTTCTAGTTCCTAGATGTATTGCCACTAATAGCAAGAACTTAATCAACCTATATGTTGTTTATCAGCTGTTTGTTGATTTTGAGAAAACGTGTAAAAAGAGAATCACACCTACTGGGATAACTAAGGGGGAAAGAGGTTTTGAGCAAACAAAAGAATGTTATTTAACTGAGGTCATGCCTTTCTTCAAACAATTAAAAGGTCAATTTGAGAGTCTTCAAAAAGGGATAAATTCAGACATTAAAGAAATGGAAAAGGAATTTGATGCAATGATAGTTGAAGTCAATGATTACGAACAGGAACTCAAATATAATGAAGTTGAAAGAAAGAACTTGCACATCTTAAATGAGAATTTGATTTCGAGTTGTGTTGCTCAAGACGTGTTTTATACTGTTACTAAGCACTCTATTACTGCTTCTCGATTTCATGAATTATCTATTGCATTGAAAGTTTCCCATGATCGTGTCATTGAGCTTGAAAACAAAAACTCAGAACTAAGTGAGAAAATTGATCAGGATGATCACGATAATTTGGTAAAACATCTTTCTAAACTAGAAGTTGAACATTTTGATCTACAACTAAAATATCAACATCTTAAAGAAAATGTCAAAACCTCAAATCTCAAGACATCCTCAGATGTTCCAGAGTTTGATGCAGTTTTTCAGATAAACAAACGTGACGAACAGAATCAAGCTCATTGTAACACGATCAGAAAGTTGAAAGCCCAAATCTCTCAATTAAAGGGTGAAAAGAACAATGTGACTGGCTCCCAAATGCCTCCTCCTTTAGATTCTCAGTATTCTCAAACCTTTCATCTTCAAAACTTAGTTAATGCTTTACAAAAAGAAAACGAAAGTTTTCTAGAAGAAAATGAAAAAGTTAAACGACACTTTAAAGAGTTATATGATTCAATGAAAGTCACTCGTGACAAAAACAACGAAAAAATAACGTCTTTACAAAAAGAAATTGAGAATCTGAGGAGTCAGGAAAAAGGGAAACCGCCACTTGTTTTTAATGAGAATGTTGCACCAAAGTCATCCTCAGACTGCAAATATACTGTGACTGTTAAATACATTCCTCCTCATCTTAGGAATAATGAACCTGTGTTTCACAACTATTGTGCTCACCTTAAGGATAGTCTAGAATGTCTCCGTGAGATCGTGGAAGAGGATTTCCTAAATAAGCCACTTGATAGAGAAATTAGGTTTGCTTGCATTCAGGCCAAACGATCTCAAGAGCTGCTAGAATGTTTAATAGCAACATGTCCTAAATCCTTAGGTGCGAAAGGTAAAGTTGTGATGCCTTGTTCTATGCCTAGTGCCAAGCATACAAATCATTCTATGCCCAGTTTTAAGAAAGTGAACACGAATGTGCCTTCAAGTAGTTCAGATCCCTGCACGTCTAGTTCAGGAATGCAAAAAGTAGATCAACCAACTAATGTTCCCATAATTCCCTCTACAGGAGTAATCAGTGACATTAAAGCAAGCAGGTTAAAGCCTTCAGGCAATACCAAGCAAGATAGGACCTCGCAAGCTAAGAATGTGCATTGGAAGAAAGTAGTAGACCAACCTAGGAACTTTAAGTTTGTGTTGAATAAGACGAATCGTGTTGATTCTAGTGTTAGCTCTAAGCGTACTGTAATTAATGCGAATTCTGCTACTTTTGGCGAAACATGTAATGATGATTGCGTGGTTTCTGTTACTAATCTTGAATGTGGTGTGAATGATTTGTCTAATGTTGTTAAATGCCCAGTTAAAACGGTTAATGCTAAAAATCAAGCTAAGAAGGCTAAAAGGCAAAGGCGAAAGAAAGTTAGAAAACAGTGGAAACCCACAGGAAGGAAATTTAGTAATATAGGTTATCAATGGATACCTACTGGGCATAAGGTTAATGAGTTTTGCCTTAAATTTGCTAGGTCAATGCCCACTAGAAAATTGATGCCTACTGGTAGAACTATTCCCTTAAGAAGTGAACATACTTTGAATAGGTCAAATATGGACACTAGCACTGCATCTATTTCAAATGAGTCCATTGTTTCTACTTCTGATGTGGGAGTTCCAATCACTGTTACTAACCAAATGGAACCCATTCTTGCATGGGGATCCCAATTATCCAGTTATCCATTCTTGTTTGTGTTCAACTGCAGATTGTTCAAATCGTTCTGTGGTACCTGGACTCAGGCTGTTCCAAGCATATGACTGGAGACCGGTCACGGCTCATGAACTTCGTGAGCAAATTCATCAGAACTGTGAGATTCGGAAATGATCATTTTGGTGCTATTATGGGTTATGGAGATTACGTGGTTGGTGATAGTGTGATTTCCAGGGTATATTATGTTGAAGGTCTTGGACATAATCTATTTTCTGTCGGACAATTTTGTGACTCAGATTTAGAAGTGGCCTTCAGAAAACATACTTGCTTTGTTAGAGAACTTGATGGTGTGGAACTTCTCAGAGGAACTCGGGGTTCAAACCTATACACCATCTCTATCGAAGATATGATGAAATCTTCACCCATCTGCTTGCTGTCAAAGGCTTCCAAAACTAAGTCATGGCTATGGCACCGTCGTCTCAATCACTTGAATTTTGGTACCATAAAAAATCTTTCCAGAAAGGACTTAGTAAGAGGATTACCCAGATTAAAGTATGAAAAAGATCATCTTTGTTCAGCTTGCCAATTGGGAAAAAGCAAAAAATATGCCCACAAACCAAAACCCACAAACTCAGTAATGGAAGTTCTTCATACCCTTCATATGGATCTGTGCGGACCAATGAGAGTGCAAACGATAAATGGGAAGAAATACATTCTAGTAGTTGTTGATGACTACTCTCGATTTACTTGGGTAAAGTTTCTGAGGACAAAGGATGAAACTCCAGATATCATCATCAAACTTATCAAACAGCTTCAGGTTTGACTCAACAATACTGTTAGAATTGTTCGAACAGACAATGGCACAGAGTTCGTTAACAAAGATTTAATCCAGTTTTATGAAAGTGTTGGAATCAGTCATCAAAGAAGTGTTCCATGAACCCCTCAACAGAACGGTGTAGTTGAAAGACGAAATCAAACTCTTGTGGAAGCCGCTAGAACAATGCTTATTTACTCAAAGGTTCCAATGTTTCTCTGGGCTGAAGCCATTCCCACTGCTTGCTACACCCAAAATCGTCCCCTTATTCACACCTCTCATGGAAAAACTCCATATGAACTTATCCATAAACGAAAACCTGATCTATCCTACCTTCGTGTGTTTGGTGCTTTATGTTACCCAACTAATGACGGTCAATATTTAGGTAAACTAAAAGCTAAAGCGGACATTGGAGTATTTGTAGGTTATGCACCAAACAGAAAAGGATACCGAATCTACAACAAGAGAACCCGAAATATTATGGAAACAATTCACGTTACGTTCGATGAGCTGACCGGTCAAATGGCTCCGGGACAATCCAGTTCTGGACCCGCATTTCAACCTTTATCAAGTAGTCCTATCAGTTCTACCCTTGTGTCTAATCCATCACCAGCAACTCCTTATGTACCTCCTTCAGAAGATGATTTGAAGAAATTATTTGATCCAATGTTTGATGAACATTATGAACCAAGTGCTAATGATATGTCAGTTAAATCAACAGAGGCTGTCTCCATCCCTGTAAATGAAGTTAACCCTGCACTTTCAATATCATTAAGTCAAGAAGCACCTGCTGCTGATCACTCTGTCTCATCAACAAATCATCAATCATCGAGTGTACACAATGGAAATGTTGTTGCTGTTACAGATGATGAAAATCCTTTGCTCCTCCAGAAGATGAACCCTTTGAGAACATATTTGCTCCTGAATCATCATCAGAACCATCTTCATCAGTAGAAATCGACTCTGCTACTTCAGTTCCTCAACAACAACCACATGAACACCTTAGAAAATGGACACATGATCATCCATTGGACAACATCATTGGAAACCTTTCTCATCCAGTATCCACATGGAAACAACTTGCAACCGATGCCTTATGGTGCTTCTTCAACTCCGTACTCTCTAAGATTGAACCAAAAGATGTTAAAACCGCCATTAATGAAGACAGCTGGTTCAATGCCATGCAAGAAGAAATTCATGAGTTTGATCGACTTGATGTATGGGAATTAGTACATGCTCCAGATTGTGCTATGATCATTGCTCTAAAATGGATCTTCAAAGTAAAACTTGATGAGCATGGTGATGTTTTAAAGAACAAGGCTCGATTGGTTGCAAAAGGATACCGTCAAGAGGAGGGTATTTGTTGGGTCTATTATAGATTTAATGATACAAAACAAGAAGAATGAAACATGAAGGACTAAAAGTGACAAGAAGGGAAACTACAAAAAGATGGAGGATTTGGAAGATTCTAGAAGATATGCTTAAAAGAATATTTAGTTTCCTAATTATATTATGATTCCTCTTGTAAACCCTAGATGTCTCTAGTATATAAAGAGACATAGGGTCATTAGTTTTAACAGATGTACAAGATGTAGACGTCTAAAGGTGTGTGTGTGTGGGAACCTAGGCATAGGGATTGGGAAAACGCCTAGGGTTTAGTGATTTAGTTAGTTAGTGTTAAAGATCAAGTCTTTGATCTTTATTATTGTTTAGTTAGTTTATGATAATGAAAAACTTTGTTCATTATAACGTTAATTCTTATTGAATATTCCGCTTTCGTTATTATGTGTTCCTGGATATAATATTAGACCTCGTCTAAGAGCTTACAACGATCTTCACAATTGGTATCAGAGCCTGGTTCTTGTGATATCTAGGATTACAAGGTTTTATGTCGTTAAATTAGAGCAGTAAGAATTGACGAAGAAAGCAGTTTTGAAGCAGATCTGATGAAGTTTTACATTCGAATTTGGAAAAGATGAAAACGATTGGTCTAAGCATTATTTATCTTATTGGTCGTGAGGTACAAGATTTAATAATTATTACCTCGTACTGCATTAATTAACGAAGGTTATAAATTGGTCGATGATGAGATTGGTCAAGTCAGAGGTTGCGGCTAATATATTTTTTTTATTGGATTCTATGTGATGCGGTACATGGTTATTATGATGGACTAGTGTTTTAATTGGTCCTCGATTTATTTGGTCGTGAGAGTGATCTGACAGGAAGATTTTTTAATTGGTCTAAAAAGTGGCATGTATTGATCTTAAAAGTGGAGGCACGTGGGTTGGTGATAAGTTTGTTTCGTTTACTGCTTTTGGGGACCCACGAAATTTATTTAATTAAACAGTCCATGGTTCACGTGATTATTATTTTATTCGAATGGAAAATAGGTGTTTGTGCATCACGTGGGTATTGATTCTGGTCCAAGAATGTTCCAAGTACTGCTCGAGTTCTTACAAAGTACTGTGAATTTGAAAGTACTGTTGGGGGTTTTTGAAAGTACTGTTGATTTATTCAAAGTACTGCTGCTGCTTCACGATTAGATATTGTACTGCTGCTGCTACAATTTTAGACGAAAGTACTGCTTCTAATTTAAAAGTACTGCAGATTTTGATTGAAAGTACTGCTCGCTGAAGCTGAAAGTACTGTTCGAACATTCAACGTACTGCTTGTGATGAAAGTACTGCTCCTTCTCAAAGTACTGTTATTGAAAGTACTGCTTTCATATGGATCTCAATTTAAGGGGAAGTCGAGCGTGATAATGGTTATGGATTTTTGGACGACACACACACAGGTTATTGTTCACACACACAGGAAGAAATTTATGTTCTTAAAAGGATTATAAAAAGGCTTGTTTTGGAGATTTATTGAAGAATTGATTACGAAGAGGATTATTTATCACTTATTTGAAGGTGAAGTGGAATTGCTTGGTTTGTGTTCTTATCATCTAGCTTGTTGAATCTAGCAATGTGTGATTTTTCTTATGATGCTCTATGCACACATTGTCTATCACTTAAAGGAGTTACATTGTAGTGCTCAGTGTCTAATACTAGTTGAGGATTCTTTTCAAGGGATTGCGGTCTACTTATATTTGGTTCGTATAAGTATGGAGTTCCGTGGATAGTAAAAGATTTAAGACACAAGTTTGGGAAATTCTACTTCTTCATCAAATTCGTTATACTCGGTTTTCTTCACAAGTGATCATTACATAAAGCTTACAGATTTTGAAGAATCAAGAAGATGGTTAACATATGGTTTTTAGGGGAAGCTTATTGTTAAATGTTTAATCATCTACATGCATCACTCAAGGGGAAGTGTTTGATTTTTACTATTGTTGATCATTATTACTACTCCTAGTTGAAGTTTTCTACTGTTTTGAATCCATTTTTCTTATGATGCGTAATGGTGGGCGATTTGAAGCATTGGAAGTCTTAGATTGGAAGTATGATATTGGTTCGTGGTGGTCAAGATCATTATTTGCATACGTTCCCTATTTAGATAATAACAAAAAGGGGAAGAGATGTTTGAGTGACATGTTCAAGTCAAGGGGAAGATTGTTTCATTCATGGTGAGATTTAATTATCTCAACTTCTGCTACTTCGTCTAGAGAAGTTCGTACAAGATTCGTATTTATTTTGTCATCATCAAATAGGGGAAGATTGTTGGGTCTATTATAGATTTAATGATACAAAACAAGAAGAATGAAACATGAAGGACTAAAAGTGACAAGAAGGGAAACTACAAAAAGATGGAGGATTTGGAAGATTCTAGAAGATATGCTTAAAAGAATATTTAGTTTCCTAATTATATTATGATTCCTCTTGTAAACCCTAGATGTCTCTAGTATATAAAGAGACATAGGGTCATTAGTTTTAACAGATGTACAAGATGTAGACGTCTAAAGGTGTGTGTGTGTGGGAACCTAGGCGTAGGGATTGGGAAAACGCCTAGGGTTTAGTGATTTAGTTAGTTAGTGTTAAAGATCAAGTCTTTGATCTTTATTATTGTTTAGTTAGTTTATGATAATGAAAAACCTTGTTCATTATAACGTTAATTCTTATTGAATATTCCGCTTTCGTTATTATGTGTTCCTGGATATAATATTAGACCTTGTCTAAGAGCTTACAACGATCTTCACAATTGGTTCTTGTTGGATCGATATACTTTAATCAAACTAACTTAAACTAGCTTGTTAAGGTTTAATAACCTCGGATAAATCCTAAGTTATTAACAAAGAAACACTGAGCAATCTTTATTAAGTACGCGGAATTTACTTAACAAAGCTAAGAAGAATAACTTTTATTATAAACTCTAAATCTGCTTATTATGCAGATACTTTAATACAAATCTAAGATAATCGAACTTCTCTCTAAAACACTAATTCGTAATCTCTAAAACTCTTTTTGGAATCGTACCTCTAATGCCAATCTAGGAGTCCTTTTATAGGCTCAAGGATATCCTAGTCGGTTTACAATTTGTAACCTTGTACGACAAGTAATCTAAACATAGAATACAATTCTTTCCATAAACGAATATAACAGTTCTTTGTTCTTGCAGTACTTTGACTTCATTAGTGCAGTACTTTGACTTTGTCTTTAGCAGTACTTTGACTCTTTGACTTCTTCCAGTACTTTGCAGTCTTCAGTACTTTCATGTCTTCAGCACTTTCATATCCCAACAATCCTCCCCTAACTTGAATTCTACTTGCTTGACTTCAAGTTCCTTTATTAATATGTCTTTAATAACTTCATCTTTAAAAACGGATTGTTTCTTAATCTTTAGATTTTATCTTTGTAACGTCTGTCCTTGTCAAAGTATCTCTTAGAATTGTTCTTTTCATAGCAGCATCCAGCAATCTCCATCTTTTCAGCAACATATGACAAATTGTACATTAATTCAGTTTAAGTTGCATACTATTCTCATCACTTTCAAGTGAATCATTGAAAATTTTAATGGATTTAGATCTCTTTACCAAAGTCATTATCTCTGGAGTAGCCAAATGTTTTGGTGTGTAAGACCATGGTACATTGATAACCATATGATTTTTAGCAAACCATCAGCTATCAACAGATTTGATTTGTCTTTACCAAAAGCTGTACCCTTCTGGACTAGTTAGTTCTTCTATCGAATGGTGAACTAATTACCAATAATGGTTTTTCCACAGCCTTTACCACAAGCCATTTTCTTGTGGGCTAGCCAACTCTTCACATTACTGATATGGAGAGTTGATTACCATCCAACTTATTAGCAAGTTGTCAACTAAAAACGGATTTGATATATCTTTACCAGAGCCGTTTGCTCATGGATTAGTCAATCCTTTTGTAACCATGGTGGATTGATAACCTATTGATGTTATCATCACAAAAACCATTTATTCAACCTTTATTTCAAAATATTTAATACTTAGCAAAAAGGTTTCTTCTAAAATTCATTTAACTGGTTTATTTCTGCAAACAGTACTTTGATGAAAGTACTGTCTGATCAGCAGTACTTTGAATAAAAGTACTGATATATCAAAAAGGATTTATTCAAATAAAATTCATACCAGTTATTGATCATTTTCAGCAATGGTAGTCCAGTTTATAAACAAGTTGATAACCATGCAAGCAGTTTCATTGTCATCTTCTACTTCCAATCCATGCTCTAGCATTCTTCTCATGAGATCAACTGTAAGAGGGTATCTTTTTTCTGCAAACATGTGTATCATTGTTCCATTTTCCAGCTCTAAAACATGAACTCCAGACTCTTCAAAGAATCTCCAGCAAACAATTTCCCAGCTTTCTTGATCCTTCCAAATATCATTAGTGTTGTCTTCTTCAGTTTCCCATATAGTTATAAGATCACCATGTAAAACTAAACCAATCCCTTCTAATGGATTATTTTCAAAGTAAGCCTTCATCACATGATATAAGTAGAATAGGTCTACTCTATCTATAATGTGCAGTAAGTCCCATAGCCTTTTGAAAACTTTGAAGCTTTCATCTTCTTTATGAAAAATCATGTAATCTCCATCCTTGGATTTCACAACTTCAAAAACACTAATCTTTGATCTGTTCATCTTCATGTCATCATCTTCCTTTGTATAATCAAAATCTACCACTCTGAGATAATTTCTTAATTCATCACTAGTCTCAGATCTTAATTCCACTTTTTCTTTCTTTGAGAACTGAACATCTGTAACTTCAGTTTTCCTTTTTCTTTTCAAATTCTTCTTTCTTTCAGCTTCAGTCCAGGTAGCTTCTTCTCTAAAATCTTTAATGCCTGCAACATCTTTCTTATAAGCTTCTCTCTCAGCATCATATAGTCTTTTCATGTCAACATAATTCAGCTTCTGCAATCCTTTATATCCTCTGCTTTTTAGATATTCCATCATTGCATTCCTTTCTTTAGCTAAATTAGGTCTTCTTGACATATATCTAACAGGAGTAGGTGACTGTAATGGTTCAGCAGCTTCAGCATCTAATGCATCTTGTACCTTTTGAGCTGCTTCCCTATTCTGAGCTTCTTGAGCTTCTTGATCTTTTCTATCTTTAGCATCTAACTCTTCTTGAACTTTTCTAGCAACAGCTTCATTCCTAGCAACTTCAATTGCTCTAAGTTCTGCTAAAGTTAACTTTTTCTTCTTAGTTTCAACCAAAACACCTTTCCCTTTATCCTTAGGATCAATTGCAGGTTGAGAAGTTCTTTGTTGTTCTACTTCTTGTACATCTCTAATAGTAACACCACCTCTTGGTTATGATAAATCTCCCAAAATTGTAGCAATAAATTCATCATCACTTGCAGAATGAATGGGTTTGAATGTAGCTTCCTCCTCTTCTTGTATAACAGTTGTAGAAGGACCAGCTTCTTTTTCAAAATTCAAAACTCTTGGTGTTATTACCTCTTGCCTAGAAGTATCTTGAAAAGCAACACTTTGATGTTCAGTACCTTGATCATCAGTACCTTAAACATCAGTACCTTGAACTTGTTCTTGTTCCTCAGTATCTGAAATAATGTTTTCTTCAGTACCTTCAGGTTCTTTCTTCTTCGAAACATCTTCTTTCAATTTTTCTTTTTCTAAATTCCTCCCCAAGTTGAGAGAAGATGGTTGAGGAACCTGTTGGCGTTTGTGTTCTTCTTGTTTTTTACCCAGACACGAAATTCTTGAACTAATGGCCACACAAAAGTCTTTAGCCTTCTAAACTTCAGTTTTAACTTCTTTATCTATTTGGCCTGAACCTTAGTAGTCTTTTTCAACTTACTATCTCCCTTGTCAAAGCATAATTATCCAAAGATAAACCTTCACGAGGTATAGTATATGGATCTGCACCTTGAATATGTGAATGTTCCTCTAATGAAACAGGAACAGAATGTGGTGGAGATGAAGTAGGTGATCTTTCAGTCTCTTCTTGAACCTCAGGGCTTGGAGAAACAGTACCCTGTAGAGAAGCAGTACCTTCATGTGAAGCAGTACTTGCAGATGCAGTTCCTTCTTGCGAAGCAGTACCGTGTACAGAATCAGTACCTTCACTTTCCTCATCCTCTCCAGCTTCATCACGTACAGCTTGAACAACTTCCAGCATTGTAGGAGTCAATGGAGTATCTCCTCCTCTGAACAAATCACTTCGCCTAGCCATAAATGTAAATATTTTGGCTTTTTGCACAATGACAGGTAACAAATCAGCAGGTTTTGGAACATCAGCCAATTGCTTGTTTAAGAAAACCTGTACAAACCTTGGGTACATCAACCATTTTGACCCAGATGATATATGAGAAAGCATCCCATCCAAAATAAGCCTTGAAAAATTAAACACTCTGTTGGTAGCTAATCCAACCACTGCAGATGCTATATTTGACCCAAACTGCTCCCAAGAAGTACTTTTAGAACTTATGCAATGGAGCAGTACATGAATCAAGAACTTCCATTGAGGACAGAATAATGCTTTCTTGAATGTTTGTTCTGTCAAAGATCCTTCATAACCAAGATCCCTAAAAGTATCCCAAATCAGTTGCTTGTCAAATCGAATAGCCCCATCTTCATCACCAAATAATAAATCGTCTCGAATAGAGGCCTCCGTAATCTTGATAGTCCGTCCAGCAACTGTTGATCTAATATAATATTCATCCTCCTCCATATTATCTCTAGCATTAGCCCAAAATTCTTGAATCCAAGGAGCAATAATATCCGGCTCAACTAAAAGAGCATAACTAATAGGCGACCCAGTAAGATAATCAATGATATCATAAAAAGTCACATTCGCCTCAGTCTTGTCCAAATTAGCCACCATATTGTGCTTTGAAACAGGTAATCGATTCGCCATAAGTGAATAAGTGAGCACAATGAAAAGATATTATCGAATAATAAAGAAATGGTGATTGTGAGATAAGAATGGAAAAGATGCTAAGTAATAATATGAGAGGGAAAATCGGGAAGTAGTTATTTATAGGAGAGATTTGAAAAATCACTGCCCAAAATAAAATAACCGTTAGCATTAATTACCCCTCAATATAACCGTTGGAACAGTACTTTTAAAACGACAAACAGTACTTTCCACGTATGCAGTACTTTCCCAAAGCAGTACTTTCAGGAAAAACAGTACTTTGCCAACTTCCTCCATAAAAACTAAGTATATACAAGTATCCTCCCCTCAAGCAATACACAGGACTATACTAACACCTTATAGTCCTCCCCTCAAATGTAGCTCAGTAGTTAATCATACCAATACTCACCACCAAGTGATTGAATCTTGAAACATCAAAGCCTTTGGTGAGTAAATCAGCCACATTATCATCTGTGTAAACTTTAACCACATTAATGAGCCTATGCTCATAGCAATCTCTGATAAAGTGATGCCGAATCTGAATATGCTTGGTCTTGGAATGATAAACTGGATTCTTCACAATACAGATAGTACTCTCATTATCAATATTGATAGGAGTATTTTTTAAATTGAACCCATAGTCCAAGAGTTGATTCTGCATCCACAAAACTTGTCCACAACAACTTGCAGCAGCTACATATTCAGCTTCAGTAGATGATGTTGCTGCAATTGTCTGCTTCTTGCATTGCCAGGAGACTAATCTTCTTCCAAGATATTGACATCCACCAGTTGTTGATCTTCTATCATAATTATCACCTACATAATCACTATCTGAAAAAGCCTCTAAGTGAAAAGGTGACTCTTTTGGATACCACAACCCCAACTTAGGTTGTTGTTTTAAATAACAGAAAATTCGTTTTACTGCATTCATGTGAGAGATATTTGGTGAGACTTGATATCTTGCACATAGACAAACTGCAAACATGATATCAGGCCTTGATGCAGTAAGATACATAAGAGAGCCAATCATTGATCTGTAAAGCTTGACTTCAACTGGTTGTCCATCTTCATCTTTGCCCAATGAATTGATAGATTTAATAGGTGTGGTAACAGCCTTCATATCATCAAAGTTAAACTTCTTAAGTATGTCTGTAACATACTTGTCTTGACTGATAAAAATTCCTTCCTTTGACTGCTTAACCTGAAGTCCCAAAAAGAAAGTTAACTCTCCCATTGAACTCATTTGAAATTCCTTCTGCATCAGCTGCTCAAACTCCTTAACCATGGACTGTTTGGTAGCCCCAAAGATGATATCATCAACATAGACTTGAACTAACATGATATCCTTCTTGTCTCTCTTGATAAACAAAGTCTTATCTATAGCTCCCCTTCTGTATCCATGTTGTAATAAGAATGTAGAGAGCCTCTCATACCAAGCTCTAGGTGCCTGATGAAGGCCATAAAGAGCCTTGACCACCTTGTAGACTTTGTTTGGGTGTTTAGGATCTTCAAAACCTGGAGGTTGTTTCACATACACCTCTTCAGTAATAGTGCCATAGAGAAAAGCACTCTTGACATCCATTTGGTAAACCTGAAAACCCATGTATGAAGCAAAAGCAAGAAATATTCTAATAGCTTCAATCCTTGCAACAGGAGCAAAAACTTCATCATAATCTACTCCTTCTTCTTGTCTGTAGCCTTGTGCAACTAACCTTGCCTTGTTTTTAATAACATTGCCTCTTTCATCTCTTTTTACTCTAAAAACCCATCTGGTTCCAATAACTCTCTTCCCATCTGGAAGATCACATAAAACCCAAACTTCTTGAAGTTTAAATTGAAGAAGTTCTTCCTACATAGCTTCAACCCAGCTTTCTTTAGTCAAAGCTTGAGCAATATTCTTGGGTTCCTCTTGAGAGATGAAACAAGTAAATAAGCAGGTTTGATGGTCCTTATGATTCAGCCTGTTTTGTTTATACACAAAGCTAAGTAAAGCATTGTGAGGTTTTGTGAAACCCTTAGATTTGTGTCTTGTCATAACTCCAGAAGTAGAAGGACCAATGATTTGATCAGTTGGATGATTCTTATGAATCCGGAAGATTGGAGACTGTGGAACTCCATATGCATCATCCAGAATAGTATAATCAGCACCTTCATTGGAATCTGAGAAAATACCTTCATCTTCAAGCTCATCATCAGTTTCTTCTAACCCAGGCATGGTAGGATCATCCAAATCATCTAAAGTACTGTCAACAGGTGCAGCAGTACTTTGGTTGAAAGTACTGTCAGAAGTACTGTGAGAGTACTCTGCAGTCTTGTTCTTCTTCTTTGCCTCTTCATAAGCTCTCCTTTGTTCATCAGTGTAAGAATGTGCTAATACATCTTGAAGAAGCATCTGATTAAGTTCCTCTTGAATAGATTGATCCTCAGCAGTTAATGAGGATTGTGGTGCAACAGTACTTTGTTTTGGAAAATCAGTACTTTGCTTAGGAACATCAGTATTTTGTTTTGGACTTACAGGTTCTTCATCAGGAACAGCATCAGGTCTAATATGAACTCCATGAACAACATATTGTAAATCTTCTCCATTGTGCACTGGTTGATTTTCTTCTCTAACAGGTACATAGTTCATTGAAGGAGATAAAACCTCAAGATCAAACATCCAATCAGGACCTTTACCTTTCTCATTGTCTTGATCTTCTAAAAACTCAACATGAAGACAGTCTTGAATCTTCTTAGTAACTCTGTTGTATACTCGAAAGCCTTTACTGTTAGTGCAATAACCCAATAAGTATCCTTCTTCTGATTTGCCATCAAACTTCCCCAGATTATCAATGGTGCTTAAAATAGTAAGAGGACATCCAAAAGGCTTCATAAAACGAATGTTGGGTTTAGTGCCCATCAGCAATTCATAGGGTGTCTTCATCTGTGGTTTCGTGACAGAGACTCTGTTAAGTACATAGCATGCAGTACTTACAGCTTCTGCCCAAAATTGAATAGGTAGATGGGAATCTGCTAGCATTGTCCTTGCTATTTCAATCAAAGTCCTATTCTTCCTCTCTGCAACACCATTTTGCTGTGGTGTTCTTGCAATACTAAACTCCCTCTTTATGCCTTTATTTGCACAAAAGTCATCCATAGGCTTGTTCTTGAATTCAGTTCCATTATCACATCTAATACCTCTAACCTTGAGTCGTAATTGGTTTTCAAGTGCTATAATCAGTTTCTGAATAGCATCAAAGGTATCATCTTTAAAGCCCAAAAAGAAAACCCAACTGAATCTACTACAATCATCTGTAATAACCAAACAGTACTTTTTCTTATTTAAACTTGCCACAGAGAAAGGTCCAAATAAATCCATATGTAACAGCTCCAATGGTTCTCTAATAGTTCTTTCCTCAAGCTTCTTGCAGGAAGCTTTGTGTTGCTTACCCTTCTTGCATGCCAAGCATGATTGATCATTCTTGTAAGTCTTTGAAGGTAAACCTCTAACTAAATTGCCTTTGACCAGTTTGTTGATATTCTTGAAGTTAACATGGCCTAATCTTCTATGCCATTGATGTGCCTCTTCAGATGTTGCTTTAGCCACCAAACATGTGGCTCTAGCCACCAAACATGTGGCTCTTCCATAAGAATGTAGACTCTTCATGTCTAAACTATACACATCATTTGTCCTTGGTACTCTAAGCACTACCAAGTCATCATCAACAGGTTTAAAGTCAGAGGAAAGGATGAGACATTTTGTGTCAGTAAATAACACAGGATGCTTTTTATCACAAATTTGAGAGACTGGGAGCAAGTTGAACTTAAGCTCCTTCACATATCTAACATTCTCAAAGTCAATAAGCCCTGCTTTGATAGTTCCTTTGCCAGTAATCTTTCCTCCATTGGGATCATTCCCAAATGCAACTCTTCCTCCACTAATATTTCTAAAATCAGACAGAATCTCTTTGTCTCCTGTCATACTTCCAGAGCAACCACTATCCACAATAAGATGATCTTTAAGCTCCTCTTCTGGGTTGCCCTGCACACAAAGAAAAGAGTTAGTAACTTTTAGGAACCCAAGCCATTACTGACTTGTGTTCCCCTTGTGGAGTTACAAACTCAAATTCTTTGAGTATGTAATTCCCACTATCTTTCAAATGATGATCCAAAATTATCTTTTGATTTTTAGCATGTGGATTTTCAAAACTTTCTGGTTTTTCAACATAAATCTCTTTCTCCAGATTATTAGCATTTTCTTGTATCACAAAAACATCAGATTCACTTTTTGTTGAAAGTATTGTGTGTCCCTCAGCAGTACCTTTCCTCTTAACCCATTCTGGTTTAACACGTGATTCCTGTGATCTAGATCCCCTATGTGTATTGGAATACCTTCTAGGTTGATAGTGAGATCTTCTAGGATTCCTATTCCAAACAGTGTGATAAGTACCTTGTTTTGGTTGAGCAGTACTTTGGAAAGTACTGTGAGATACTAGAGGTTTTGAAAAAGGTCTTCTCTGATGTGGGTATCTATGATCTGGTGTGAAGTTTCTGTGATTAACCCTATTTGAATTATTCCAAACTGGTTTATGCTCTCTAGGTGAGTGGTTGGCAGATCTGTTCTTTGGAAATTTGCTAAGAAATTCTGAGTGTCGATCACAATCTTTGATTAAGTGATTAGGACTATAACACACAAAACACAGTTTTTGACCCATGTCCAAAGTGATTTTTTCTATGTCTATGCCCAAAATTATTTTGCCTACTTGGTAAATGATAAAACCTGTTTTGACCAAAGTTATCCCTAAATGGTTTAGCAGTACTGTTTTGAAAAGGTTTTGCAAAAAGTGCTGCTTGTTGAGCAGTACTTTGTTTTAAAGGTACTGCTTGATTTTGAACATTATTTTCAACAGCTTCTTTGGGTTTTTCAGACCTAGATTGAGCAACAAGCTTCTTCCTAAACTCTAGACAATCTACTCCAAAGCGAGAAACATCAGGCCTAGAGGGTTGATGAATGCCAGTGGGATGAGGAACAGCATGATAACCATTGTCTTTCTTATACTCAGGAGGTGGTTCACTTATTGAGCCCTCATTACTAGATGTGTCTACATAGTTAATGAGTTCATCATCACTAGTTGTTATGTCCTCAAAATCACCATCATCCTGATCACTAGGTTGGTTTTCATCTATGTGACTAAAGTCCATTCCAAATCCTAAGCCTGTTCTAATGTAAGCCCTTCTCTGTTTTTCAACATAAGCAACATGGGACAAGCCAGATTCTCCCCAAGCAGCAAACTTAGCTAACAAATCATCTCTTTCCTTAGTCAATTTCTCAATTTCAGCAATTTTACAGTTTAGTTTCCATTCACTAAGTTTTAATTGATAATCTTGTTGTTCATATTTTTCAGCCCAAGCCATTTCATTATTTTCATGAGTTAATATTTTGGCTTCCATAGACTCTAAAGTGATTTGATAACCTGCTACCTCAGACCTAGCCCTAACACAATTATCTCTTTCAATCACATAGTTGTTAAGTAATTTTAGAGAAAACTCATAACAGTTTGAGCATACCTCAGAGATAGGAGACTGAGTTGGTGAAGTAGCCACCATAGCAAGAAGAACAGAATCATCTTCACTTTCTTTGCTCCAATCAAATCCTCCAAAGCCATCATTAGATTCCAAAGCAGTATGTTCAGGTTCTTTTTCAAAAGCAGTGCTCCAGTCCAATGCTTCCACTGTGTCTTCAACTGCATCTTCCACTGCTACCATACAGTAAGTCACCGGTTCATCATCAAATTCTTCACTCCAGTCAACTTCTGATAACTTCTCTTGAGCAACCAAAGCCTTTGTTTCAGTGATTGGAATTTCTTTAAGCTCAAGTTTTGGCTTCTCAGATGTTCTGTTTGCTTGATACTTAGCAAACCTGCACTCCCTTGCAAAGTGACCAGTCTTTTGACAATTGAAGCATTCAATTTGATATTTGTCAAAAGTTATTCCTTGTTTTGGTTTGAAATCAATACTTTTGCCTGTCTTCTTCATGTACTTTTTGATCCTTGCAGTGATCATAGCAACTTGCCACCTGATATCAATTTCTTCAAGTGCATTTTCTTCAATCTGTGCTAGATCCTCTTCATAAGTGACAGGTAAACTGGCTTGTTGTGCAAAGAAGGAGCACACAACTTCATCTGAATGCAATGTGGTAGATGGTGGGGCCTGCTGAGCATATGAAGGGGGATTGTAAACAGCAGTACTTTGAGAGACAGTACTTTGAGGAGAAGCAGTACTTTTGGAAGTACTGCTCTTCTTTTCAGATGATAGAAAAGCAATACTGTGAGATTTGGAATTGGGTTGACCACTCATCTCATGTTCATACACTTTCAGTTGATAATAGAGATCATCAAAGTCCATAACATCCAATCCTTGTTGTCCTCTGATCATTGTAGCAATCACATGCCATGTAGATGGCAAGCTCCTTAGAAATTTCAAATTAGCATCCTCAACTGACACTTCTGCCTTGTATAACTTCAACATGTTGAGGAGATTTTGAAACCTATCATATGCAGCATCAAGATTCTCTCTTTCACCAACTGTGAAAGTTTCAAATTGTTGCTTCAGTAAATTTCTGTGCATCTTCTTAGAGGCTTCATTCCCTCCAAATCTGGTCTTGAGAGCAGCCCAGAGCTGCTTAGCATCTTTAGCATCATGAAATTTGAGAAGATGACCATCTGAATGGCAGATAAGAGAATGTTTAGAGCCTTCTCTTGATTCCTTAGGGTTGCTGCTGGTAAGACTGCCTTTGGTGCAGTTGGTTGTCCAGGAATATTAATGGGTTCTGTGACAACTTCATTCCCATTCACAATTACATTCCATAGAGCATGGTCTGTAATGGCAATATACTGCCTCATCTTCATGCACCAGAGATCATATTCTCCCTTCTTGATTATTGGAATTCTGAGTGAGGTGATTGAGGGTGGTGGAACAGCTTCAGTCGACATCTTGAATATAGTTGAAGTAGGGTTTCTTCCTAGTCAGAGTTTCCACACAAGCTCTGATACCACTTGTTGGATCGATATACTTTAATCAAACTAACTTAAACTAGCTTGTTAAGGTTTAATAACCTCGGATAAATCCTAAGTTATTAACAAAGAAACACTGAGCAATCTTTATTAAGTACGCGGAATTTACTTAACAAAGCTAAGAAGAATAACTTTTATTATAAACTCTAAATCTGCTTATTATGCAGATACTTTAATACAACTCTAAGATAATCGAACTTCTCTCTAAAACACTAATTCGTAATCTCTAACACTCTTTTTGGAATCGTACCTCTAATGCCAATCTAGGAGTCCTTTTATAGGCTCAAGGATATCCTAGTCGGTTTACAATTTGTAACCTTGTACGACAAGTAATCTAAACATAGAATACAATTCTTTCCATAAACGAATATGTGACAACTCATACTTTCAGGTCATTTTCAAATTACAAGTCATGCTTCATTATTCATCGTTTATCGTAAACTAGGTTTACGAGTTTCAAATTCGCGTAACCCTTGTGGTTTAGCGGCGAATTCATGATCATATCATCAAGGACATTTCATATAGACTAGGTTTAGTCTACATTTCATTGGCATTATTATCATCATAGTCGTTCATTCATGGTTTTGCATTTTACCTTAAACGCGTAATTTTCATATTAAATAAACGCTATCGCGTGATTAATTATTTTGAACATTTGATCAGTTACTTCCAAAAATTATCCCGATATATTTTTATACTCATATTAAGTTTATAAAAATATTATTATTAGTTTACCCAGTGTTTTAAATTTATTTTGTATATAAATTGTTATATTTATATATTTACGACGGTTTACGTGAGTTCGATTCCATAATTATTTATTCGCCCAATACTTTCGAGTAATGCATTTTTATAATTTTTATAACTTTGATATATTTTATTTTGTTCACTTCCTTTAGGCACCCTCGTGTTATGAACGTACCATCGACCTACACTTTTATTTAATGTCAAATAAATTTCAATGATATGCTAAAACTATTTTAAAATAGTTAGTGTCACCCAAACTTAAAAACTTTACGTTTTTATGTTGGTATCTTCATATCAAAACTAATATAAAGTATATTGATAAGTTTTAATATTTTTATAAGTATTATATTTTTATGTTGTCCGATTTTAAGTTTCGTGACTAAAAGGCTTAACGTTAGTAATTACTGGGATCAAACTACACCCCGTTATAGCTATTTACTAAATACTTTGGTGTTAAGTTTACTAAAGTCAAGTGTTGACAAAAATTCATTACCTGGCAACGAGAAAATCATACCACGCATTTAGTTGCATGTGTGTTTCATCACTTTATATTTTAACTAAGTAATATATTAAAAGTTGTAGTTATATATATTTGTAAGCTACAAAGTAAACCATCTCTGTAAGTTTTCTTTAGCAAAAGTGGATTTTAATGGGGCTATGTCTTTGTTCGAAAATTTCAAAATAAGAGAAGGTTAACAGGTGTATTAGATCAAGAATTGGTGCTAGTAAAGTATTAGATACTTTTCCTAGTTTGAATTATTGAAGGTATTATACTTGTTTTTCTTAATTTTTATATTACTAGTCAAGAACCTCTAAGTTCTAAATGAATTTCTGTAAATATCAAGTGGCCACATCTTTTTAGTTGTTTACATAATTTTGGAAATACTGTGACCATGTTTATATATAGTTACAACGTTCAAATTATTGTTAATATTATACAAAAGAAAGATTTTTATTTATATCAAGTTTTGTAAGTTAAAGTGTTTATTAATAATGAAAATATTTTAGAACACATCTATTGTTCTGTACGTATGGAAATATTTTGGAACGTATGCTGTACTATGTTCTGTAGGTGAAAACAACAAAAATAAACAAATAATAGATTTTATGCATGGAATAAGAAGTTCATGCATGGTCTTTGTTTTATTTGTGTACGTAAACATTACTTGCTCATTTCATAAGTGAATAAAACTATTTTGGATTATAATAACTAGTAGTTAACATATAAAGTAACATATTTTGACGCACCTAAATGGGTGGCCTAACTGGTTGTCGTTCTTTTTATCCGAGCATATCATTTAGATTTTTAATATGTAATTTTCTTACTTCCCATAGGTCGCGTCTAGGAGACCTACGTTCGAGGGTTGCTTAGTATATACTCATTGTATTGCTCTTGTACTTGTACTCCCGTCTTACTAGTTAAGGTGAGTTTTCATAGCCCCGTTGTACATGTTTATACTTATTTTCAAACCTACGAGGGAGAATACATTGCACATCATTTTTATTACGATGCCAAGTATATCAAATTCATTTACATTGCTTAAGTTACCTCATGCCAATTGAATGTCCCCATTATATAACATGAACCGTTAATTCCGAAAGAAGCGAGGGTGAGTGGATAGATCTATCGAGGGTGACTCCTCCATCCGGGTTGGTGGATTCCAACTGGTTAAACGGATGCATTTCATTTAATAACATTATTTGAGTTGTTTGGCAAACACTCTGTTGGGGCGAACATCATGATCAGTCTAGTTTCGGTGTCATGGACTTATAGCAATTGTAACATTTTATGTGGCATATTTGTCATACATGGTCTATACTTGCGTAGTCGTATAAATCATTTTCATAAACCTATGATTTCTCACCAACATTATTGTTGACCGTTTTCGCAATGTATTTTCAGGTAATTAAGACATTCGCATCATGGCACGATTAGGGAACCCTCATAGAGTCGCGGCGTCGACGCGTCTCATTGTATATTATGGTTTTCTTTCAAAACATCGTTTGACTTGTAATGATATTTCCACAAACTTTATCAACTTTTGGGACCTATCTTGTAACTCTGAATGTTTTAAATAAATATCAAACGATGTGTTTTTAAACGACACTTTAGGTCGTTCAATATAACTGTGATTGTGATGCTATGACAGTCAATCCCCAGGAATTCCATTCCGCTGCAAAACAGGTAATTTGGGGGTGTAACAGATTGGCATCAGAGCTTCAGTTATAGAGAACTAGGTTGCATCTTTGACCCTAGACTATAGCTACATTATCATAGCATCTCATCATTTCATCATAAGTGCATATTCACTTTACATGCGGATTCATATACATTTTATTCGAGTTATTTACTTTTATTTTACGTCGGTTGTCACAGAGATGTCTACAGATTCCGACCCTATCCCTATATCATCTGACTCGAACATGGAGGATGTCTCATCCGACACCAACATGAACGATGCCTCATCACACACCACTGTAGTCTTATCTTCGATTGGCTCTAATTCAGCACTACCACTTATAGTGACTGACACCGAGACCGAACCCTTTGAGGAGGGCGAAGTCGCACCTACCCCACCTGTTAGCCCTGCACATGGCCCGATACACCCACCATCACCACTACTATCATCATCATCTTCATCATACTATCTTAGGGATCCTATACCTACATTGGACTTGCCGCTCAAAAAGCGCGCACGTTTTGACGTCCCTGCATCATCCTCTACAGAACCCGAACCACCTGTTAGGTTCGAGATAGGTGAGTGCTCAAAGGCTGCTGCTGCTAGACAGCCTTCCACTGACACATTAGGGGCACGTATAGATAGCCAACAGGTTCAGATAGATAGGATGTTGCGACAGTTAGAGGAACTGTGATTAGATCGAGTGGAGAACATTGAGGAGGAGGTTGAAGGCCTCGTGATAGGTAGAGTTTCGATTGATTTGGCTCACCAGGGTTTAGAATCTAGACAGTTAGAGAACAGGGGGCATATTGTTGAGTTGAGGCAGGAGATGCCTGAGTTATATGATAGAGCCGAGATGGCCCAGGACGAGCTTCAGCGTCATGCACAGGAGTTGGCACTAGCTCGTGAGAGCATGGTTACCGCACAGGCTCAGATTAACGAGTTGAGGGATTTGATTGCGAGCTTGACTACACAGGTCCGTGATCTACAGGATCGAGCCGGCGGAGCACCAGGAGGTGCCTAGTGTAGACTGTTATCATGTATAGTTTTTACTACTATTATCCTAGTCACGAGGTGTGTGACATAGTTTAAAGAACTTGTTGTCTTTTGGTTGTTGTACAAACAAATATATCAAGTATTGACTCTACTATGTAGGAATGGTTTTACTATCTATGATATCAGTCCATGTAGGCCGAAATTTTCATGTATATTATCCACGTGTGTTGTGATTATATATGTGATATTTCGTGGTTGTTCCGTTGTGATTTCATTTTTATTTTGCATGTTGTGGTTGTGGATATATATGTATAATGTTTGTTTCTACTTACGAGTTCTCATAATTGTTTCATTTTATGGTTTTGAAGAGAAATGGCGCCCAAGAAAGCCACACCTGAATTGACACAAGCGGCTATGCAAAAGTTTGTGAGGGATAGTATAGCCGATGCTTTAAGGACTGAAAGGGCAAAAGTGGCGGCTGCTGCTGAGGCCGCGGCTACTGCCGAAGCCGCTAGACTTGCCAATGTCGCTGAGGTTGCAGCCACTGCTGAAGCCGCTAGACTCGCCACTGCCGCTGAGGCTGCAGCTAATGCTGAAGCTGCCAGGCTAGCTAATGCCGCCGCGGCTGCGGCAACTGCTGAAGCTACTAGAATTGCAAGGGAAGCTGAAGCCGCTAGGCTTGCTGCTGCTGCAGGTATTGCAGGAGGATCCGGGGTTAAAAGTTGTTCATATAAGGATTTTAAAAGTGGAGATCCCACTAAGTTCAAGGGCACTGAAGGGGCCACTGCCATGGTTAGATGGTTCGAGAAAATGGAGTCTGTGTTTTTGTTATGTAATTGCCCGGAGGATAGCAAGGTTAAGTTTGCTACAAGTACACTACTTGATGGGGCAATGTCGTGGTGGAATTCATATGCTCAGCCGATGGGAATGGAAAATGCTTACAAGCTCACCTGGGAGCAATTCAAAGGTTTATTAACAAAGAAGTATTGTCCGCGTACGGAGGTGAAAAAGTTGGAGACAGAATTCTATGAACTAGTAACTATGGGGTATGACATTGATACTTACATTCGAAGGTTCCAAGAATTGGCCGCGTTATGCCCATCTATGGTTTCGGATAACGAGAAGCTACTGGAGGCTTTTATTGGGGGACTTCCCCAGGTTATTCAAGGAGACGTGATTTCTTTTGATCCGCAAACGATTGAGGAATCTATTCGAGTGTCTCAAAAGCTTATGGCACAAGTAGTGAACAGAAATAATATCACCAACACCAACCGAAACAACAACAACCGCTCCAATTACAACAATAACCGAACCAATTACACCAACTACAATAATAATAACAACAACAACAAACGAAATTGGGACAACAACAGAGGTGGAAATGCTACTCAACAACCACCCAAAAGACAAGAGGTTGCAAAGGCCTATGTTGCAGGCCCAAAGGAAGGAAAAGGGTACACGGGGGTTTTGCCTAAGTGTGATAGGTGTTTGAGTCATCACAAACCTGGTTGTTGCCCTGATCCATGCGGGAATTGTAAGAAAGTGGGTCATCGAACTAGGGATTGCAAGTTACCAACTATGGGTGAAAATCAGAAACAACAAGTGACATGCTTTGGTTGTGGAGAAAGGGAAACTACAAGACTGAGTGTCCAAAGGGAAGGAACCAAGGAAACAGGAATCAAGCTGGAATGGCACAAGGAAGAGCCTATGTCATGGGAGGTGGAGAAGCTAGGGAGGACCCGAATGTTGTCACGGGTACGTTCCTTATCAATAATCGTTATGCATCAGTTTTATTTGATTCGGGAGCCGATAAAAGTTTTGTGTCCACTATATTTGCACCTTTACTCAATATCAAACCAACCACATTAGACACACCATACAACATTGAATTAGCTAATGGTAACTTAGTTAGCACCGACACCATTGTCCGTGGTTGTACACTCAATTTTCTAAATCATCCCTTCAATATAGACCTTATGCCCGTAGAACTTGGTAGTTTCGACGTCATCATCGGCATGGATTGGTTATCCAAACATCGTGCAAGCATCATTTGTGATGAAAAAGTTGTTCATCTTCCTTATAACGGCGAAACTTTGATCATTCGTGGGGAACGAAGTGGAACTAGACTCAGTATCATATCATGCATCAAAACGGAGAAGTACATAAAGAAAGGTTGTTTTGCTTTCTTAGCACATATAACCGAGAAGAAGTCGGAAGAGAAACGACTTGAGGATGTACCAATTGTCCGAGAATTTCCTGAAGTCTTTCCCGAAGACTTACCAGGACTTCCACCGGTACATCAAGTAGAATTTCAGATTGACTTAGTGCCCGGAGCTGCACCAGTTGCACGAGCGCCTTACCGCCTAGCACCATCAGAAATGCAAGAGTTTTCTAACCAGTTGCAAGAACTTTTAGACAAAGGATTCATTAGACCGAGTTCCTCGCCTTGGGGAGCACCGGTCTTGTTTGTGAAGAAGAAAGATGGATCATTCAGAATGTGTATAGATTATAGAGAGCTGAACAAGTTAACGGTGAAGAATCGTTACCCACTCCCCAGAATCGACGACTTGTTTGATCAGTTGCAAGGCTCTAGTATCTACTCAAAGATTGACCTAAGGTCAGGTTATCATCAACTTAGAGTTCGGGAGGAGGATGTCCCGAAAACAGCGTTTAGAACTCGTTATGGTCATTATGAGTTTCAAGTGATGCCGTTCGGATTAACTAATGCACCTGCAGTATTCATGGATCTCATGAATAGGGTATGCAAACCGTATTTGGACAAGTTTGTGATAGTATTTATCGACGACATATTGATTTACTCAAAGAGCAAAGAAGAACACGAAGGGCATTTAAGAACGATTTTAGAACTACTCAAGAATGAGAAGTTGTATGCCAAATTTTCGAAGTGTGATTTTTGGAACTACAAAGTACAATTTCTTGGTCATGTCATTGATAGTCAAGGATTACAAGTTGATCCTGCAAAGATTGAAGCCGTAAAAGATTGGGCTACTCCAACAAATCCTACGGAAATTCGACAATTTCTAGGACTCGCCGAGTATTACCGAAGATTCATCGAAGGTTTTTCAAAGATAGCTAAAGCTTTGACCAAGTTGACACAGAAAAACAAGAGGTACGAATGGGGAAAGAAACAAGAAGCTGCTTTTCAGTTGTTGAAGCAAAAGCTTTGCAGTGCGCCAATTTTGGCACTACCCGAAGGAATTGAGAACTTCGTAGTATACTGCGATGCTTCACATAAAGGGCTTGGAGCTGTTTTAATGCAAAACGAGAAGGTGATAGCGTATGCTTCTCGACAACTTAAGGTTCATGAGAAGAATTACACCACTCATGATCTTGAGTTGGGGGCCGTAGTTTTTGCACTCAAGATTTGGAGACACTACCTCTACGGTACAAAGTGCACAGTGTTTACGGACCACAAGAGTTTACAATATGTTCTTGATCAAAAGGAACTTAATATGAGACAACGTCGTTGGTTGGAATTACTCAGCGATTATGATTGTGAAATCAAGTATCACCCGGGAAAAGCCAATGTTGTGGCTGATGCTCTTAGCCGGAAAGAAAGACCCAAACCTTTAAGGGTACGATCATTAGGAATGACGATCAGTTCACCTTTACCATCAAAAATACTCGAGGCACAGATTGAGGCACTCAAGGAGGAAAACCGACCAAGTGAAAAGCTTTATGGTATGCCTGAAAATGCAAATGGCTTTGTAAAGAGAGCAGATGGAGTTTTATGCTTCAAGGATAGAATGTGGGTACCATTTTATGGCGGGATACGAGAATTGATTATGCATGAGTCGCATAAGTCAAAGTATTCCATTCATCCAGGTTCTGATAAGATGTATCAGGATCTCAAGAAACTTTATTGGTGGCCGAATATGAAAGCGGAAATTGCCACGTACGTTAGCAAATGCCTTACTTGCTCTAAGGTAAAAGTCGAATATCAGAAACCTTCAGGATTACTCCAACAACCTGAAATTCCTCAATGGAAGTGGGAACGCATTACAATGGACTTCATTACGAAACTTCCTAAGACATCGGGAGGTTACGACGCTATATGGGTAATCGTTGATCGTCTTACCAAATCAGCCCATTTCATACCAATTAGAGAGACTTATTCCATGGAACAACTCACTAGACTTTATGTCAAGGAAATAGTCTCGAGGCACGGAGCACCAATTTCCATCATTTCCGACAGAGATAGTCGATTCACTTCAAACTTCTGTAAATCATTACAAGATTCATTTGGAACCAAATTAGAGATGAGCACAGCATATCATCCACAAACCGATGGGCAGAGCGAAAGGACAATTCAGACATTAGAAGATATGCTGAGGGCATGTGTGATTGATTTTGGAAATGGTTGGGCTAACCATTTGCCATTGATCGAATTCTCGTACAACAATAGTTATCACACCAGCATAAAAGCGGCACCATTCGAGGCACTCTATGGTCGAAAGTGCCGATCACCTGTTTGTTGGGCCGAGGTTGGAGACGCACAACTCACTGGTCCAGAAATGGTACGGGAAACAACAGAAAAGATAGTTCAAATTCGAGATAGACTCAGAATTTCCAGAAGCCGACAGAAAAGTTACGCAGATGTTAGACGCAAACCATTAGAATTTCAAGTTGGCGACAAGGTCATGTTAAAAGTATCGCCTTGGAAAGGCGTGGTACGATTTGGAAAACGCGGGAAGTTGAACCCGAGGTACATTGGGCCATTTAAGATTTTGAGCAGAGTTGGTCCTGTAGCTTATCGACTTGATCTTCCGTCAGAACTTAGTCACGTACACAACACGTTTCATGTTTCAAACCTGAAGAAATGTCTTTCGGACGAATCACTCGTTATTCCATTGGAGGAAATTCAACTCGACGATAAACTCAATTTCGTGGAGGAACCTGCAGAAATCATGGAACGCGAGGTCAAGCAGTTGAAACAAAGTCGTATTCCTATCGTGAAGGTTCGCTGGAATTTTCGAAGAGGTCCTGAGTTTACATGGGAACGGGAAGACCAGATGCGCCTCAAATATCCTCATCTTTTCACCGACAACACCGTAGGACCCAACAAGGACTGAATTCAGGGATTGAATTCCTTTTTGGATGGGCGAATGTGACAACTCATACTTTCAGGTCATTTTCAAATTACAAGTCATGCTTCATTATTCATCGTTTATCGTAAACTAGGTTTACGAGTTTCAAATTCGCGTAACCCTTGTGGTTTAGCGGCGAATTCATGATCATATCATCAAGGACATTTCATATAGACTAGGTTTAGTCTACATTTCATTGGCATTATTATCATCATAGTCGTTCATTCATGGTTTTGCATTTTACCTTAAACGCGTAATTTTCATATTAAATAAACGCTATCGCGTGATTAATTATTTTGAACATTTGATCAGTTACTTCCAAAAATTATCCCGATATATTTTTATACTCATATTAAGTTTATAAAAATATTATTATTAGTTTACCCAGTGTTTTAAATTTATTTTGTATATAAATTGTTATATTTATATATTTACGACGGTTTACGTGAGTTCGATTCCATAATTATTTATTCGCCCAATACTTTCGAGTAATGCATTTTTATAATTTTTATAACTTTGATATATTTTATTTTGTTCACTTCCTTTAGGCACCCTCGTGTTATGAACGTACCATCGACCTACACTTTTATTTAATGTCAAATAAATTTCAATGATATGCTAAAACTATTTTAAAATAGTTAGTGTCACCCAAACTTAAAAACTTTACGTTTTTATGTTGGTATCTTCATATCAAAACTAATATAAAGTATATTGATAAGTTTTAATATTTTTATAAGTATTATATTTTTATGTTGTCCGATTTTAAGTTTCGTGACTAAAAGGCTTAACGTTAGTAATTACTGGGATCAAACTACACCCCGTTATAGCTATTTACTAAATACTTTGGTGTTAAGTTTACTAAAGTCAAGTGTTGACAAAAATTCATTACCTGGCAACGAGAAAATCATACCACGCATTTAGTTGCATGTGTGTTTCATCACTTTATATTTTAACTAAGTAATATATTAAAAGTTGTAGTTATATATATTTGTAAGCTACAAAGTAAACCATCTCTGTAAGTTTTCTTTAGCAAAAGTGGATTTTAATGGGGCTATGTCTTTGTTCGAAAATTTCAAAATAAGAGAAGGTTAACAGGTGTATTAGATCAAGAATTGGTGCTAGTAAAGTATTAGATACTTGTCCTAGTTTGAATTATTGAAGGTATTATACTTGTTTTTCTTAATTTTTATATTACTAGTCAAGAACCTCTAAGTTCTAAATGAATTTCTGTAAATATCAAGTGGCCACATCTTTTTAGTTGTTTACATAATTTTGGAAATACTGTGACCATGTTTATATATAGTTACAACGTTCAAATTATTGTTAATATTATACAAAAGAAAGATTTTTATTTATATCAAGTTTTGTAAGTTAAAGTGCTTATTAATAATGAAAATATTTTAGAACACATCTATTGTTCTGTACGTATGGAAATATTTTGGAACGTATGCTGTACTATGTTCTGTAAGTGAAAACAACAAAAATAAACAAATAATAGATTTTATGCATGGAATAAGAAGTTCATGCATGGTCTTTGTTTTATTTGTGTACGTAAACATTACTTGCTCATTTCATAAGTGAATAAAACTATTTTGGATTATAATAATTAGTAGTTAACATATAAAGTAACATATTTTGACGCACCTAAATGGGTGGCCTAACTGGTTGTCGTTCTTTTTATCCGAGCATATCATTTAGATTTTTAATATGTAATTTTCTTACTTCCCATAGGTCGCGTCTAGGAGACCTACGTTCGAGGGTTGCTTAGTATATACTCATTGTATTGCTCTTGTACTTGTACTCCCGTCTTACTAGTTAAGGTGAGTTTTCATAGCCCCGTTGTACATGTTTATACTTATTTTCAAACCTACGGGGGAGAATACATTGCACATCATTTTTATTACGATGCCAAGTATATCAAATTCATTTACATTGCTTAAGTTACCTCATGCCAATTGAATGTCCCCATTATATAACATGAACCGTTAATTCCGAAAGAAGCGAGGGTGAGTGGACAGATCTATCGAGGGTGACTCCTCCATCCGGGTTGGTGGATTCCAACTGGTTAAACGGATGCATTTCATTTAATAACATTATTTGAGTTGTTTGGCAAACACTCTGTTGGGGCGAACATCATGATCAGTCTAGTTTCGGTGTCATGGACTTATAGCAATTGTAACATTTTATGTGGCATATTTGTCATACATGGTCTATACTTGCGTAGTCGTATAAATCATTTTCATAAACCTATGATTTCTCACCAACATTATTGTTGACCGTTTTCGCAATGTATTTTCAGGTAATTAAGACATTCGCATCATGGCACGATTAGGGAACCCTCATAGAGTCGCGGCGTCGACGCGTCTCATTGTATATTATGGTTTTCTTTCAAAACATCGTTTGACTTGTAATGATATTTCCACAAACTTTATCAACTTTTGGGACCTATCTTGTAACTCTGAATGTTTTAAATAAATATCAAACGATGTGTTTTTAAACGACACTTTAGGTCGTTCAATATAACTGTGATTGTGATGCTATGACAGTCAATCCCCAGGAATTCCATTCCGCTGCAAAACAGGTAATTTGGGGGTGTGACAGAATATAACAGTTCTTTGTTCTTGCAGTACTTTGACTTCATTAGTGCAGTACTTTGACTTTGTCTTTAGCAGTACTTTGACTCTTTGACTTCTTCCAGTACTTTGCAGTCTTCAGTACTTTCATGTCTTCAGCACTTTCATATCCCAACAGTATTGACTTTGAAGAATCATTTGCTCATGTTGCTCGTATCGAGGCAATCAGAATCTTCTTGGCTAATGTTGCAAGTAAGAACATGGTAGTCTACCAGATGGATGTTAAGACGGCGTTTCTAAACGGAGATCTTAAAGAAGTCGTCTACGTCAGCCAACCTGAAGGCTTTGTAAATCCAGAGCCTCCTACTCACGTTTATCGTTTGAAGAAGGCTCTTTACGGTTTAAAGCAAGCTCCAAGGGCATGGTATGATACGCTATCAAAGTTTCTTCTATCTACTGGATTCAGCAAAGGAGCAGTTGATCCGACATTATTCACCAGGAAGTCATGCAAACATTTAATTCACGTTCAAATATATGTTGATGATATCATCTTTGCCTCGACTGACCCCAATGAGTGTGACCGTTTTTCAAATGAAATGGGTTCTAAATTTCAAATGTCAATGATGGGACAAATGTCATTTTTCTTGGGATTACAAATTTCACAAAGTCCCGGAGGCATTTTTATAAATCAATCTAAATATGCAAATGAGATTTTAAAGAAATTTGGATTTGATTCTAGTGACCCTATTGACACTCCCATGATAGAACGTACTAAACTAGATGAGGACCACTCAGGGATCATGGTAGACTAAACGAAATATCGTAGTATGATTGGATCCCTGATGTACCTCACAGCTAGTAGACCAGACATCTTGTTCGCTGTTTGCATGTGTGCTAGATACCAGGCTAAGCCTACCAAGATGCACCTTGAAGCGGTTAAACGGGTCTTTCGGTATCTCCAAGGAACAATCAATATGGGACTTTGGTACCCGAAGGACACCGGTATGTCACTAACAGCCTATGCAGATGCTGATCATGCAGGATGTCAAGATACACGTCGAAGTACGTCTGGAGGTGCTCAATTTTTGGGTGATAAGCTTGTGAGCTGGTCTTCAAAGAAGCAAATAAGTACTTCTATTTCCTCTACAGAGGCTGAATACATAGCCATGTCATCTTGTTGTGCTCAAATCCTATGGATGAGATCTCAATTATCTGACTATGGCTTTAAATTCAACAAAATCCCTCTGTACTGTGATAATAAAAGTGCTATTGCTCTCTCATGCAATAACGTACAAACACTCAAGAGCAAAGCACATCGACATTCGACATCATTTCATCAGGGAGCAAGTAGAAAACAGTGTGGTGTAACTCTATTTTGTGAGGACTGAATACCAGTTAGCAGAAATCTTCACCAAAGCTCTTCCTAGAGAACGTTTTGAGTTTATCCTCCCACGACTTGGTCTAAAGAGTCTACAACCGGAAACACTCAAACATCTTCAAGAGGAAGACTAGGAGTAAAGGTCTTTCTTCATCCATCTCTTGTAAATATTTTTTCGAAAAGCAAAATACAAAATTACAAAACCTTCAAAAAGCAAATAGAAAAATATAAAACTTTCAAAAATCCATAAAAATTTGAAAAATCTTGAAAAATTCCAAAAAAATATTGTCATTTTGTCATGATTTTCTCGATTCGATAAATATCTACGATCTTTGGGCTGTCATTCGAAGAATGACGCGGGACTTTAGATGTTGTTCGAATATTAAAAAAAAATCAAAAAATATTTTTGGGAGAAAGTGAAATAAATGGTTTATTGTCATTTCAGGCAGTAACCCGTTTTTCAAAGAAAGAACAGAGCCATGCCTTATCTTGTTTTTCAAATCTCATGCTCTGATTCTATAAACAATTACTTACTATCTAATGAAAACTAATTCCTTTGAAAAATAAGTCGGACTCTATTTTTGAAAATCATCTGGACTTAACATTTGTCAAAAATATCTATCTCTCAATCAACAACTTATGTCATTGATTGAGGGGGAGAATAATTTCAATTAAATCAAAAGGTTATTTGTCATACAATTGTTTTCAAAAGATAATCATGCATGTTTAATCAATGGAGTTTAAAGTCTCATAATCCGATCCTTATCAGTTAAAATGTTTTCATAATCAAGTCACAATTCTCCTCAAAAGCTTTCAAAATCAATTTAAATCTACAGAGATCACAAATCTCTAATGATTAGAAAATTGTGATCGGGGGAGAATTTGTAATTTAAATTGGATTTAAACTGATGATTCGATAAATGGTTTCACAAGTGTTTTGCAAGCATTCCTACCCAAATGTGCCAAACGATTTCAAATTTTCCATGCACATGTTGAGGGGGAGCATCTATCTTAAACCACAAAGATTTGAAACGTGAATAATTTATTCCAATGTGCAGTCTTTTCCCAATATGTGCAAAATATTTTTCAAATATCTATGCACATATTGAGGGGGAGCAACTATTTTGAAAACCACATTCTTTATATAACTACTCTTAGATGCAAGCCAACCCCTCAAAGATGAAAATTAGTTCTATTACAAGGATGCTTGATGCAAATGTTGAGGGGGAGCTCTTGTTCTAAAAATATCAAAAACAATTCAGGTATAAAATGATTTGATAATATATCACAAGTATCTGGATTGATTTTCAAATGGTTTTCAATTGGTTCCAATGGCAGATGAACAATACCAAATAGACCGACCAACTTTACTTTATGTATGGTGATATAAGGACGATAAGGTTAGGTATTTGTTCCCATGATCCGCCAGAACCGGAGGGATCTACCCAGGGACAATCCACTAGATAATGTAGAAGTCCTTAGGTATATTGAAAAAAGGAGAAAAATGAGATATGGGAAGAGTGCAGACTAAGACTGAGCTAGTACTGGAATAAACCCAACAAGGTTCTAGTTATGAAGTCTCGGTAAGCACTGAAGGGGTTGAAGAATAAAAAAAAAAAAAAAAAAAAAAAAAAAAAAAAAAAAAAAAAAAAAAAAAAAAGAATTGAATGAGAAAAGGGTGAAAATAAATAGCCCTCCAATTATTCAACCTTAGGGCAGAAACCGGGTTCAATTCATATGCTACTGGTGGTTACCAAGGTAACATCAGTATTGAAGACAAGACTTCATGGACCCAGTGACGCACTGCACTTCAACTTCCCAAACCACTCAAGTTCCTCTTAAAAGGTCTTGTTTCATTCTCACGGGGAACCGACATTATCTATCGACTTTCTCTTAGAGATTGTTGATATTGAAGAAGGAGACCCTCTCCCTAGTCTCCAAAATAGGATCCAAATATGCACAATTGAGTCTAGAGCCACGAGATCATCAATAAATCTCATTAGGACACTTTCAATGAAGACTCTCTGTTTCACACAATGTGGAAAGAGAGATTATATCTTATGAGTCCTACGCATTATCCTTGTGGTATTGCCAGAACATCTGAGTGATTTGCAAACATATTTCACAATGAAGATGGAAAGCCTTCTGGAGCCAACATCAAACAAGCTCCTGGTGGGTGGCATGTGAGATCTATCCAATAGATCAACCATGTGACAACTGAACATAAACAATGGGGCGATTCAATCTTTTGAATCAATCCTGGTTCAGGTTATGGATTGACGGATACCTTTGAAAAACCGGTCGTTGTGCTTAAAAACTCTTTTCTTTAGCACATCGACTGTGTACAAATATTTCAAAATAAAAGGTGTTCATGATTGATAATTGATTTTCATTAAAACCTTCGTTGTATTGCAAAAACAATTTCTATTGAGCGATACATGATTGTTTTTCAAATCTCTTTTTATCAATCAGTGAATCTCAATTCGCTGGTTCACTCACTCCGTGTTGTCTTCTTTGAGACGTTCCGGTTTGAGAACAGCTAGAGCAGCTGCGAAACCCTGTCAAGGAAATTCTTCGGAATTATACCTTATCACAGGCAGTACTTGTACTGATAAACGGGGAACTGTGGGCCGTGTACCTCAATTCAACTAAAGTGATCAAAGACACTTTCGTGCACTTTATTGCTAACTGTTGTATGCATGTACGGCCGATGTTTGCAGCTGATCAGAATGAAGCGGTCAATCCATAGCCGCATGCTGACACTACACATTCATCTCTAAAGAAATCATGAATAGTGCATCAATGACTCTGATATTCTCACTCCATGCTTCTACTACGCTGCTGCCAATATCATGAATCAACGAAAGCTTCCGCTACTCTGATGAGAATATATCATGATCCAGAATGTGAGCATGTCGGTCCAAATGTCACAACATCACATAATACCAACACCACAATGGAAGAGTCAGAGATATATTATAGCTGATGATCTCAAAGCTGGCTCAAAACTCATTATCACGTGGATCAGTAAAAGACCTCCACTTGGATTACCCAAACATGAAATATAAAGAATCGATGACTACGAGCTTCTGAGCAAAGTCCTACATCAAGAATGCAAGAACAATTTATAATGTAATATCTTTTTGTACTAAATGTAATTTTTAATGTGTGTTTGAGGTGACCTCCCTAAGGGGGAGATTGTTAGGATTTAGTAAATCCAGTTATTAAAGAGTCGGTCACCTCAAGTATATGTAATCGTTAGAAAGCTTGTAGTCGTAGATTATTACAAGTTAAGTAGTATTTAGTTAAGTAACACCGTGGAGGACGAACGGGTCTTTACCCACTGTATGCCTGATCCACAGCCCGTAGGTGGCGATTTATGTAAGTACTATAAATACTCTCTACCTTCAAGGTAGAGAGTTGGAGCTCATAATAATATGTTCATTTTCACTCACTAAGTTCTCAAACCTCTAACCCTTTCTCTCTCTAGAAAATCATCTTGTACGCCTCTTGTGTTAATGTTTTGATGTGTATGTGAAATCCAATATGTTACAGTATCCTTAATAGACATCCCTTTAAGTTCAACATTCTTGAAGATTTTTCCTGTGGGGATCCACTTAAGACAACCTCTAGGTGAGTAAGTCCGTTTGGTACCTGTGAACTTAAAGAGTCTACCAGTAGGAATCCACTTAAAACAACTGCTAACAGAATTAGATGAGGCCAGATCCCTGTTCTGAGCATTGGTCCTTTTGCAATTAATTCGTTTCTTAGGGGATTGGTCTGTCATTTGATGCATTTCATATGGACTAGATGAACTCCTTAAATTCCTGATCTTAGATTTCTGAACCTTCAGCTGGGAATTGTCATTCCTCAAATTAGAATGAATTAGCGAAGTGACTGGTTTTGACAAAACTATATTATTATCAACTTGGGAGGCAAGCTTAGATTTTGATAATTTAAATCTTTCTGTCTTAAATGCATTGGGCTGCCTAGTTACAAGGCGTTTAGTGGCATTATGAACAGTTGATTTCTCCAATGTTGATGGTTTTGCAAACTTAGTATTCACTCTATTTCCCGTATTTTTTCTAAGCTCATTTTTTAAAGCAACTATAGTGAAACTCTTATCCTGAATTTGGGTTTTGAGGGTATCTATGTCAGCTGTCATGGAGTTGATTTGATCTATCTGTTTGGTCTTACACTCCAAAATGTTCTTCTTTAAGGATTCATTTTCTCTTAGCAAATTAGCTACACACAGGGCTAGTTCCTCATTCCTAGACTTAATTGCATCACAATCTTCACAGTTTATAATGTTCATACCCATATTCATGTTCATTTGAATGTCTGATATTTGTTTTTTCAGATTACAAATGGTTGAGTCTTTGTCTAGAATCTGTGTTTTTAATTGGTTAATTTCAAAAAATTCACGAAATTCTGGGAATTTCGAATTTGTGCATGCATTTGAAACATGAGAATTTTCTTCCTTTTGCTGTAATGCAATTTCCAAGGAAATGTAGTGTTTTTCAAGAATCGAATATTTGTAAGAAAGTTCATCAAATGCCCTTTTTGATACCATATCATTAGTTTTAAAACATACAGACTCAGTCTCAAGTCTCAACCATGTTAGTTTTATCAGAATCATGTTTATCCATAAATTCAAATGGTTTGGATACGTTACCTGATGCATTGTGTTGAGCATTCAAGAGTAGCTCATCAGATGACACCAGATCATTCATCGGTCTGACACTTGCATCCACATCAGTTGTACTAAGTGTTAATGAATTTCTGACAGTTTCAGGCTCCTCAGTCTCATATTCTTTGCATTCATTGTCAGTAGATACAACATTCGATGCCATTCCAATTTCATCGCTGTAATCAACTGATGGTGCTCTACATTCGTTCAAATTTCTGATCACAGCATCCCCTTCAGATATAAAATCATTGTCATTAATCTCTGACATCCTGCATTTAGCACCATTCGGCCTCTTAACTGACACATCACCTGATAGTTCACAATTATCCCTCAGTTGTTCCTGGACATCATTGTCATTTGCTTTAGCAGCTTCCTCAATGTACATCTTCATATTATCCATTAATCGGATGAATGTATTGATAAATCCCCGAATTTCCATTCCAGTATGCCTTTTGAAGGAAATACTCGACAATTGTTGATCAAAATCTGCTGAATATTCCTCATTGATAAATGGCTGGAATTATTTGTGAATCATCTGGAGTATAGCCATGGAATCATCTTTTATTATTTTCCCTTTGATGAGCTGGTTCTTTAATTGTTCAAAGTATAGTAACAATGTTTTCTTTAGTGAAGGTAAGTCCTGACGGAAAAGGGCACTACATGTTCGATCCATGGACGTGGATAAAACTTGTGAGATATGAGAGTGAAGCAGTAAATAAGGTTCAATACTACATTCAATATGTAATTGCTGCTGAGGTTCATTTGGATTGGACTAAAAGTGTGAAGTGTTTAGATCATCATTGGTTGAATCTGTTAAGGTCAAGCATTCTGAGTAGTACATACTTTGCCTGTAGTCCACTGGGTCATATAGTTTGAGCACATTAGAGATTACTGGATCAGTGGTGTAAGCCATGAATGTGGGACTTTACGGGATTTTATTATTCTTTGATAAAACCGGGAAATAGATTCTTTAACGGGATTTTACAAAATCAAATGAACAACCGTAAAGCGTAGCAAAAAGAAGTAAAAGGTCTCAATAGACAAGTCGCTAAATAGTCAACTCACTTAAAGAAACAAGTCGCTTAAAGAAACAACTCGCTTAATAGCCAAATCGCATACAGAGACAACTCGCTTAACCACCAAGTCGCTTAAAATAACTTGCTAGCAGTACAACTCGCTTAATAGCCAAGTCGCTTTAGAACTCAAGTCGCTTAAAGAAACAACTCGCTTAGAACCCAAGTCGCATAAATAGTCAACTCGCTAAGTAGCCAAGTCGCTTATACCAACTCGCTTCCAATGAAGAAGCAACTCGCATCCAAGAAACTCAACTACGAGTCTCAACTCGCTTTGTACACTTTTCAAAAATACCCACTTTATCAATCAAAAACAACCAAACCACAATGATTTAAGCTTTCCAATTCAAAACCTAAACACATATGATGATCCTAAACACAAAAGTACAATCAAAATTCAAACTTTAACACTAGAAATTGTCCAAATGATTCAAACTCTCCTAAACACTTATAACCCCAAAAACCATATGAAATCCACCAAAACAAAGAGCATGAAAGATGAGTGATCAAACCATGGCTCTTGATACCACTTGTAATATATAGGATTTCATGATCACATCAAAGCATAAACATATGAGGCGTATATAAGTTTTAGAGAGAGAAAGGGAGATGTTCTAGTGAGAGAAACACATGGAAGGTTAGATTCCAAATGAACATCCAACCCTCTCCCTTGTGGGGAGAGGGCTATTTATACAATGTAATACGCCCTCTTATGGGCTGTGGATCAGGCATCCAATGGGTAAAGACCCGTCATTCCTCCACGGTGTTGCACTAGACTAAACTATGCTAATAACTGACTATCAAATAACATAATAAACGATATGTCTACGAGCTAACTTAAGCTAGATAATACTTGGGCTACCGATGCTTCAAAATAGAATTTCCAATTCCTAACAAACCTGAACCGCGTTCCCTAGAACAACCACCTAATCCTTCTCTCATTCTTCGAGAACCACCCGCTATCTTTTCGGTCCTCTTAACCGAACGATAAGCTACACTGTAGATGAAACCTTGGAAGTAAAAATTCCGCACCGTTACCCGAGTAGTTGTTGGTAGTCCTACCTAACCTGTTCACCTCCCGTTAATCAGAAAGACGGAAAGTATGGACGACATTGCTCGTCTCTCCTCATATAGTGATAACAGTACTAGAGAATCCACCAATCTTCTTTTAAGGAGGTGAGAGAGTACTGATTCCTCTCCCACTGGTAGAGTGGTTATGCTCCTATGAGCTGGTCCTCACTTCGAACTTTAGCTCCTTACCTACTTTCCACTATGGAACTTTGATTAAAAAGGGAATCCCCCCTTGATCCACTTTATCTACCTGAGATTTCACCATGTTAGAACACATCTGATTCTCCTTCCTCAACCTTCAACTCCCTTCGATACTCTTTAAGGAAGAAGTGCGATCGGAAAACCTGAGTTACACAAGTAGACTTCTCCACACGTAAAGGAAACCGTGTGCTTTAGGAAATGCTGATTTCTATCTTTTCCGGATTATGGCAATCGCCACACACCCATGTTTCATCTATCACTTCCTAGAGCCGAGAGAACCGATCTGGATATGCTTGCAGTGTATCATCTCTAGACTAATGACTAAGGTAGAGGAACCATTCGAACCCTAGTAGAACATGTAGCGTGCCTATCAAGTTTGGCAATGGTTGGGGACACCTTCCCTTGGCCAACTTCTCCTATAACCATACCTATCGCTTTAGTACCTCAAAGGCACCGTAAGAGATCCTTTATGGTCGTAAGTGCTGATCCCGATTGTTGGGTAGAAATGGAAATACCCAACCTACCAACTCTGAACCTATTTAAGAAGATACCAAGGAAACCGTTCTAAGTTGAGATGGATATGTAAGTTGCTTACAAACCATTAGGAGACATAGACAACGTAAATCTCTTGAACCCTACGATGATAACCTAGAATTAAGCTTACGGATCTACTATGAAATTGTGAGAAGCGAGTAGTAAATGTGGAAACTTAATCCCGGCTATGTCAAACCTTCTGAAAATCCTTGATAGATTGAGACCAATAGCTCAAGCTTTGAACTACCAGTAATACTCAGTAGAGTTCTGATGAGTATGCAAATACTCATCATTTTTGTACCTTTTAGACTGCAAAAACATCTGAAAACACTCAAAAATGCATTAAAATGATAAAAATATCACAAATAAGTTTTTTATGTGTTTCAAATGCAAAAATACCAAAATCAGGTGAAAAACGTATCAAGTTTGCATAATTGGCAGTTTTAGTCCCCCAAGTTTCAAAAGTTGTCAAAAATAGTCCCTGGTAAATCAAAATAAATCAAAATATCATTTAAGGTCCATGGGATTCAAAAGTTGTCAAAACAAACCCTTCAAAGTTTAAAAATTACAAAATTACAACTTTGGTCCCTCAACTTTGAAAAATGTCAAAAATAGTCCTCGGATATTTAAAAATGGAAATTTATCAAATATTACCCTTGTACTATTCATATATGGCATAACTGGTCCTTGGAATAACTTTGAAAAAGTACAGTTTTGGTCCCTCAAGTTTGCAGAAATTACAAGATTGGTCCATGTGATTTATTAAGCTACAAAACCAAACCGGGCCCCTTTTATTACCCAATCCCAAACACAATCTGCTGGCCCAGTCACAAGCCCAAACCCACTTAAATTGAACCTTGACCCTTGAGCCAGTCCAAAACCCTTGAGCCAATTCAATATACCCATTTTGAACTCACCCCGTTATTAATAAAAACGGTCAAACCCAGTCAAACGCGCCAAAACTAGTCTCACTGTTCATCGTCCTCTACCTCAACTGCAAACCAAAACCAGAGTGGTTTTACCACCTTTCCACCTCACTACCTACTCTCTCCAGCTCATCCCCCCTCCTCCTATACCAGCCCACAATCAATAAATGCTTCCCCACCATCAAACACTTCACCTCACTCACAAAACCTGTTTTTGCTGCCAACTCACCCCTAGCTCCATATCTACTTCCCAACTTGTCCCCTCCACCTCCACAATCACCCAAAAATCCTTAATTACTAAAACCTTTGGTCAATATTTCTTGACTGTTTTGGAAGCGATCAAAATTTTGGCGCCGCTGCCGGGGAGGCTTTAGCGTGTTTTAAACATTTTCAGATCCTTACTTGCACGTATACCACCATTTGTAAACAGTTTTTTTTTGTAAAGTTATCAAAATCAAAAAGTTCATTAACACTTTTCCTAAAGTGTTAACAACACCAAAAAAAATATAAAACAACAAAACAATCGTAACGTTTTCTATCCTGTATTTTCTTTAAGGTGATTCTTAAAGAGGTACGATTTGGTTAAACGAGACGATACCAAAAATATTGTCCAAAAGAATTTAAACCCTTAGCACAAATCCATACCTACGTCTTTTTAGTGGTACTTAATAAATACATAAAAATTAACCACCGCAAACCAAGGCAGAACACTTACCAACTGGGGGTGTGAACATTAATAAGTTCCCAATCTTAAAGATCAAAACTTGCCTTTGTGTCCTTGTGATTTGGTGTACCTTTTTCAAAGAAGCCATTTCATTTATGATTATTGGTTTAAGTTCACTTGTCGTTTTGCCTCGCATTTGTTTTTGAAAATTGATTTTTATACTTAGTGCATGCGCACTCGTTCTTCCAGCTCTACAAGTCCACTTTCAGAGCTTGCAAGTATTCCACGTAAACGTAGAGGACGTTCTGCTCCTTCAGCCGTGACTGAGGAACATCTAGCACCACCACCCCCTGTCGTAATGGCAGAAGATAAACCGATGAATGAGCTTCTCCAAGCACCCATCAAGGGTTACGGAGATGCCATTGTTGTCCCAGCCATCGTGGCTGATACCTTCGAGCTCAAAACCGGGTTGCTTAATCTTGTAACCCAAAGCCAATTTTATGGTTTTGAGCGGGATGACCCTCATGCACATATTCGATGGTTCAACAAGATTGCATCGACCATCAAATACAAGAATGTCCCACATGAAGCAATTAAGCTTCTTCTGTTCCCATTCTCTCTAGAGGGACAAGCCCGGAATTGGCTTGAGAAACAACCCCCTCGTTCCATTGAGACATGGGAGGATTTAGTCACTAAGTTTGTTAACGAATTCTATCCTCCATCCCGAACTACAAGTCTTAAGAATGAGATAATGAAATTCGCTCAAAGATTTGATGAATCATTCGGTGAGGCATGGGATCGTTACAAAGAGTTGCTCCGAAAGTGTCCGCATCATGGTTTTACCGAGTTAATGCAAATGGATACTTTCTACAATGGTCTGAACCAAACTAACCAAGACTCTTTAAATGCCTCCGCGGGAGGTAATTTCCTGAGCAAGACCACAAAAGAAGCCTTGCAAATCATAGAAAACAAGTCCCAGGTCCGCCCTTTCCGAACAAAGACATATCAGTCTCAGTCTAATGCAGGACCTTCTACTTCATCTGACGTGAGTACATCTAGCACCGATGCTAAGATTGACAAACTCACGGATATTGTTCAGGCTTTGGTTCTTGCTAACCAAAAGAAAGTCACTTTCACACAGACACCATCACATGGTGAAGTGAAGAAAGTCGAGGTCTGTGTTACTTGTGGTGGCCCTCATGCATACTACAACTGTACTGCCACCGATGGTAGTCCATTTGAAGCCAATGCTATAGCCGGTACTTCACATCAGGGAGGTAATCAATACCGTCCTCAAAATGAACCAAACTACCGTGCTAATACTTATCAGGGACCACCCGGTTTTAACCAGAATCCTAACATACAAAACCGGAATCAGAACCAACCTAGAATGAACCAAGGTTATCAAAACCAAGGTAATTTCTATCCCGGACCAAATCAAGGTTTCCAACATCAAGGAAACTTTAATCAAAACAATTTCAATCGAGGGAATCAATTTCATGGAAATGTGAATCCTAATCAAGGAAATTTTCAAAATCAAGGCCCTAATCCGAACAATAGAGGCCAGAATTTTCCTAATCAAACTCAAGCCATTGTTCCAACTGGACCATCATCTGATGAGTTATTGAAACAATTCATGAAATCCAAGATGAAATGAACAGGTTGTTGGTCAGTCAGATCACTGATCTAAAGAAGTCTTTAAATGATCAACCCTCGGGCTCAGGAAAACTTCCAAGCAACACGATCGCTAACCCGAGGGGCGATGCAAAGTCGATCACAACCAGAAGTGGTGCTTCATCTGATGGACCCGCTATTCCTACTACCCCTTCTTCTTCTCTCCCGAAGGTAGTGGAAAGTGAACCTGAGGCGACAAAGGACAAGGAACTTCCTACTAATAACGGAGGTACCAACGATGTCCATCCTCAAGTTGTCCCGAAACCCAAATCCAATCCAGGAGTTGTTTTTGAACCTCCTGTAGCTCCCGTTGAAAACCCCAAATCCAAAACTTCTATTCCTTACCCATCACGTTTGAATGAGCAAAAGCTCCGCGAAAAAGCCAGTCATCAAATGGACAAATTTTTTCAAATTTTCCAAGAACTACATTTTGACATAAGCTTTGCGGATGCTATCATGCTGATGCCCAAGTTTGCATCAACTCTCAAACACATGTTAAGCAACAAGGAAAAACTGTTTGAAATGGCTAAAACTCCTCTAAACGAGAACTGCTCAGCAGTTCTGTTAAAGAAGCTTCCCGAGAAGCTTGGAGATCCTGGAAAATTTCTCTTACCTTGTGTATTTCCAGGGATGGTTGAATGCTTTGCCCTCGCCGATCTTGGTGCAAGCATTAACCTGATGCCTCATTCAGTATGGAAGAAACTTTCTCTTCCGGACCTTACTCCTACATGCATGACTCTCGAGCTTGCAGATCGTACAATATCCCGTCCACTTGGCATTGCCGAGGATGTATTCGTGAAAGTAGGAAAGTTCCATTTTCCAGCTGACTTTGTAGTTGTTGATTTCGATGCCGATCATCGGGTTCCTCTCATTGTTGGACGAGGATTCCTGAGAACGGGTCGTGCTCTCATTGATGTATTTGAGCATGAAATCACATTACGTGTAGGTAATGAAGCTGTCACCTTTAACCTTGATCAAACTTCGAGGTACTCCGCAAACTATGATTCTGAGTCGGTTAACCGAATAGATATCATTGATGTTGCTTCTGAAGAGTACTCTCAAGAAGTTCTCGGTTATATTCATAATTCTTCGAGTGATAATCTCACTCATTCATCTCAACCCATCATTGCCAATTCTACTCCTTCTCTCACTCCGTTAGAGGGAAGTGACTTCATCTTGGAAGAGATTGAAGCATATTTGGCTAGTGATTCTGTTCCATGGGAAATTGATCACGCTCCAATCGACATCGAGGGGGACATACTTCTCATTGAGAAGTTTCTTAATGATGATCCATCATCAATCCCTCACACTAGTGATTCAATTCCAGATGAGGTTAATAACAATGAGATTAATCTGGAGGGAGATATTCTTCTTCTTGAGAAGTTGTTAAATCAGGACACTTCTCCTCCACTCCCTCCCGTCGAGCTTCATAACAAGGAAGTCAAGTCAGTTGAGAAAACTGAAGAATTTCCTGAAGTCGAACTTAAGGACTTACCACCTCATCTCGAGTATGCATTTCTTGAGGGTGATGATAAATTACCCGTCATTATTGCTCGAGATTTGAATAAAGATGAAAAAGCTACTCTCATAAAGGTCTTGAAGTCACACAAGCAAGCAATTGCTTGGAAACTCTCCGACATTAAGGGTATCAACCCTGAGTTTTGTACTCACAAAATCTTGATGGAGGATGACTTCAAGCCAGCAGTCCAACATCAGAGAAGGGTGAATCCTAAGATTCATGAGGTTATCAAACAGGAGGTTCTCAAACTTCTTGATGCAGGTTTAATTTACCCGATCTCTGATAGTCCTTGGGTTAGCCCAATTCATTGTGTTCCTAAAAAGGGTGGCATAACTGTTGTCACAAATGAAAATAACGAGTTAATTCCAACTCGGCTGGTTACGGGATGGCGTGTTTGCATTGACTATCGTAAGTTGAATGACGTCACCCGTAAAGACCATTTTCCTCTACCCTTCATGGATCAAATGCTTGAGAGATTAGCAGGGAATGAATACTATTGTTTCCTAGATGGTTTCTCGGGTTATTTTCAGATCCCCATTGATCCACAGGATCAAGAAAAGACCACATTCACCTGCCCATACGGAACTTTTGCCTACAGACGTATGCCTTTTGGCCTATGTAACGCTCCTGGTACGTTCCAACGATGTATGATGGCAATTTTCCACGACATGATCGGGGAAACAATGGAGGTGTTTATGGATGACTTCTCGGTCATTGGGGAATCGTTTCAAACATGTCTCTCCCATTTAGATAAAATGGTAAAACGGTGTGAAGACACCAATCTTTGTCTAAATTGGGAGAAGAGCCATTTTATGGTCAAAGAAGGCATAGTCCTTGGCCATAAGATTTCAAAAAACGGGATTGAGGTCGATAGAGAAAAAGTCGATTTTATTGCTAAATTGCCTCATCCTACTACCGTCAAAGGTATTAGGAGTTTTTTAGGTCATGCCGGTTTTTATCGCAGATTCATACAAGACTTTTCTAAGATCGCTCGGCCTATGACCCATCTTCTTGAGAAGGATGCTCTTTTTATCTTCTCACCTGAGTGCATCGAAGCTTTTGAAACATTAAAGAAAAAGCTTACTGAAGCACCCATTCTCGTTGCCCCCGACTAGGACTTACCCTTTGAGCTCATGTGCGATGCAAGTGATTTTGCTATCGGTGCAGTCTTAGGGCAACGTAGATCCAAGCATTCTCAGCCTATCCACTACGCGAGTAAGACTATGACTGAAGCTCAAACCCATTACACCACCACAGAAAAAGAGCTACTAGCCGTGGTGTATGCGTTTGAGAAGTTTCGGCCATACCTAATCTTGACCAAATGTGTGGTGTATACGGATCACTCGGCTCTCAAATATCTCTTTGCAAAACAAGATGCAAAGCCGAGATTGCTCCCTTGGGTTCTTCTCCTGCAAGAATTTGATATCATTATACGTGATAAAAAAGGAGCTGAGAACCTAGCTGCTGATCATCTGTCCCGTCTAGAAAACCCTCACCAAGATGTTTTCGAGAAAAAGGAAATAAATGAAACATTTCCTCTCGAGACACTCAATGCGGTTTCTTTTCGTGGAAACTCTACTATCCCATGGTTTGCTGACTTCGCAAATTACCATGCGGGTAACTTCATAGTGAAAGGAATGTCAACCCAACAGAAGAACAAATTCTTCAAGGATGTTAAACATTACTTCTGGGACGACCCCTACTTATTCAAAATCTGTGCGGATCAAGTCATCCGACGGTGTGTTTATGGACATGAAGCTATGGACATTCTCAAAACTTGACATGCTGGACCCACCGGGGGCCATCATAGTCCAAATTACACCGCCAAAAAGGTGTTTGATTCCGGGTTTTATTGGCCCACGATTTACAAGGATGCCCACGAATTTGTCAAAACATGTGACGCTTGTCAACGTCACGGAAATATATCTCAAAGAAATGAAATGCCGCAAAACGACATTCAAGTATGTGAGATCTTTGACATCTGGGGCATTGACTTTATGGGGCCATTTCCATCATCTCGAGGAAACAAATACATACTTGTGGCTGTTGACTATTTGTCAAAATGGGTTGAAACGAAAGCTTTGCCTACCAACGATGCCCGAGTTGTTGTGAAATTCTTAAAATCTCTTTTTGCTAGGTTTGGAACTCCACGAGCTATAATCAGTGATCGTGGTACGCATTTCTGCAATGACCAATTTGATCGAGTCATGCAAAAGTATGGTGTAACCCACCGTCTCTCTACTGCATACCACCCCCAAACAAGTGGGCAAGTGGAATTTTCCAACCGAGGTATAAAAAGAATTCTGGAAAGGACAGTAGGCGAAAACCGTGCCTCCTGGTCGGATAAACTGGATGACGCACTCTGGGCCTTCCGTACAGCTTATAAAACACCCATCGGGTGTACTCCATACAAGCTAGTATACGGAAAGGCATGTCATTTGCCGATTGAGCTTGAGCACAAAGCATACTGGGCCTTGAAACATGCAAACTTCGATATTCAGACAGCTGGTGATCACCGGAAAGTTCAAATGAATGAATTAAATGAACTTCGTGATCAAGCATACGAGAACTCTTTGATCTACAAACAAAAGACAAAGAAGATTCATGACTCCAAAATCAAGAACCGCGTTTTCAATGTCGGTGATCGAGTCCTTCTTTTCAATTCAAGATTGAAGATTTTCTCAGGAAAACTAAAATCCCGCTGGTCTGGACCATTCACCATCACTAAAATATTTCCTTATGGAACCATTGAGTTATCTCAACCCGATGGTCCAAATTTTAAAGTGAATGGTCATCGATTAAAGCACTATTTTGGAGAGGACATTCCACCTGTGGTTGTCCCAGATCTACAAACTTTTCCCATGAATCAATGAATGCGGGGATCGAGTCAAGCTAGCGACTCGGTAATCAAAAACAGTAGTTAAACATGGGTTTTCACCCGTGTGCACCACCCTAGTGTGGGGGAGTTGCCCCCGCTGTTGTATATAAGTTTTCATCCAAAAAAAAAATGTATATATCAAAAATAAAATAATGGCCGTAGTATTTTTCTTTTACGTTCTATGTTTCGGCATAACCGCCGGTACTTTGAATATTGAGGGCAATATTCATTTCTAGTGTGGGGGGGGGAATTCTCACGAATTTTATCATGTAATTATACTCAGCTTACGGTTATCAGTCCGCCATGTCTAATAAACAAAAGGATTGGCTAATCCAGGAGCAAACGGCTCTTGGTAAAGATATCTCAAATCCGTTGACGGCTTGCAATTTGCCCAAAATTGTATGGTGTTCAGCTCACCATATCTTTAATTAGTGAAGAGTTGGCTAGCCCGCAAGTTTATGGCTTGTGGTAAAGGCAGTTGGAAAACCATAATTGGTAATCGACTCACCAAAGATATTTTATCTAAGAGTTGGCTAGTCCAGAAGCAAACGGCTTCTGGTAAAGACAAATCAAAACCGTTGAAAGCTGGTGATTTGCTCAAAATCATTTGGTTATCATTGTACCAAGGTTCTTACTTGAACTGAAATAATTGGCTACTCCAGAAGTAATGTCTTTTGGTAAAGAGATGAAATCCATTAATTTTTCATAAAAGATTGCTAGGGACTAGCAATATCTTAGTGTGGGGGATTGATGAGTATGCAAATACTCATCATTTTTGTACCTTTTAGACTGCAAAAACATCTGAAAACACTCAGAAATGCATTAAAATGATAAAAATATCACAAATAAGTGTTTTATGTGTTTCAAATGCAAAAATACCAAAATCAGGTGAAAAACGTATCAAGTTTGCATGATTGACAGTTTTAGTCCCCCAAGTTTCAAAAGTTGTCAAAAATAGTCCCTGGTAAATCAAAATAAAGCAAAATATCATTTAAGGTCCATGGGATTCAAAAGTTATCAAAACAAAGTTTAAAAATTACAAAATTAAAACTTTGGTCCCTCAACTTTGAAAAATGTCAAAAATAGTCCTCGGATATTTAAAAATGGAAATTTATCAAATATTACCCTTGTACTATTCATATATGGTACAATTGGTCCTTGGAATAACTTTGGAAAAAGTACAGTTTTGGTCCCTCAAGTTTGCAGAAATTACAAGATTGGTCCATGTGATTTATTAAGCTACAAAACCAAACCGGACCCCTTTTATTACCCAATCCCAAACACAATCTGCTGGCCCAGTCACAAGCCCAAACCCACTTAACTTGAACCTTGACCCTTGAGCCAGTTCAATATACCCATTTTGAACTCACCCCGTTATTAATAAAAACGGTCAAACCCAGTCAAACGCGCCAAAACTAGTCTCACTGTTCATCGTCCTCTACCTCAACTGCAAACCAAAACCAGAGTGGTTTTACCACCTTTCCACCTCACTACCTACTCTCTCCAGCTCATCCCCCCTCCTCCTATACCAGCCCACAATCAATAAATGCTTCCCCACCATCAAACACTTCACCTCACTCACAAAACCTATTTTTGCTGCCAACTCACCCCTAGCTCCATATCTACTTCCCAACTTGTCCCCTCCACCTCCACAATCACCCAAAAATCCTTAATTACTAAAACCTTTGGTCAATATTTCTTGACTGTTTTGGAAGCGATCAAGTTCCCAACATTTCGTGCGTAGTAGGAAGAAATGACTCGCCGATGAGGCAATTGTTATCCCTTTGGGAAATCCTAATCTCTGAACGTTTAAAACTTCGTTGACCTATCGAAACCACAGATAATGAAACCGATCACCTTTGGTAAAGTCGCATCTCTACCTTCGAAGCTCGAAGAAACTCGCAATATGATCCTAGATTCACGTAGGGAATGTCAAGATAAACCCTCGTGATTTTACACTCACCCCTTATAGACTTTAATGGATAACTTGAATTGAATCGCGAGGACGCGATTCCTTTTAAGGAGGTGAGGCTGTGACAACTCGTAAATTCCTCGATGCGCCATAATTGGAGAAACATCGATTAGAGCGATTGTTTAGCAAATTTGAGATACGAGTCGTATTATATATCGTTTTGATTGGAAATATTATTCTAAAAACATTGGCGTAACTCTCGAGTCACGAATCCCTTGTTTGCTAGCTCAAACGAGTCCCGAACCTAATATATCGAAAGTTTTACAAAGTTTCATCTAGGGTCCCTTGTGATAGTTTCATTTTCGCCCTTGTGGTTTTGAGTGTACAAGTCTAGTCCTCCCTTGGAGTATAAATACCCCCACCCTCACCATTTCACTCATTTCTTCCACCCACTTTCTCTCCCTAATAAACACACACATAAATCTCTCTCCCCTTCTCTCTCTAAAATCCGGCCACCCTCCCCTAGGGTTCCGCGCCGTCAACTATTCCAGCCAAAATTCCGGTGACCTCCATTAATTACACCACCCATTCTAGATGATAGATCGGGCAATTGTGGTTACGTTTTTGTAACCCACACGCCACGTATCATTCAAACGCGCCCTAAATCTAAATTTTTAGATTCGAAATTATTAGGGTTTTTGGGTAAACGTTTTCTATGGGTCAAGCTTGGTGGGTTACGAGTTGTACTCGTAAAGACACCTCCATAATGCTTCTCGTTCCTCTCTTTCTCACGGTAAACGCGAAGCACTTATCTTTTTATTATGTATATACGTTTGTTTTATTTGGGACTAGTCATGTATATTGTTGTGTTATTTTCGTGGATTAATATGCAAATTAAAAATAGTGTCGATGGGTACCACTTGGGTACCATTTAGAAAACGAATGGATTTGAAATAGGATTTGTAAAACGTTTCGTAACTATTTTTGTGTGGTAAGAAAAGTGTCAAATAAATCTTGAATGGGATATTGATTTTGTTGGTGTGAGACTCGAATTGAGCTAAAGGGGTGTTAGGGTTGTTGAGTCATGATGGACTCACTGAGTCGAGTAGGTGGTCAGTCGGGTCAGACATGACTTGGGTCATACCCGGGTGAAACTCGGGCCGTGTAAAATAGGCTCCCAACTGGTAGAACGAGACCCCTTGGGTACTCCTTTGTATCATTGTGGTTTTGTTTAGAGTTAAGTCGAACTAAATGTGTCTCTTGGTTCATGAAATTATCTCCATGTCGTGAAGTTGCTGGGTGTTGTGTGATTCTCGTTTTTTTAAAGAGTTATAATTTGGTCTAAGCAATGTAGGGTGCGCTTGGTTATTTCAAATGGGCCAAAGCCCATTTCAGTTAAGGATCCATGATTTTAACTAAGTCCTAGGGCCGCGTAGCCCATTAAAAATAAACTAGGAGTTGTTTGGTGTTACGAGTAAAAATATAATAACGTGTTAGTTTAATCTTAAAACTTGTACGGGTCATCCACTTTACCGAAACTATGACTAGTAAATTTTAGTAAACTTTGATGTTGATACATTACGGATATCACGGATACTAATGAACCTATTAGATCTAATGGTTGTTAAAACGGAGCATCGAAACTAGTGAAATGGTTAAAGATAAAATGTCAACGGGTGAACTTGCTATACAACCATTGGTTATCTATGTATACATACATGTGTTTAACGATATAACTTTGTAACAAATTAATTACACAACAATAAAGGAATAGAACTATTAGGATAAATGATATTAAACGAGAGTTAACAATGAGCTGGATACTTGTAAAACGAAGTGGTAAACATTAAGACTAGATATGTGGTTAATCGATATCGAATATTACATATATGTTATAAGATCTAGCTACGTTTTATAAATTAGAATAACATTTGATACACGGGTCATATCGATTGTAAGTTGTACTATATTAAACGTGTTGGCATAAACGAGTATAATATATTAGGCTCGGAAATGGGTTTAATGCATTTGTTCCGCGATATGCTTAAATATTCTATTTTCTCATTTAACTAATGACGAGATAATTAGACGTATATCGTCAATGAATACGGTTTTGTTTAATTATGGCCTTTATTTACTATGATAATGACTCGTGTTTTATGAATACGAGTTAACTTTTATAAACTATCGGAAAATATTATTTTGATAAGACAACTTATCAGGGTCATAATGGTTTGAAAACGTTGGATAAACGAGCGTGTCATTTATAATATACTACGATAATATAATTTATATGACGTACTTTATTATAAACTTGTATAAATACGCGTAACGATTGAGAAACCTTTATTAATTAAGTGATAAATGAAACTTATCTTTAGGATAAACTTGTACATTTGAGATTATGGGGAAATTATCAAAAATTTACATATCTATGTGTCATGAATAGATGTCGTCTTTTCCTAGTCTTTGACTAGCTTGAGTATGGTCAGTATTTATTGACTTTGTCAATGTCTTTTCCTATTTGGCATGCGTTCTAGTTAGTATATCTTGACTGTGTTGAAGTCTTCTCCCTTTTCGCGTGAGTTGTGCGTCGCGTCTATGTTTCTTACCACCACACGAAATGTTAAAACTAAACTTTTGAGATATTAATTATAAAATTTTGGGAACGATAATGTACTTTTGAAAGCAACGACATGAATGATCCATGAAAACTACGACACAATACTTTTATCAACCTCTTTATCATATGAGCCGTATTTTAAGATTATCGTTTACGCATTAGGTTGCGTCACTTCTATTCTGTCGTACTTGTCGTACATTCATCTGGATGCCTTGGAGATTAGCTTTAGATGCCAGTCGTGTCAATAGTTTATAGTGCATTGCTGTGGCTAAGGTGAGTTTCATAGCCCCTCTTTTCAAAGGTTTTCATAACTATTTTGGGGGAGAATACATGCTGTTTTTAACAAACTATAACTGGATATGGGAATATTGTTTGGAATGACTGTTGTTTGGTATATTTGATTTGGTGATTGAACGTTTTACGTATTTATGAGAATGCACACTATTTTGTGGACCTGCCACTACTATTTTGAATTGCTAATGTGTTGACTAGGAAAGGCTAGACGTGCGACAGTTGTCGACTTAGACTAGGGTAGCATTCCTATGCTATAACATGATGCCTAGCTAAGTGTAACCGACCTAGACCAGGGTAGCATTACTCTAAGCTTTGCTATAACGTGTTGCCTGGCTAGATAGATGTGCGGTGGTTGTTGCCTTAGACTAGGGTAGCAATCCTAATTGCTATAACTTGTTGCCTAGCTAGGAGTAGACTTCTACCTCGACCTAGTCCGGGGTTAGCAATCGTTCTAGACTTTGTTACGACAGTGCTGGACTAGAGTCGCTGAGGGCCCCGTTGAGATCTCGATTGTGTTGTGGATTATGGATTGGATTGATTGTTGAATGGAATGTGTATTATATGTCTGCCTTAGTCGCACATAGCAATTAAACTCTATCAGGTCCACTACTACTTTTGTAACTAAACTCTATGAACTTACCAGCGTAAGTTGACCTTTTTAGCATGTGTTCTCAGGTTTAAGGCGATAGCTCACTATTGGAAGACGCTTGGCAAGGGGCATGGTCATAGGCGACTCTGATGAATAAACGGGACCGCTTTAATATTCGTTTGGGCCTATTTCTGCACTACTTTCATTAATGTAAATTTAATGTTTTCAATTAATGAATCTTATTCTAAATAAACGGGATAAAAAACATTCTTTGTACCTTATGTTGTAATACCAAGATTGTGGCACCCAATGGCTCGTATGCTTCCGCTAGACCGCGTTTTCGGGGTGTTACACGCGTAAGGTTGACTCGTTCTTCATCTTTCTCACGCATAAAACTTTTATTTACACTTTAAAACTCAAGATTCTTATGGGTTAAGGTTTATATAGTGTTAAGGATTCTAGTTTTTGCAAAAAGTTTCAACCTTTACGTGTTTTACATAGTTTTCAAACTCGTTTTTATTTCATACCATCATCTTACGCTTAAGCTCAAAACATATTTTGGTTCATCAAGTTCTCAACTTTCTTGTTCTTTTAGTGTTCTTTGAAGCTTTTTCATCATTAAAAATGAGTTTTCAAAACATCTTAGTGCTTAAAAATACGTTTTTGGTAAAATCTGTTGACTTTACGCCTAAGGAAAACCCTTTTCTTACGCTTAAGCTAAAAACCCTCTTTTTACGCATAAGGAAACCTAATCCTACGCGTAAGCTCTACGCCTAAGTCATTCCTATGCCTAAGCAGTTTCCTACGCCTAAGGATATTCTTCATTGAGCTTCGAAGCTGTTGGTTTACTCAGTGTTTTCTTGCTTGGATAAGCCTGAAAACACTTCGACTTGTAGATATCTTTTACACTTGGACAAGTGTAAAGGATTTTGGGTAAAACTCTAAGTTTACGCATAAGCATAAAAGCTTACGAGTAACACTCTACGCCTAAGTTAAAACTTACGCGTAAGGTTTCTTACTTCTAAACATTTAGTTTAGGCATATGCTTACGCTTAAGGCTAAAGGTTAAGCGTAAGAAGAATTTACGCCTAAGCTTATACTTTACGCGTAAGTGGACTTTACGTATAACTTCTTCAGTCTACGCCTAAGCAATTGTTCACGCCTAAAGTACTTCTTCAACAAACAACTCATGTTTCATTCGACTACAAAGATCCATCAACACAAGTAGAAATTAAAAAAAAAAAAAAAAAAAATTGGTCCAAAATTTTGGCGGGAAAATTTGAGTAAAATTTAATTTTTAGGGGAGACTAATCGTTCAATTTTTACGCGAAATTTAAATTTTGGTTTAACTGTGAAAATTTTGGTCAAAAATTCAAATTTTTGGGCCCAAATTCAAAATTTTTCGGTCAAATTTGGCGTCAAAATTGTCAAAACTCAATTTTTTCTTAAAACCTTAGAATTGAATTTTATAGTGAATTTCAAATTTTGGGAAAGAAATGTTTTCAAAATTATTTTTGGAGGGAAATTAAAATTCGCTATATCGGCCTTCTGTGTGCTATATGGACTTCACACCTTTCTTTTTCTTTGATTCTTCCGATTTCATCACAACAATCAAGGGGGAGAAAATGTATCAATCAAGGTCGCAGATGATTGAGATAGAGACACATTTGATGAATCGATGATTGGAACAGTTTAGATCACTTAATTCACACCTTAAAGTCCTCTCAAACAAAGAATTAGCAGGAACTCGTTCAGAGTATGGATTCAAACGAGCCTTTCCATCACTCTTTGGAATTGACTTTGATATCTTCACTGATACAATGTATTGCAACGTAAATCAACATGAATTCCAACTCAACAAAGAAGAAATTAATGAGAATGAATCCACAACCGCTTTTAGAGTCCTCAAGGAACAGTTTCAGCAGTACATCAATTCGCGATTCTATGACACTGAAATGACAAATAAGTATTTCTTAGCGTTCACTCCAATGCAGACTCAAAATTTCAAAGATATATTGCTCCAACACATGGATGCTATTGAGAAAACAATCGCTGAAAGAGTACTTCACAGAAAAGTGCATGTCAATAGAGTAAATGAACAGAAGTTGCAGATTCAAGAAGAGGAAGTTAATATGGCTAAAGTATTGGATGCTAATTTGGTTGTCATGATAAGCAGTGGGAAAGAATCAGAAAAGCAGGATGACAACAGCAAATCAGGGGACGATATTGATGTTAACTGTGCAGACATCATACCCAACTATGACACAGAGCCCAACTTTGACAAAGAACAAATGGTTGAGGAAGATATCGTACCCACCTATGACACAGACACATAACAGATGGTTGAGGTACAATCTACTGTTGATCATATTATGCACAAGAACTATGATCTATAAAAGGCTAGGAAAAGGGCACTACTCCAAAAGGATGGAATCTTAGGTTCACGACCTCGTGTAATGCCTTCTGGTGTATTACTAAACAATGCTAGCAGTTGCAAACCAAAACCTAAGTGTACTCAACAAACAGTAAGAAATAAACTCGTTGAACTAAAAGACAAATTTCAAAAACCTAATAGGTGGATCAATATAGGACGTACACTCTTTCCAAAAGAAGTTTCAACATCTTCTAGATCTATCCTTAAATGGATGCCCACGGGTAGAGTTTTCAAAACTGTTGGTCTTAGGTGGATTCCTACTGGCAAGATATTAAGTAGTTGCACCAATACTAATGTGAAACCCTCAACATGTATCCCTGAGGCAGGAAAGGAAATCATCAAAAAAGTGTGTTCAGGTGTCAAGAAGATAATTAACACTTCAACTTTATGCTTCTAACATCTGGAACCCAGTTACACTTGGGGATCCATGTTTTTTTCTATCTTGCCCCCTCCTACATTCTATACAGGTACAACAGCTATGGCTCCTAAGTAACACAGCTTAGGACCCATTTCTCACCGTCAAATGTGTAATGATCCATCAGCTGAACCACCATTGTATTTAATCGTCAAGAATTGGAAACTTTGTTTGCTCCACTATTTGAAGATTCCTCTTGAAAGCCGTGCTTCAGATGTATTGAATGTTTCCGCTGCTCAACCTGATCATATTCCAACTCACGATAAACCCTGAAACTACAACAACTACCGTTGATGTAGATGCACCTCCAATCGAATCTCATAACAGAAGATCAAAATGTTTCCAACAACAATGACACAGCTGATGATTAACAAAATAAACGAGTTGAAAAGTTTTATCAGCAGTTGATTCTCACAAGATATTTATAGTACTTCACACTTGTTCGATTAATTAGACATACATGGTTTCCCTGTCTCCTTATACATGGTTTCGCTGTCTCTAATTCATCATCAACAAACGTGGTGTATGATTCTGATTCATTGAAAACATCGGGGGGAAGAGAGTGTATGGGTCATGTGATGTCCATGTCTTCTTCGAGAAAAACCCTATCTCTTCTTGAATTTCTTCAATTAGGGGGAAGGAATGAGACGATCTGTAGTTCAAACGTCTTAATTCAGTGTTATCGTCTAAACTCTCACGGGTTATCTTGTGTGAAGTTACCTAAATATGATGTTATGATGCCTCACACATGGTCATTTTATCAATTATTTGCATATTCACAGGTGATTATTATTCCGATAGACCTCAAAAATCAGGGGGAAGTAGTATTACTTCATCTTTCGTGGTTTTTTTTGTGTGATGCGTCTTCATACGTGAGAAGATTTTGTTGATTTCTTGCATGTTAACCCCCGAACAACTTTTCCACATTGTGTACAACTGTGATTACGTGACTAGACATATTTTATTTGTGTGGTTCACTGCTCATCTACAAATTCTGCTGCACACGTAGAACTTCAAAAGTTAGAAGACGTGTCTACTACTTCAAAGTTTTGAATCTGCTGAAGACGGTTGTCAGTTTGGGGGGAAGCTGATTCGGAAACTTCACCAAAAAGAAGTGTAAGGAAAAGCTTCTAAAGACATGCAGCATGAATTGGGGGGAAGTTAATCCAATTTATGCATATTACATCATTTTTATTCATAATGGCTTGTGCACGTATAAAAGTGTACAACCCGTACTTGTAATGAAAGGACCCTGTGGTGCGCATCAGTGCCACAATCCTTATAAAAGGAGCGAAAGCTTCTTACTTTTGAGTAATACTTATCAAAACTTTAATCATTTTCAAAGTTTTGCTCAAAAGAACAAGTACTCCCCCTTATGTTTTCAAAACCTCAAAAGTTAGTATTACTTGTTGAGGGGGAGTATTTGCTAAAAATCTTTGTTCACAAATTGTTCTTCATGGAAATCTTCCCACAAAACTCGAAATGGTCATATTCGATATCAAAATTTCATCAAAAATAACATTTATATGCCATTTTTGAGGGGGGAAAAATTGTGTGATACAAATATGTTGTTAATGTGATTGAATCATCATGTGCTAAGACTTAACCCATGAATTGACGAGATCTGAACTGTCATACATCGAAAAGATTTGTCTTCCAAGACTTATCCGAGTAGATCGTACCTATTCGAGAAACTCTTGATAGACATGAACTTTGACGGGTTTGACAACCATTTCAAGGTTTGTCCACACCTTCAAGGTAGTTATTAGAGCTAGTTGTCACCTAAAAGCTGACAATATATCTCTTTAACTATGCAACGTAACCGTGTCTCGCGGGGAATTGTCTATCTTGAGTCGATCAATTCAAAAGTGCGAGCTCCACCCTCATCGTTCAGATTTCTGTTAAAACACTTAAGCACGTGTGGAGGGGGAGTATTTCTGAAAATGCAAAACTCTCGAAGTGTTACAAACATGTTTTCATTCATAAACACTTTGAGAGATTTCAAGAAAATGGTTTTATGGAAACGTAGGATAGTCATGGAGTTATAAGGTGACTAAGGTTAGGAATAACCGTCCTATGATCTGCCAAAGCCGGAGGGATCTACCCAAGGACACCACCAATAGTTAATACTTAGAAGTCCTTAGGAATGATTATAAAAAGGATAAAATGAGAATCGGAGAAAGAAGGAGTTGAAGAATTAAAAAGAAAAGTAAAGAAAAGGGTGAAAAGAAATAGCCCTCCAAATTATTCAACTTAGGGCAGACACCGGGTTCAATTCATATGCTACTGGCTGTCACTAGATGACACCGGTATTGAAGATTAAAGTCGTCATGGACCCAGTGACGCAATGCACTAAACCTTCTTAGCCACTCAAGTTTCTCTCAACAGAAGCTTGTTTCATTCTCACAGGGAACCCTATGTAAACTATCGACTTTCTCCTAGAGATTGTTGGTATTGAAGAAGGAGACCCTCTCCCTAGTCTCCGCTCAGGAAAACCAAAGCGCACTAATCGAGTCTAGAGCTACGAGATTCATTAAAAGATCTCTTAGGAACACTTGACATTTCATCACTTGTCATTCAACATTAAGGACGCAAGTGATACAATTTTAGAGTCCTTCACAGATCTTAGCAATCTGTCGAGAACATTTATGAGGGGTTCACAATTGTGATCCTCAGTGATTGAATGGAAACTCCTGCCAGGGTCAACATCAAACAGCCCTAACAGCAGGTCGCTTCGGTAACTCCTTGTAGGTTACGCCTAGTGTTGTCTCAAACGGTCTATAGTCGTGGGGTGATGCTTCGGTGTACCTCAATGACTTACCTGAACTGTAGGTGTACTTCGGTACATCGTGTTATCCTAATTGAGGGACTCCAATTCAGGAACAGCCTTTGCTAGAATTAGATACGTGTTTTCACACTATGCTGTTAACACCCTCGAAGTTCGAACTTGTAAGTGCTGGAAATCCCGCTAAGGAGATTCCTTTCAAGAATCGAGTCCTGAAGATGTGGGTCATTACTTGAACTTGTTCAAAGTAATGCCAACTGTCCCTTATGGGATTCGAACGGCTGACCCGCCCGACCAAGGTGAATGGAATCAAGACATTCATCAGAAGAACGATCGTAGTGGTCAATTCTCTAAGAAACGATCACAATGATCGATTGATGTTTATCACTAACCAATTCTTATGTTTTCTTCTTATGGATGCTCCTGGGATGAATGATCATGCTGATTCTCCTCATGCTCATACCAACAACAACTCAATTGAAGTTCTCTCGAAAGGCAACTCAAAAGTCAACATGATTCTTCATCAACCAAAGAATCAACAAAGTTTAAAGACTAGAGAACTACATCAAATCTGAAATCCAATGTCAAAGAGCATATGAGCATGTTGGAGAAAGACGTGGAGACACCTGAGCAACGAAGCGGACCTGATGCAGACAACAACAACATAACATCACCACATCCACACCAGAACAAAGAACAAAGAACAATGGATACAAAGTCAAAGCTGAAAACTTCAAAAGAAACAAGATCCTCACACTGGGGAGATTGTTGGAATCAAGGCACTTCTTCTCACAAGAAAGAGGAATGCCAGAAGACGTCAAAGCAACTGCTATTACATCAACACCAACAACTTTTCCAAGATTGCTGGAGTCATCACTAACACTTAGGGGGAGATTGTTGGAATCACTCCTAACTTGTATTTCAAGTGTTAGTAATTAATATGTAATAGGTTGCTTAAACTAGGCTTTTATGTTAGTTATTAAAGGCTAGGCTCATGTAGAAAGCCCATGAGCCTATGCCAAAGCCCAATAATGAAGGAAGGGACTAGACATGTTGCCCTAGCTCCCTTCCCTTATAAATACTCTTGTAAACCTTCACTTGAAGGTTGGTTGTTCACTTTGCAATATATCCTATGCCTAATATTTCTCTATATTCATACGTGTGTGTTTTTGAGTGTTCAACCGATCACCTTTACCTCTATTTCTTAAATATTGATCCTTGTGTTAACTTATGGTGACCTAACAAGTGCGATAACTGGGTATTAGAAACTAGTACAATAGAAAGATTAAACCAAGTTCAATAAAAGTTCGATGAGTCAATTTCAAACTTCGATGGATCCAAGTTCGATGGATCACAAATTCGATGGATCCAATTTCGATGGTATTAAGTCCGATGAACAATCTGTGATGAAAAAGTTCTATCGAAGTTGCAAGTTCGATAAACTAGGGTTTATCGAAATTGTAATTTCGATAAATAAGGGTTTTGTCGAGTTTACTTTCCAAGTAAGTTCTATAAATAAGGGTTCTAATTTTTCCGGTGAGTTTTCCGATCAGTTTAGTACAAACCCAGAAATCTGCTTAAAAAACCATCCCTTTTTACCTGTTTGACCAGATTTGACAACCAGTTGACCACAAAACCTTGCACGGGTTTTGGTACAAAAAGTCACAAAAATGATACAACACAAAACTAATGATGGACAATAAGACCAGTAGCGTAAGACAAGTGATGAAAGTTTTGGACTTTTTGACCATATTGATACATAAAACTGTTATGAAACTGTTATCACAAGATATCATAAAATTTAGACAAGTTAAAACACGGATAAAACAGCCTCAAAACAGTTAACATTTTTGACAAGAAGACCACAAAAAATCAACCAATAACTAAAACTGAGGCTCTTATGCCACTGTAGGATCTTATTTATGGTTGAATATGTGAATCGGGAGTTCGGGGATGATGGTAGAACATCATCTCTATGGTTAGAGAGATGAAGTAGAGAGAGAAGGGAAAAACTTGTGTTTATTGATAATGAAAGGAAAAATTACACAATGAGTCTCACCCTCATAGTGAAGTCTAGGAGGGTATTTATAGCCTAACACAAGCATAACTATTATAATATTACATAACTTGTCCATTTGTTTTAATGTAATCCCATAAATGTCGTTCTATTTACGTGTTAGGAGCGACCCTAACATTTGCTCTCCCAAATAACCCTTCAAAATTACACACAAAATACAAAAAATTTGATGTCTATATATAGTTTCTACAACTGCGACGGTGTCGCCTTTTGCTGGTGACGCCGTCTGATCGCCGCTATTAGGGTTTCGTTTTTGTGAAGTCATTATTGGGACGGCATCACGTTGGATCTCGTGATGCCGTCTGGGTTGATAGTGGACGTCGTCTTGAGAAAGAACTGACCGTCTGGTGTAAAAAGTAAGCGTGACGGGCATGTTGAAATGCAAGTGACGTCGTCACTTGTTAGGGTCTCAAAGTGATATGAGTCGTCGCTTGAGCGAATTTGAGTCCATCATATAGGCGACGACGTCGCCCTTGAGTTTAGGACGCCGTCTTGTGGTATAGTTTTCGCCATATTTTCTTGACTTAGCCGTTTTCTTCATATTTTCGTCCCTTTTCGTCTGCTTCATTCAAGCATTTTTCTTCCAAATGACCTAAAATGTGAAAATGAACAATTTTAAGAAGTAACAGATATAAAATGTAATGATTTATGGCTTAAATGACCCCCTAAACACGTATGTTTTCAATCCTTATCAAAGAGTTACCTGAAGATGAGTACAAGAAATATTCCATGGAACAACTGAGTTCAATGTTATGTTCCAAGATACTTGCTGAAACCAACAACACTGATACTTAACAATCTCTATCAGAGCTTATAACAGACTTCGTACAAGTAGATTAACTCGAAAACACAAGAGAGCGTAGATTCTCTTAAGGATATGTTACATTCTACCATTGATTGACTTTCTTCACTAACTAAAAGTTGACAAAGGAAGTTTATGATCTCCGATTAAGGTGTAAGCCAGATGCTCGCAGAATAAAGCGAACCCATGATGATCCCGATGGTGATAATCATGAGGGGAAGAAAAATGGGAAACGCGTGAGATCTGAGACATATTATCCAGGCATATTGGGGTTTCAAGTGATGATCAAGGGAATCAGGAACTACAAAAACTGAAAGAAATGTTGAATGCTCCGGGTTGATTTAGTTTGCGTAGATGATGGGTTGATGAAATAGATAGTGTTTGGGAAAGAGAATATGGTTGAAATGGAAAAGGAAATAGTTGTAACTCCAGTACATAATGATTTTTGGTCTAATGTTAAAGCTTTGAGTGTGTCTACTCCATTTTTCAAAGATTTGCGAGAGATCTCGAGTACACCAACATTGTTAACTGTTAAGGAACATCTAAATGTTATGATTGCTGCTAATATTCTAGGTGGTGCATATGTTGATATTACACATCAAAGACAAGTCATGCAAGAGATTGAAAGTTTAATGAAGGATTGTGACAATGTTGGGGTTATTCAAAGTGAGTACGAGAAAGTGTTTAGTAAAACTGCTACAAACAAAGAGTTAGATGATAATCTTTAAAGTCTATATCAACTTATAGCTACTCAGAAACAACAACAAATACAAGTAAATAAAACATAATTTAGGAAGAAAAGAGTGAAGGAAATGAAGTTTTATTGACATAGTTTATCTACAATCAAGTGATCCGAATGCTCAGTCTTCTTCTTCAAAGAATTTATTTAATATCAAGATGAAGGAGAGATACTTAGAAGATAAACTTGTCAACATTTTTGCTGTGAAAGTGGTGGATTTTGATACAGTGCAGACTAAGGGATTCAGGTTTAAGTCCAAGCATCATGAGAGGGCTTATATTCATAAGATGAAGTATCATCAGAAGTCTAAAGATAATGTATATGTACGATCAGAGATTCTTCTATTCAATAAAGTTGGTTCATTGGAACTTTATGGAATCAAGATTCCAGCTTACAAAATTACAAGAAGAAATTTGTCTACATGTCACTTTATCGAAGAAAATTATCCAAATCTACATGTTCATGATCTTGAAGTCATCTACAATCATTTCAAGGATTGGAATAATAGAGTAAGGCGGATGACTAATGAAGATCAAGAAGCTTATAAGTCTATTGTTCGATTCGTCAAGAAGGTTCTACTAGCACGTCGATTTAGTGATTTTCAAAAGGGTATTGAGAGTTATCAACAAGTCATCAATCAGACAAGACCAAATCAATCTTTGTTGGGAATTCATGATCACGCATTTTATTCTTTTTCTTAGTAAAGGGGATAAACCCGGTAAAATATATTAATCACAGAAAAAGTTAAGTACATTGGTATGTGTCTGAATTACCACATAAACCTCGAGCAAACGCTTGAACAACCACTAAGCCGTTTGTGACATGCCATGAAACGAACTAAATCATACAAAAATACACTAATAATAACACGGATAGGAAAAAACCACCTAACCGAGCACATATCCCCAAAATAGTCCGACAACAACGCACTAGGAGTATAGCAAGCCAAAAAACACTGCCTTCTTAAAAAACCTTCCCAGGAAATTAGGTTTGTGTATCCAAATGAAGATAATCAGAAGAAGTTCATGAGATTCAAGGAGATTCATAAATATTCAGATGGTACGTTATTGATGATCAAAGTCAATCTGCATATTTAGAAACATAAAGAAAAGTAGGTTCAGAAGATCAAAGACTAGCTAAGGAAGTGTGAAGTCGACTTGATATAGCCTAAGAGTTGACAAATATCATGTTTTCTAGAGAAGTGATTAGAAGATTGAAGATGTGTGTTGGCGATCTAGAAAGACTAAAAGGTACGGGTCGTCAATCTACACATAAGAATTAAAGAGAAGTCTTCATTGTTTAAAAATAGTTCCCAAGTTGTCATTTAAATAGCCATTTTTAAATATTTAAAATGTCAACTTGTAATCACTTAATAAGTGCAGGGACCCAAGTTGTTAGTTAAGAAATTCACTCTTTAGTTAAGAAATTCACTCTCACATGAGACTCTAAGCGTATGTTTGGCGCAATGGGCTGGGGCTAAGGCTGGGGCTGGGGCTAGGGCTTTTATTACAAGCCGAAGTTGAAATTTGTATTTTTGTATACTTGTTTGGCAAATTGGCTGGGGCTTATTATTGCAAAATTACTAAAAATGATATAATTAAATGAGTTTTATGGTATACGTTAGATATTTTTGTGGGTAAATATGTAATTTATGGTTCATAAGCCCCGTGATTTTATGGGGCTAAAGTTTTAAGCCTCTTTTAGAGGCTTATGATTTCATAAGCCCACATGACAAACGAGAATTATTTTATAAGCCGACTTATTTTAAAAGCCCAAGCCCTATAAGCCCCTCCTCAAACACACCCTAAATAAGAGGAGTTTGTTTAATTATGATGTAAGTCACATTCCTATGTAGCAATTTGAGTGGAAGAAAAGATAGTTTCTCTAAACTCTCTATATCACACACATACACATATTTCACACACTAATTGCTAATCAATCTATCCCAGCTCAGATTACAAACACCGAATATATGTACACTTTATATTCTATAAACAACCATTGATAACATAATTTGTTTGTCGTTTCTTAGGCTGTCTTGTTCATAACGTATATATATTTGACGTTTAGGTTTATAACGTATATATATATATTTGACGTTTAGGTTTAATCTACAAAAATATTATGGCGTATATCTTTTTAAAATAAAATCATATTCATCTGCAGCTTTTATTTTTAGTCTCATGTTATAAACCCAAAATCTCATTAATGGAGTTTGAACAGAATATTTAAAATGTTAGTGACTATCTCGAACCTAATTGTTATATAATGCTTATACTTAAAAGATTTTTTTTAAATTATATTTGTGACTATTTCAAAGCTAATGCTTATAGTTAAACGATTTTATAGATTAAAAAAGAAAAAAAAGAAAAAAAAAGCTACCTGCTATGCAAGCAGAGACTTTATCGCTATTGACATTGTTAAATTGATAGACGTAACTTTTAATTTTAGTCTCGCCTTATCTCATTTAAGGTGTTAGAACATAATATTTAAAATGTTAGTGACTATCTCAAAGCTAATTTTCATACCTAATCTCAAAGCTAGGGTTGTAAACGAACTGAACGTTCAGTGAACATTTCATGAACGGTTCGGTAAAAAATTCGTTTATGTTCGTTTATTTATTAAATGAACGAACATGAACAATATTTTACGATCGTTTAGTTAAATGAACTAACATGAACAAAAGTCACGTCCGTTTATTTATGTTCGTGAACGTCCGATTATGCGTTCGTTTATGTTCATTTATTTATTTATGTTCGAATATCAAATCTTTTAATTGTATAATCTTTAAATTAGTTTGTTTAAACAAAACGACACTTATAAAAGAATATTAGATGCATAATTTAATAAAGTTTATAATTGTTTGTCTATGTTCATTTGTGTTCGATCGTTTATATTCGTTTAGGGTTCGTTTAGTGTCATAATGAACGAACATAAACGAACATGAACAACTCATTTTGTTAATAAACAAACATGAACAAGAAATTTCGTCCGTTTAAGCGTTCGTGTTCGTTTATTTGTCCGGTTAAAATTAAATGAACGAACATGAACAAGGCTCGGTTCGTGTTCGTCCGGTTCGTTTACAGCCCTACTCACAGCTGATGCTTATAATTATACTATTTTATTATTAAAAAAATGCAAGCTAGTAAGTTACCGGCTGAGCCAGCAGGCACTATTCATCGCAACTCGTATTTGTTACTATAGGTAATATGTTTTATCACTCGTTTGTGAGCTCCAATTTTAATCATCAAATTCACTATTCTACCTAATTGTTTCAAAGGGTTAGTTGGCACCCAAAGCAGATGCATGTGATTATGTTTTTTTCGTCGATTTATAAACCAATAAGGATAAAAGAGAAAAAACATAGAGATACATGTGATTATGTTTTTTTTTCGTCGATATGTAACCAATAAAGATAAAAGTAAAAAATCATAGAGAGAAGTAAATTGCTTCTAAAAATATTCTTTTGGGAAAACATAAATATATTCATAAGAGATCAAGAATATCCTATAATTGATACACTTGATGAACCTTTGAAACAACAACATAAACAAACTATTGAAGTGTGAAACAAATTGATCCCTTAAGCAATATTGCACTTGAACTTGAGCAATTGATCCCTTGAACTTGAGCAAATAAGTGTGAAACAAATTGATCCCTTGAACTTGAGCAATTGCAACTTGTCCTCACCTTGAACCACTTGAAACTTGCATTGAAGTTGAATATTCTCTTGAAATTACCTTGAAATTAGAGTGTTATCGGGTCGGGTTATCAGATTTATTGGGTCGGGGATTCAGGTTTTTTTTATTATAAATGTGTGACCCACAACCCGACCCGATAAATTGTTGGGTTGTCGGGTTCCGGTTTTTAACGGGTCGGATTATTTTGAATCGGGTGATTCAGGTTTATCGGGTCGCTTATTTTTTAAACTCAAACACAAAAAAATATAGGGTGAAGTTAAAATAAAAAGACAAATATCCGTAAAAAGAATAAAAAGATTTTTTTTTCAAAAAAAGTTCACGAAAAATTCCCAAAAAATCCCACAAGATCGGGTATGTTGGTGCATAAAACTTTTGTGAAAACATTTTTTATAATTTTGAGTTTTGATACGTTTTTTTTAATGCACAAAAAACGAATTTTGATGCGCAAAAAAATTTTGATGCACAAAATTTTTAACTTGTTTTAGTTTGATGCGCAATGTTATTTTAATGAAAAAAGTCAAAAGAAGTTGAGTGCGAAAACCAATTTTTGATGCACAAAAAAAGGATTTAATGCGCAAACGTATATTTTCATAATTTTTTTTCGGAAAAAATATCCACTTTTAGAAAAAAGTTTTTCACAACTTTTTCATGCACCATCATACCCGATCTTGTGGGATTTTTTGGGAATTTTTCGTGAACTTTTTTTGAAAAAAAAAATCTTTTTATCTTTATCGGATATTTGTCTTTTTATTTGATCTTTATCCAGAAAGTATATAAGTAAAAATAAAGTGTACAACAAAATGGGTAATAGTAGGCTTTCCAAAAAAAAAGAAATAAAAAAAAGATACAAAACTCTATACAAATTGATACCTAAACAAAAAAATTAAGTCAATCCAAAATAAAGATGTTACGGTAGGCGTGTGCATGTTTTAAAAAAAAAAAAGTTGAAGGCATTGAACAAGTAGACATACTTCCTAAAAATATATCATTTACCTTAAATTAACAAATAGACGTCCTTCTCTAACAATACATCATTCTCTAAGAGGGCAGGGTACGGTGGCTGATGGCTCAAGCCATCAGCGATGGCACCAGTCGGTGGCGCGAGGAACCACACCGGAGCTCGGCTGGTAGGCTGTGGCGCCGTAGCCACCAGCTCACGCGGAAGGTGTTTTCTTTGTTTTTTTCTTCTTCTTCTTTTTTGTTTGTTTGTGGTTTGTGTTTATGGTTTGTCTGTATTTTTTGTGGTTTGAAGTGTGTGGTTGACTGCAAAATGTGAAACAAAGAAGATGGAGGCGTATTGTTTACTGTATAGGGTTAAAAAGCTTGATGATGGGGTATTGGGTTTTGCATTGGGCTTACTATGATACTATCCGAATTTGGTATTGGGTTGCTATATTTTTCTTGGGCAGCGAAATTGGTATTAAGTTGAGATTCATAAATCTGAAAATTTTGAAGTTACATAAGCTGAATTTTTGAAGTACTTGTTTATTAATGAAAAAAAAAATGGTCTAAAGTATATATTGTTTTATTTTCAAAATGAAACAAAATATAATAATATGTACCATGGCACCAGAAAACTGATGTTATGCTAGGGAGGTGGGTTTTGGTGCCATAGCCAAAACTGGTGCCATGGAGAAAAAGTGCTGATGTGGCACCACTTTTTTCCATGGCACCACCCACGGCACGAGATTGTACCTAGTGCTCTAACAAATAAACATAACTTTTTCCAAAAAGAGAAAGTTGACATATGGAGTACTTATTACAATTGTATCAGTAGGCTAATTCAACAATCAAACCAAACCAGTACTCCAAAACTCTAAAAAGTACCAACTTAATGTCACTAACAAAGAAAAAACCAAACTAAATCAATATAAACTTTTAATCGTCCCATGCAAATAACGGTGAGCTTCTAAAGTTTTATTACTCACAACCTTTCCACACTGCAAGTTTGATACGAAAAGAAACTGACATCTTTATAGTTAACATAACCAATGAAACATGACTATATGAGTTGGAGTATATAATTTCACCTCTAGCTTTCTCATAGATAAAATGATGGAGTAAAACAATATATATTTAGCTAATGGACTACCTTTTAAAAACAATATAGGCAAAAGATAAAAAGATGGAGTAAAACAATATATATTTAGCTAATGGATTACCTTTTAAAAACAATATAGGCAAAAGTAACTAAACAATAAATAGTTTAAGAATTTTTGAGTCTTATCGAGTTGATCAGATAAGATAAACAATCAAACTCGAACCCGACCTTATAACATTATCAGGTTATCTGGTTCAAGTCAAATTAACCCGATAAGCATTTTCAACCCAATTAAACCCGACCCTATTGTAGGGAATTCATATTGATTAAACCATCAATACCACGAGTACGCAGTGGATGGATCTATATTTAATGTTATGAATTAAAACACATAATAATTACTAGCCTCGAATCTATTAAAAAATAGATAATCACCAAGTCTTGATCTTGATAATGAACATACAATGGATCTCGTACCACGACGAAACCCTAATCAACTATAGTGAGTTGATCTCTACCGGAAAGTCACACTACACGTCAAACGAGAGCGTTAGGATGGTAGTGCTTAACCCACGAGCTTACGAACTAAACACGAATGTTAGTCGTAGATGAGAAACGAAATCAACTCCCTTATTGGGGGTGTTGGTCGATTGTAGAGAGCAAGAGAGGAGATCAAAGAATGCTTTTATTAAAGGTGTGAATAAATGAAGACCTAGAGGCATCATTTTATACTAATAGGGTAGCTTAGGGAAAAAGCTACTCCCTTCTTGCCCTAGCCCATATGGTCGGCCACTATAGGGTTCTATGGGCCCCCTTTTTTCTTTTGGTCCTTGTGAAATTAACATTGTACAATACAAGCTAATTTTGGAGTTAACGACCGTTAACTATTACATTAACAGACTATTGACCGTTGTGTATATTTCGTGGATTATATTAATTATAATTAATAGTATACATTAAACATAGTAGTTATATTTAATAAACGTTCTCTAAATGTATTCGTGTGTGCCCCGATAAGCTCACGTAATTCCCAGCCGTATAACTATTGATTTATGAGCGCATAACCAACAACTCCCACTTGCGATCGTCACAATCAATAATATATACAAAAATGCTAAGTGTCTAGCAACACCACATTGCTCCCAGAAATACCTGAGTGTGGTTTCATAAAACAACTAGGTAAATGGTTTACAATTTTAAATTATCTTTTTGTTTCAGATACTTGTTGAACTATGGATATGGATCAAAGTCATTCCATATTTTTCAACTATTCTGTTTCTCGTTTTAGAAATTAATCAAGATTACCAAATGTAAAACAAGTATCATCTTGATTTACACTTTGGGCACGACCATGCAAACATCTGATTAATTCAGCGAGGGGCCCAGTAGTATCATACTCCAGAAGACAAGTGGAGGAACAAATTTTATTTTGAATACACGTGTCATTCATGCGCTTCAACCAACTTCTGAGAATAGTCTTTATAACCACCTTGTTTAGGATAGCGTTTGACTATAGTCAAGAAGAAAGATACACACATGCAAGATCTGCTTGCATATCAAATCAAAGGAAAAATAAAATAACCATTTGCGAAATATCACTTAATGACGCTGATCCATAAAGTGATGACTCGTAGGTTTGGGGAATTCCAATATCCATAGTACGTGGATAATGTAACACCCCCAAAATGGCTCAGCGGAAGCACATAACCCTTGGGGTGCTACTAAATTGACATCACAACATAAGCATAAAACAACTGATTTTCATAAAAAAAAAACTTTTTATTCATTCTTGAAAACAATGTTTACATTATTGATTAAGTGCGGAAAATAGGTCCAAAATAAAGTGGTCCCCATTTATGTTTATCAGAGAATCTATGACCATGCCAATGCCTTTGCCTTGCGCCTTTAAAGATAAGCTATCACCTCAAAACCTGAAAATACATGCTAAAAAGTGTCAACAAGGGTTGGTGAGTTCATAGGTTTATTTAAATGGCATTTCAGTATACCATTTAACATTCAGTTTTGATGATCACTACGTCTTGCATAATGTCATAAAATTTGTGTTTACCTTAGATAAAATAATTTTATTAGTAGACCATAAGTAGAGTATATGTACATTACAACGAATATAATGTCATATATTATATCTATTACGCTAGCACTAAGTTCATGCAACCGAAGCTACGACAGTTTTCTGTATGCAAAATGAAGTCATACTAATATAAGCCCAAAGCGAGTGTTTATCCCAATACACTCGATTCCGACATGTTATACATTTCCCCTTGACCCATGTGGGGCCAACCAAACGGGGGAGTCACCCCCAATAGATATATTTATAACATTCGTGCTTCCCAGCAAGAATTGACGGTTCATGAAAAGGGCATTTATGAGATCCAAGGACTTAGGCTAAGCTGCGTAATATTCTATTTAAAGCATTTTGGTATGGTCCATAAAACATCTATGTGTGATGTAACTTTAAACAAGAAAACATTCAATAGTGTAGTGGTAAACACATCATATCAATCATAAAACATAGTATGCATGGAAATGCACAATTTCAGTAAATAAATTCATTTTAGTAAAACGAGCATGTATCTTCCCCCAAAACAGTTATAAAACAAGTAAAAGTAGGGGGTATGAAACTCACCTTGGCAATTAGTAGTCCGAAAGGGAAATTAAATCAATTAGTGGTAGTGCACGGCTCCGACACGCAACCTAATTTAGTACGGCAAATTTAGTCTTTATTTATGTTTAAGACTTGATAAGGTTTAAGAAAATTTTTCAAGTGTTTGTTGTTGTTGTTGTTGCTTGTGTGGCATTATTTAAGTTAAAATAATTTTTCTAGGGCTTGTGTGGATTGGCTTATGGAAGTGTACACGTGGAAAGTATATGACGGAAGAATATCAAGGGCGGACGAGACCTTGGCTTGATGATAATTGAATGGTGACATCCGAAAGGAAAAGTACATATATTATGAGACGCATGCGGTGTGAATGAAGGAGATATGTATATATATTACGTGGACATATATACATATATATATTTTCATGCCATTTAGTATCTTAGGATAAATGTATTTAGAAAAACTTAAGTATAACCTATCTTGTATATATTTGAAATATTGCTGTAAGTTTCAAGATATATTTCATGAGTCACTAGCATTTGTTTGAAATAGGTGTATTTACTTTAAAAGGATGGTTAAGAATTAAAAATCAATCTTGTACTAAAAAGAAACGATGTAGATGTCGACAAAATCATTCCAATTGTTAATGGCAAAGTGATGGATCACCGAAATATATTTCGAATACTAATATGTTTTGAAAAATTGTATATAATTCGTCTTATAAAATAAAATTTAGATTTTCATGAAATATACTTCGTTTGTGTATACATTATATGTTTATAAAATTTTGATATAACCTGAGTTAGATTTTCAATATATTTGGTTTGACTAAATGTCAAGAGTCGTATAATTTATAACTCGGTTTTCTATAGTTGGAAAGTTTATGTTTTATTAACATCGGGAAAATGTGTCTTCCTTTTTAAAATTGTTGCGATATATATCGGTTACTTCCTCTAATATATATATGCTTGTTGGTGGTTAATTTATTTTAGTATATTGTTGAAATGGTTAACCCGTATTGTTATATGTGAGATGCTGAAAATGAATGCCCTAGTGGGATGCACGAATCAAATGGGCCTACGAAATTTTGGGCTTCAACAGATAAACATTCTTCTGTTGTGCAAATCTTAAACCCAAAGCATCCCTTTTTGCTTCTAGATGGGCTCGCAGCCCAATGAAAAATCCACACACCCATTTTTAGAGTTGGGATTTTGAGCAAGGAATAGTAAATAGAGGAAATTAGTGGACTCAGCCCACAATATGATTTAATCCAACGCACTCTGAACTGGAACAAGCTAAACTACTCAATAAGTAGAAATCAAGTTGTTGGACAAGCTGAGGTATAAGCTCGGGTAAACATAAGCACAATACGAGAAACTAACTCCTATATGGCGAGACTTTTACGAGTCTTTCTCGGGGTCTAGTGGTAGTTGAAACATCCAAACCCTCGGGGTGTCTCTTGATGACTCGAATCACCTATACACGCTAGAACTATTGATGACTTGGAACAACCACGACTACTACCCTTCTTGGGGTATTTCTCATATACTGATACACAACAAGAACAACCTTGACACAAGGAAGTCGTATATTTGAATGCGAGCATATTTTTAATGCAACTATGGCAAGATTACTTTGTTCCATCACAACCAATATCCAAGATTCACACAGCCATACTCATGGTCTGGTGACAGTCACGGGTACAACATTTGTTGGGTGTTTCCTAGTGACTCGAGACAATGATTATAAAACGTAAGTCTTGACAACACTTACCAAAGGAGCGACAAAAGGGCCATGATTGAGTCTTCCTCTTATAGATCGGGTATGACCCGACTCGAGGACAAACCTTAGTACCAATCACGCCCCTTTGGGTAATGGGATGGCGTTACTAATTGAACACGAACACTTAAGCTGATAGGCAAAAACTAAATTTTGCCGAAGATTTACAAAAGGCTAAAGAGACATTTTCAATTAAGCCGAAACTAGTGAAAAGCTTATAAGCAGACTTTCGAAATAAGCCGAGATGACAATAGCAAATAAGCCAAAAACTATGACACCAAAATTTAACATTTTCAGTTTGTTTCTTTTGTGTTTCTCGACAGCAGCAACAACATATAATGATATCAATTTTCAAAAATTTCAAAAGTCTTACACGATTGGTAAAATTATAAAGGTAATAATAATATCTAATTAAAATGAATAAGAAACTTAATGAGAAAAATTGTTCTTACATTCTTCCAATGTAGATCGAATACCAAAAGCTCCAATTGGAGGCGACCTATTTCGAATTACACCAATTAACTTATGGAATATCTTCCTCTAACACTCAAGAATAAAACCCCTAAGTTAATTTTGAAGAGCCCCTTGATTCTACAAACCCTAATTTTTCTTTTAACCCTATTTTTGTGAACCTGTGATGAATCGTGCAGGTTTATAGACGTAAGAAAGGAAGGTCTTGAACCCTCTTTCTCTCCTTGGTTATGTTGTGTCACCATTCCTAGCTCATATCCTGTTCCACAGTCGCCCCTCTAATGCAAGATAGAGATGTCTTAGATGGTTAGGTATCTATTTAGAGGAGATGACAAAGATAGTTCCTGGGTTTTACTCCCAAGGAGATGAACATTTATCTGTTTTTGTGATTATGCGCATGGGACAGAGAGAGGCGAAAAGAAGAGGGTGAGCAGTAGAGTGGGAGGGATATATTTAGGGTAGGATATTAATCTGTATTTTTTTGTCCTATTATTAAATAGAACATAATTTGTACTCCGTGTTTTGTCGAGTCTATGTGTAAATGTACCTTCCCGGTACCCGAAAAATATAAAACTTATATTTTTAGAAACGTTTTTGCAAGAGTAACAATATGGCATCAATATTACGTAGAGATTTTATTATTACAGTTTTGCCGTTATTTAATTGGTGTCGGTATGCGTGCGGTGCCGTGTTTTTCTGAGTACACGAGATAACTCCTCGTTTTCTTTCTTAGATTATCAATGAATGATAAAGTGTATATTTCACTTATCTGAGTATTTATTTTTAGTTCTTTGTGTTATTGTGTGCTGCAGTGTGCGGATAACTACTCAAAACAACGGTTTAAGCTTATGTATGCTTAAATTTAACTCAAAAAATAATAAATTCAACATTATAAAGATACTCAGTGGACAAGTATCGTGTGTGCGGTGTCGGGTTTTTAAAGAAACGAGATGACCTCTCGTTTTTAAATTTTAGATATTGACAACTATCAGAAAATAACCGATTTAAATTTTCTGACGTGATAAATATTATTATAGTAATCTGAAATTTTACGGGTTGTTATAGATAACATGTGAGTTTGGCGGACACATCCTTATCCTTAGTATTCAAAGAATATAACCAATATTTCACATTTTCCTTAATTCAACAATAGTCCCATATCATTGATCGACAACGGACAATTTAAAGTAATAAATTACTTATGGATTAAACATGCAAATATAGGACACAATTAATATATGAATGAATAACTCAGGTACCACGTATATTAATCATCAAAATAATAAATGTTTTATATATTCCATTATCCAAATACTAAAATTAAAACATATTTACATGAGACTACTAACTGAACAAAGTCCAATACCACTAGCATGCTTAACATGCTTGTTTAAAGGAAATGCCTTAGTAAACGGATCAGCTAAGTTGTCATCTGTGTGAACTTTCATTATCTGTGATAACCTCACGGAGATAATGAACCTTCCTTTTGTAATGCTTGGCGCCTTTCTGAGCTCCAAGATCTTTGGCGATAGTTAATGCTCTAGTGTTGTCACATAGCATTTCCATAGGTTCTTTATTGGTGCGGACTACTCCAAGCTCATCAATAAACTTCCTTTTCCAAATAGCTTCCATTGCAGCTTCTGAAGCAGCGGTGTATTCAGCCTCTGTAGAAGACATCGGTGTGATGCTTTGCTTAGTACTCTTCCAGACTACAACGCCTCCATTTAGAACAAAAACGTATCCGTTTTGTGACTTGGTATCATCCTTATCAGTCTTCCACCCAGCATTAGTGTAACAGGTAACTCTGAGCTCTCTGCCTGGGTCTCCACTGTAAACAAGAAGCATATCTTTAGTATATCTGAGATATTTTAGTATGTTCTTCACAGCAAACCAGTGACTCTCACCTGGATCTACTTGACATCGACTTGTTAAGTTCTGAGCGAACGAAACATCAGGTCTAGTGCACCTCACCGCATACATGATGGATCCTATAGCCGAGGCATAAGGAATCCTCTTCATGCATTCCAACTCTGCAGGTGTTGAGGGTCCTTGAGTTTTTCTCAACACAAGCTTTACTTGCATTAGGGTAGTTCTACGCTTGGAATTTTCCATATTAAATCTTTTCAAGATTTTCTCAGTGTTTGCACTTTGACAAAGTCCAATCAACCACTTATATCTATCTCTGTAGATCTTGATTCCTAGAATATATGCAGCGTCACCTAAATCCTTCATAGAAAAACGATTTCCAAGATAGGCTTTAATAGATTGTAACATTGGAATGTTGTTTCCCATGATCAATATGTCATCAACATATAAGATTAGGAATGTTACATTACTCCCACTAGCCTTACGGTATACACATGTGTCATCAAAGTTTTGAGTGAAACCATACTTCTTGATCTCCTCATCAAACCTTTTATTCTATTGCCTAGATGCTTGCTTTAATCCATAAATGGATCGTTGTAGCTTGCATACACGGTTAGGATATCGTAGATTGACAAATCCTTCAACTTGGTCCATGTAAACCTTTTCGGTTAAGTGACCATTTAAGAAGGCAATTTTAAAATCCATTTTCCAAATCTCATAGTCATAGTACGCGGCTATGGCTAAAAGAATCCTAATAGCTTTTATGTCTGTGACAGGCGAGAAGGTTTCCTTATAATTTACACCGTAGGTTTGAGTATAACCTTTTGCTAGAAGACGAGCTTTAGGTGTATACCTTTCCATCCATGTCAGTTTTCTTCTTGAAGAGCCACTTGCTACCAATGGTTTTAGCTTAGGAGGGAGGTCAACTTCAATCCATACTTCATTGTCTCTCATGGATTTCATTTCCTCGTTCATAGCATTAATCCATTTTTCAGATTCAGAATCTACTAATGCAACTTTATAGTTTGCAGGTTCATTAAGATCCCTTAACTCATGCTCCTCTGAATCGACGTATAAACACATTCGATCAGGTGCACGTATTATCCTTGAGGACCTATGAACATGAATGACTTCACTTTCTGGTTCAACAGTTTCATGTTCAACCATCTCATGAAGTTGGATAGTATTTTCAAAAGGGTGAGTATCTTCTTGAATTTCATCAAGTTCTACGATCCTCCCACTTGCTTCTTGTGAGAAGAGACGATTCTCAAAAATCTCATCAAATCGAGCAACAAATACCTTGTGCTCAAGTGGGTAGTAGAAGTATCACCCATTGTTTCCTTTGGGTATCCTACAAAGATACACTTAATAGATACTGGTTCAAGTTTGTTAGGCGTGTCACGTTTCACGAATGTCTCACAACCCTAGACCTTTAAGTAAGACAGATTAGGGACTTTCCCATGCCATAGTTCATATGGTGTCTTTTCAACCTTCTTTGATGGAACCATATTGAGAATGCGTACAACATAATCAAGAGCATAATCCCAAAAGGACATTCGTAGAGTTGTTTGATTCATCATAGATCTTAGCATGTCAAGCATGGTTCGATTCCTTCTCTCGAATACACCATTATGTTGTTGTGTACGTGGAGAGGAGGGTTGTGAGACAATCCCACACTTCTTAAGATAATCAATAAACTCTTGAATCATATATTCGCCTCCACAGTCAGACCGTAAAGCCTTTATGGTCTTACCAAGTTGATTCTCAAATTCACTTTGAAATACTTTGAAAGTTTCAAAGACTTCATGTTTCTGTTTAAGCAGGTAAACATAACCATATCGACTAAAGTCATCAGTGAAAGTTAAGAAATAGCTGTATCCTTGTTTTGACACAGTTCTAAAAGGGCCACATACATCAGTATGTATGAGTCCAAGCATATCTGTAGCTTTCTCCGTTTTATGCGAAAAAGGCTTTCTTGCCATCTTCCCATACACACAAGATTCACACTTATCAAAAGACTCAAGGCCAGTTTAATATAATAAGCCCATTGTGTTGCAGCTTCTCAATGCATTTCTTGTTAATGTGCCCAAGTCGGCAATGCCACAAGAATGTAGAGTCCAAGTTACCCTTGGATTTTTTACTATTAACAGAATACATAGAATAATCAGTTGAAACAGAATCATGCATATCAATTTCAAAAATACCATTTATAGAAATAGCATTAACATAAAACAAGTTATTCATTGAAGCTGAAATACTAATATCTATAAAACAATGAGTAAAACCCTTGTCTTTCAAAAATGAAACTGATACACTACCCCTAGTAATACTAGGAGCATAATGAAAATTATTCAAACAAATTATTAAACCACTAGGAAGCGAGAAATCAAAAGTTTCTATAGCTTCAACAGCTACACGGTTTCCATTCCCCACGCACAGGCTTAAAGCTCTGGGCTTCAATTTCTTACTTCCATGAGACTCTGAGTAGTATTACAGATGTGAATACCACAACCAGTGTCATATACCCAAGATTTATGAGGAAAAGTATAAAGTTCAATGACGAAGATACCTTATGTGCTAGTATTACTACCTACATTGCACTTGTTTTGCATTAACTCGACTAAATAGGTCAGACAGTTCCTCCTCCAGTGTCCAATCTGATGACAATGATGACACTCAGTGTCCTTAGCAGGATGCTCCTTTTTAGGTGGAGGGGGAATCTTAGACTTGGGGGCATAAGCAAGCTTAGCCTTGCCATTACCATGATTCTTATCCTGAGCACCATTATGCGGCTTCTTATTCTTATTGTTCTTCTGGATCCTTCCTGCTCTTATAGCAAGTAAGGCAGGAGAAGCATCTCTTTTAGGAAGCCCTTGTTCGTGCAGCTTAAGCATTGCATGCACTTCATTCACTTTCTTCCCCATGCATTGCATATTATAATTCTGTCTGAATCCAACAAAGTCCTTGTTAAGAGAGGTAAGAATCATGCTCAATGCAAGGAAAAATGACATAGGGTGACCAAGGCATTCCAGCCTATCTAGATAGCCCTTTATCTTCTGAACATAAGTGCTAATAGATTGACCCTCCTCAAGCTTACATGCATGAAAGGCCTGTACAGTCTTAAGGAGTTCCTATTCTGCTTGCTGAGCAAACATGGTCTTCAAATCCTTAAGCGTGTTATATGCATCAAAGTATTCCAAATTCTTTTAAAGTTATGGAGTCATGCTTATGAGAATAAGACAACCTATGTCCTTGGTTGCTTTAACCCATTGGGCGTAAGCAACAAGGATATCAGCAGGAACCTGCTCATCAGGAGTTGTAGGAATAGGAGTGGCAAGTCTGGGATGCTCCATATAGGTTAACTTATCCTCGGCTGTGATGACGATACTCAAATTTTGATACCTGTCCAGGAAGTTATATCTAGTATGTTTTTCATTTTTGAGGAAAGACCCGAAGATCGAATTGTTGATGGATTGATTTGCTGCCATCTACAATAAAACAAAGTTCAAAATTTTAGTATCTTCGACAATTAATTATTTTACAAATTAACTACCCATGTTTTTATAAATAAAACAGCTAATTTACTAAAAGACTAAGACCCATTTGAACTCCCACTCATCACAGTAGTTCTTACTACTCTGGTAAGTCTTGTGGGTACAAGAGGTAGGCGGCGTGCGACAATTGCATTCCAAGTGCAATTCTTAGATTTATGAGACTTATGGCACTAGAGTATAAGCTACTAGTGTCATGCATGTTTTGTCTTATCCTATGCCTCAGGATCAAGGATCTCACCGCTTGACTCGATTAAGTTGTCCAATTAGAGAACATGTATAAATAACTCTAGGTCTCATGCTAGAGAATAAACACCTTGGGTTGCAATTCACTCATGTCTCACAAAAAGCAAAAGGAAACTGCAAGTGTTCTCGAACTTGGATGGCATAAACTTAAATTTCAAATAGGGTATCACATAATTTTTGACAAAGAAATGTATCAAAAATTGTGTACAAAGAAGCATGCAAACATCTTTGTAACATAAGTTTGCAAAAAAACAAATTTTCAACTTATTAGGTGTACTAATATCACGGTCAAAGAATGGTCAAGAACCCAATATTGTACTCTACATGAGTCAAAAGACCCAAGTTCTTTCAATAATTCCCTCATATGTCGAAACATGTAGTGGGGCGGGAAAAGACCATGCAAAACCCTAGATCTTGGTATTAACCAAAGATCATTAATAAGAGTAAAAAACTTTAGGTATCTTATAGTTAAAGTTTATTAAATCAAACGATATTCATCATGCTATATCCTGGTAGCTTCGAGTAATGATCCACACCCTTAATAGCATGATCGAACCAATGATTTAATCAAATAATATTTCGATACTTTATAGTCCGTTTAAGTGTCAAAAAAACAAGTTGATAAGGATTTAAAACGTACATTTTTAAGGGGTCATTTAAGCCCTAAATCGACATATTTTTTATCCGTTACTGCTTAAAATATTTCCTTTTCACCTTTTAGGTCTTTTGGAAGCAAAATGCTGGAATGAAGCATATTTAAACGAAAAGGAGCGAAAACATGAAGAAAATGGCAAAGACAAGATCAAAGGCCATCCAGCACACCTGACGGCATCCCAAATAAAGGTGGACGCCGTGCCTTTATTGAAGACTTGATCAAAAGTGCACGCGACGGCTCAGCGAAATTTCTGTTCCTAAAGCCTGAAGGCGTCACGCCTTAATTCTGGAAGGCGTCACTAACAAAATGTACACCAGACGCCCAAGATCCAAGATTCAGACGGCGTCCTGCATAAAGACTGACAGCGTCACACATCTCAAATGACGCCGTCCCAACGATGACTTGGCCCAAATGAAACCCTAATGACAGCGACCTGAGGGCGTCACTAGCAAAAGGTGGCACCGTCGCATTTGTAAATCTATATATAGAATTCAATTTTTTTGTATTTTAAGAGGTAGAATTTTGGAGAGCAAACCCTAACTCAGCTGTAGTCCGAATTGGACAGTATTGTAAGGTCCCATACCCTATTTTACATTGCAAGATAAGTTTGTTTATCCAATTTATCATTATGTCTACCCCATGTTCAGTTGATTTTGTGTATGCTTGCTTGTCTAACACGTCTAGCTAAATTACTCTTGTGTTTGCTTAGATCTATGAAACCTAGTTATAAAATATTGTTAGGTTGTCTCTTGTCTTAATTAGTAGACGTTAGATTAAGGAAAACTGGCTTATTCTTTCATTGTTGTGCGCTTGAACGTCCTAAATAGTAAAAAGCCATAGGAGTGCACTTAGGCCATCGTTGTGTTTATTGCGTGAATTGTAACTTTAGGATAGTAGTGTATTCAAGGGAGATGCTATTGCACTTGACGATATCGGGTATTCTAAAAGAGAGTTACAATTCATAGAACTAGGGAATTAGGTACCCCCTACGACTAATCGGAATACAATGCACTAATTAAGATAAAGGAAGTGACAATTCAAACGACCAATAAAAGATAACTAGGGAGTAATAGCATCTAAGTGAACACATCTTTAATCATCATATGAGCACACCTCAACTAGCATAACCTATCCATAGTTAATTAGATAATTAGATAATTAGTTAAGGTAGTGAAATCGGTAGAAGTACCACGCTCATCATATACCCCGAGATTTTACCTTTGCTTTCTAAAAAACATAAAAAGACTAAAAAGAATCATCCTCAACCCACCTTCTCGTCATAAATCTCTTTCTAGCATTCTTATTCCCCTAGAGAATGAAATCAATCCCCAAGGCTTACCCCATACTAAACTACAACGATTAGGTTCACTACCTAGAAGGTTGAAAACCTTGCTCGTAGAAAGGAGGTTTTCTCGACCCCGCACCCACACTATCAAGTTTTTGGCGCCGTTGTTGGGGAATAGAATAGCTAGTTAGATTTCTATCTCGTTTAGGTCCACTCGCTTGATTCCTATCAAGTGAGATTTTTTCTCTTTTTCATTAGCTTCCTTGTAGTCTATCCCCCTTCTTTGTGTTTTTATTCGTAACCATGTCACTTTTCACCATGGGTGAGAATCCACCACCAAACAACAATCCACCACCACATCAACCACTTCCAGTCAACCAACCACCACTTGATCCGCCAAGAGGCCGTACTCTTGGTGAATACTCTAGACTGAGCCGTAAAGGCTATAGGAACACCATTGAGCTCCCACTTCAAGCTCAAACTATGGCCCTGCGATCCGACACCATCCGGTTGGTGCAAAACGAATGTGCATTCTATGGAATTTGTTCTGAAGATCCTAATTATCATCTCAAGGATTTCATAAAAATTGTTGACTCTATCGACCTTGATGCTACCACACGGGAGACCACGCACTTGCGTCTCTTCCAATTCTCTCTACGGGACCAAGCTAGTAAGTGGCTTGAGCGACTTCCCACTGGATCCATCTCAAGTTGGGATGATCTCACTACTCATTTCCTCGCCCAATGTTTCCCACCAGGGAGAACTACCAAGCTAAGGAATGACATCTTGATGTTCCAACAACGTCAAGGCAAAACTCTCTATGAGGCGTGGACTCGATTCAAGGACTTTCTCCATAAAGTCCCTCATCACGACATTGATCTTTGGCTTCAAGTCTAAATTTTTTACGGTCATGTCAATCTCTCAACTAGACAAACCATCGACCAAGCGGCCGGTGGCAAGCTTAGTAAACTTACCGCAGAAGAGTCGTGGGTTACAATAGAGGACCTTGCCCTCTATGACGACAAATGTTGAAATGACCCCCGTGAGTTGCCCAAAACCATCAAGGCATTCTCCTTGCTTCCCATTGACTCACAACCTTCCAATCGTAGGATGCTCGAACTTGAAGATTAAGTAAAATTCCTAATGAGCTCCTACGAAACTCCTAAGCCTTCACGCCAAGTGAACAAGGTCTCTTCCTTGTGCGAGTTATGTAGTGGCCCCCATGACACTCGTAATTGCACGAGACTCCCCTAACAAGCTTTCATAGACTACGCATCCTCGCGTACCATTGGTATGGGATGGAGATTCCCCACAACACTCGGGCCTAGAACTTACAACGAAGCCCGAGAAGCATGGAGGGGAAAACCCGACTATAATTGAAGTCAAACTAAAGAATTCACCTCTAACGACTCCCCATGGCCCCAACAACACAATCAAAGCTCTCATTCCCCTAGTCAACACAACCTAGAAGGGATGATGCAACAACTAGTTACATCCCAAGGAGCCCAAATAGCCAAGCTTTCGGACCGCTTTAACCAACAACAATTAGAGATGGATAGGAAGATAGATAACCTCTTGAAAGCCATAAACAATAATGATAGGACGACCACCGAAAAGGTTAATGCCATCTCGACTCACTCTCTCGAAAAAGTTTCCGTTGTTAAGATTAAGGACCCGAGCAAGTACTTCGTTCATTCACAATTAGGCAATGAAACTAGGGACCCACATTCATCAAAGCACGTTCACTTCGTCAATGCCATCACCCTAGTGAAACCAAATAGGAATAGTGATGAAGCAAACCAAGAGACGGTACTTGAGGTTAGTGAGACTCCTTAGGATGGGACAACCAATGAAGTAGACGAAGTAGGTGATGAACACTTCAATAAAGTTCCTACGGATGAGGAACTTTCATACCACCGACACCTAGTGCGCGACTGATAACGCTACACGCGTCGTTCGGGGTCAAGGAAACTTCCTTTTCTTCGAGCAAGTTTTATAACACCCTAGGCAGTGAACCTAATCGTTGTAGTGTAGTAATTAGGGTAAGCCACGGGTATTGATATCGTTCTCTAGGGGAATAGGAATGCTAGTGAGAAGTTACTACGCTAAGGTTGAGTTTGAGGAAGATTATTTTTTATCTTTTTATGTTTTTTTTTAGAAAATGAAAAGGTACGAATCTCGGGTATTGGATTTGGGGGGGGTTGGTATTGCTACCGATTACTCTACTATTATCTAATTATCTAAGCTAAGGTTGTGATAGTCTATGTCTAATTGATGTGTACTCGTATGATAGTTTAAAGATGTGTTTACTTAGGTTTTACTACTCCTTAATTATCTCCTATTGATGGTTGATTTGTCACGTCCTTATTCCTAGTTGCGTTGTGATTCTAAGGCTATAGGGCGTGCTTGTTTCCCTAACTCTTTGAAATTACCAAAGGGTCTTGTTTACAAATCCTCTAGTGATTTATAGACGCCTACTCTACGGTTGTCCTTGAATACTTTATCCTACAATTACCTAGATAATTATATTATAAAGTTCACAAAGAAATGTCAAGCATTAAGTACACAACGAATAATCTAGCGCACTCTAGATCATTAGTCAACTAAGATAAGTATCAACCAATCAATATTCAATAATTAAGTTTCATATTCCCTAAGCAAACACACAAATAAATTAGCCGGACATGGAGAACATGCAAGCATACACACAAATAATCAAAGACATAATTAAATTAATGAAGTAAATACTTATCTTGATGTATAATAGGGTTTAGAACCCTAAAATACTGCACAAGAAAGCCTTGGTTCGGTTTTAGGTTTTTACTCCAAAAGACTACACCCAAAAACTGAAAAATTCGGATTCTATATATAAGATTACATCTGCGACGGCGTCACCTTATGTTTCGTGACGCCGTCGTGTCGCCGTCATTAGGGTTTCGTCTTGGCCACGTAAACCTTGCGACGGCGTCACCTTATGATTGTGACGGCGTCCCCTTCAGCTCTGACGCCGTCTTGGCTGCATCTAGGCCGTCTGAGTAGCGACGGCCTACTCCTTTAGAACCTGACGTCGTCCCTTGAAAACATGCAATTTCGCTTCTGACCCGTCGCAAAATTCCTTCCCGACGGCGTCGCAGATATGCAGTGACGCCGTCGCCTTATGTTTCAGCAGCTTTGAGTGTCTCGATTCTGACTTTGGCCATTTTCTTCGTATATTCGCGCCTTTTCGTCCAAATAAGCATCATTCCAGCATTTTGCCTTCAAGAGACCTAAAAAGTGAAAAGGAACGATATTAAGCAATAACGGATACAAAAGTGATCGAATAAGGGCTTAAATGACCCCTTAAAAAGGTACCTTTTAAAACCTTATCAAATATCCCTACACTTGGTATTTGCTTGTCCTCAAGCAAATGTGCTTTTAGCCAATTAATTTATAAGTTAGGGGTCATGAAGCATCCATTCAAAACGGTCCACAACACATATAAGCCCCGCAAAAGTCATAACAAGCACAGAAATTACATACTAGCACCTCACATGGGGTGTTTGGATACTCACATCTCTCTCGGGTGTATATATGAAATATAACAAATCGGAAATGGAAGATAAACACTCATTAACCGGTCCTAGTACATAGATTACCATAGGCTTGAGAATAGATCAAACCTCCGTCGCTTTGGCGTAAGCACCTAGGAAAGACTATCAAAGAGGTCTTTTAAAGGGTTGTAACGTTAGGCTTACGGTAGGGAAATGAAGGGTTTGGTGGGATAGGCTATTTAGTGGTGGATAGTCAAAAATCTCTATGTTGCAAGTATATGAAGAATGGCGTTGCTAAGCCAAGACTCGACACTCTAAAACTCTAGGCAACGAAAATAAACAAACATAATTTAAAAGATAGATGTAGGATGGTAGCCCGTATGGTTTTTTTTTTTTTTTTTTTTTCTATATATATATATATATATATTTTTTTTTTTTGCATACACTTTTACTCTACCATCCTCTACGGTACATCAAAATGATAGGGATTTATAGACACATCCCTACACTTGAGTTTTTATTACTCTAACACTAATTTGACCCGAATTGAAAAGACCAAAACACTTGGAGTACATTATTATGCAAACAAAGGGAATTTGAGTTTAACGTTCTCTTCCCTATATTTCATAAATTTTAACTTTTCCCATGAATCCCAATCATCCCAAAACTGTATACAAAGGATATGACTCGACTTAGCAACTCATGCAAGCAACCAGATAATTGAACTAAGGGTTTTGGGTGATAACATAAATTTGCACTAAAAGTGAGTGCAATAAAGGTAGGCTAAGGCGATTTGGGTGTATATTTGGGGTTGGGGTGTAAACAATGCTCTTCATTGATATCCCGGAAAAACCGAAACATCACGAGAACCGCGAAAAGGATAGGCTCTGAGGGGTTAACTAGGGGTATCGTGTACTAAAGATGAGTACAGCGCAAAGGGTGTGGGGGAATTACTCAACCGATATGGAAGAAGTAATTATATTACAGGTATCAAACAAGGGTTTATCCTAATGCCTCTTATCATTTAGTGATTCCTAACTACACAAGTGTAGTCTCACTAGCGATCTCGGAATGCATCACAAAACAAGTTCTAGAATCTAATATACTACCGGTTCACACTCTAAGCATTAAAGATGAATGCTTTAATTCCTACTAATCTAAGGGTGATCCTCACATTTTGGGTGGAATTTAGGTGGTAAAGGGTTTTTGTGCTAGTCAAGCAACTTCCTATCCATGAGACGCTTTTGTTAAGACTAATGGCCCACTCTTATACGTCATGAAAAAATTTTAAATTTGGCTAAAATTACCCTAACCTACATTTTCTCATGGTTTATTACACAAATACACTTGGACAAAGCAAATAGTCAAGGATAAGCATAGTTTCAAAGTTCCCGTTTTATTTTCCCTCCCTACACTTAAACTGAACATTGTCCCCAATGTTCCCCGAAAGTATCAAAGTTATGATAATAGAAGGTAATTAAAAACGAAAGAAACTAATACTCCCCTGATTAGCTCGGTAGGATCCGTAAAAAGTGGTGGTTAAATCTTTTCCAAGAAGAGTTTTTTGCGTGAAAGGCTCCTTCCAAACTTGTGTAACTTCTTCTTGACAAACTAAACCTGCACACTAGAAGAAAACAAACGAAACCTTCGCGTAAAATCGGCGGTAATAATATACATAAGACTCGATTTAAACTAGGATATAATGCTTGTGGAATGGATGTTTACAGAATTTGTTTTGAAAGTTAAGATCTGGAAAATTCCAAAATTTTACAAGTAGCTCAGAAAACGAGAAAAAGTAAGCTGAAGTTTTTATTCCTTCCTGACGCCGTCAGGTTGCAATCCTGACGCCGTCAGGTTATCCTGACAAAAACTGGTCTGCGATTTTCTGGAAAAAATTCTGGAAAATTTACATCTTTAGAATCTGGAAAAACTTCTGCAAAAACATCCATTATGACTCGATACAAGCATTTGACTCGAACAAACAAACATATATATCTTTTAGTTAATTGTTATTCTCATGTTCACGTTTCTTATGAAAACGTGTGTAATCCTCCCTACACTTATCCTTTATGTAAAATACCTTTATATGTAATTAAGACGAGGTTAAAAACAAAATAAAGCATTTTTACAAATTCAAACATGAGGACAAACAATTAATAAAAGAGATATGACACTAACAAGCAAACAATTAAGCATGGGTTGCCTCCCACGAAGCGCTTTTCTTTATTGAAGAGTCTTGTAGCTAGACTCGTAGTTCTGCTCCTACGTTGCCTCGTTTTGCATTCTCAATGAGAATTCTATCATGTTAACAAAATTTTCATCGACTCTATACCTAGGCCCTAGGGTCAAGCAATCCTTATAATAATGCCTCCTTCTTCCCCACATGAATTTATAACCCTTTTCAACATCTTCCTTGCTTTTGTCCTCAAAAGCTTTGATGTTGTCTCGATCATAAATGGACAAGTGGCCATACTCAGTTGTTTTCCAAGGCATCCTATAGGTAATCTCATCGGTTTCCTCCTTAAACCTAACGGTTCCATCATGCTTGTTATGGCCCATCCTAGATGTCTCAACAAACGGTTTCCCTAGCACTACTTGGGATAGGCTATAGTCAATGACGCATCCTACATCTTCTAGGATCATAAAATCAACAAGGTAGGTGAAATTTCCTATAAAGATATGCACATCTTTGACTCTTCCCACAAAGTTGCAAATTCCTCCCGGATAATTAGGGTCTCTCCTAATATTGAGTCGCTCATTCATAATGTCATTGTAAACAGCAGACGACATTATATTGATGGGAGATTCCGTATCTATGTAAGCGTGGTCGATACTCCTATATCCGATCATACAAGGAATTTTTAGGTTCCAGGGATTTCCTCTCCTAATCTTAGGGCATATCCTAATGATAGGTGATCGTGGATTATTGATTATGTATTGATGGTACGCAACCTCTTCCTTAGTGGGGTAAAGATTGAAGTACGCACTATTTTCCTCGTCCACTTTGTTGTTGGTTATGCCATTGTCCGAATTACTGCTAATCATAGAGCCAACTATAGCAGCGCTGACTACTTTCTCAACAGCTTCCCTGATTGTACTATCGAATGTTTTCTGCAAATCCGGAAGGTCGGTGTTTCTACTCACATAGCGGCTTCGACGTTGGTGTTGGTTATTGGATTGGGTTTTGAGCGACATTGGTTGGTTATCACCTTCCATGATGAAAAGTGATGGGGTTACGAACAAAGGTTATTAAGAAGGGGGATAGACTAAGAGAAAGCTAAAAAATGAGAAAAAAGTTTACTTGATAGGAATCAAGCAAAGAAACCTAAACGAGGTGGACTACTAACTAGCTATTCTATTCCCCGGCAGCGGCGCCAAAAACTTGATAACGCTACACGCGTCGTTCGGGGTCAAGGAAACTTCCTTTTCTTCGAGCAAGTTTTATAACACCCTAGGCAGTGAACCTAATCGTTGTAGTGTAGTAATTAGGGTAAGCCACGGGTATTGATATCGTTCTCTAGGGGAATAGGAATGCTAGTGAGAAGTTACTACGCTAAGGTTGAGTTTGAGGAAGATTATTTTTTATCTTTTTATGTTTTTTTTTAGAAAATGAAAAGGTACGAATCTCGGGTATTGGATTTGGGGGGGGGTTGGTATTGCTACCGATTACTCTACTATTATCTAATTATCTAAGCTAAGGTTGTGATAGTCTATGTCTAATTGATGTGTACTCGTATGATAGTTTAAAGATGTGTTTACTTAGGTTTTACTACTCCTTAATTATCTCCTATTGATGGTTGATTTGTCACGTCCTTATTCCTAGTTGCGTTGTGATTCTAAGGCTATAGGGCGTGCTTGTTTCCCTAACTCTTTGAAATTACCAAAGGGTCTTGTTTACAAATCCTCTAGTGATTTATAGACGCCTACTCTACGGTTGTCCTTGAATACTTTATCCTACAATTACCTAGATAATTATATTCTAAAGTTCACAAAGAAATGTCAAGCATTAAGTACACAACGAATAATCTAGCGCACTCTAGATCATTAGTCAACTAAGATAAGTATCAACCAATCAATATTCAATAATTAAGTTTCATATTCCCTAAGCAAACACACAAATAAATTAGCCGGACATGGAGAACATGCAAGCATACACACAAATAATCAAAGACATAATTAAATTAATGAAGTAAATACTTATCTTGATGTATAATAGGGTTTAGAACCCTAAAATACTGCACAAGAAAGCCTTGGTTCGGTTTTAGGTTTTTACTCCAAAAGACTACACCCAAAAACTGAAAAATTCGGATTCTATATATAAGATTACATCTGCGACGGCGTCACCTTATGTTTCGTGACGCCATCGTGTCGCCGTCATTAGGGTTTCGTCTTGGCCACGTAAACCTTGCGACGGCGTCACCTTATGATTGTGACGCCGTCCCCTTCAGCTCTGACGCCGTCTTGGCTGCATCTAGGCCGTCTGAGTAGCGACGGCCTACTCCTTTAGAACCTGACGTCGTCCCTTGAAAACATGCAATTTCGCTTCTGACCCGTCGCAAAATTCCTTCCCGACGGCGTCGCAGATATGCAGTGACGCCGTCGCCTTATGTTTCAGCAGCTTTGAGTGTCTCGATTCTGACTTTGGCCATTTTCTTCGTATATTCGCGCCTTTTCGTCCAAATAAGCATCATTCCAGCATTTTGCCTTCAAGAGACCTAAAAAGTGAAAAGGAACGATATTAAGCAATAACGGATACAAAAGTGATCGAATAAGGGCTTAAATGACCCCTTAAAAAGGTACCTTTTAAAACCTTATCAGCGACCTTCGTTCTTTTTATACTAGGATATGCCCACGAATCACCTTTGGAAATCCTAGAAATATCAACATACCATGTTGCATAGGACATCTTTTCGTGGCAAAGGCCTACATTGATCGCAAGTCCCCAATAAACATCATGACTAGCACGTACTATAATTGGGTGATGAAAAAACCTATCCCAAATAGGAAAGACCCCAATGATCCTAGAGTTAGATGTAATTTCTTGGGTAGAATTAAGGGATTCCTCGTCTATGTAGGTAGCTTCATGTATCTTACGGATTTCGTGATTGTGGAAGATATTACCACGGCTATAGATCCTAGTTTGTCCCATGTAGTTCTAGGAAAGCCTTTCATAGATAGGTCCGGGTGACTTATGATCCGACGTTAGGGATAGTTAGATTCAAGGATGAGACCGATGACATTACCTACCAAATGCCATTTAAGATTGAGAAATTCTCATCACTATCCCATAATGAGAAGGAACTTAAGCTATCGGTCTACTATAGGAATGAGGAAGATAAGAGGAGAGGAGTAAACTATGTGATGAGTAAGATATTTGGATTCTATAAAGAATCTTTGAAACTAGGACCGGAATATAAAACTAAATGTGGGCAAGATGACTTCTTAGAAAGATGCACAATAGGGTATAACCATGCCATGGAAAACCCCAATAGCGATCGTCATAAGGAAGAAGATGAAGACAAATAAGTCATGTAGGAGCACGACTTCGAGTCTAGCTACAAGACTCATAAATAAAGAAAAGCACTTCGTGGGAGGCAACCCATGCTTAATTGTTTGATTATTTGATTTTCAATTTGTGTGTTTATATATCTTTTTCATTGTTGTTTATTCTCATGATAGACTTTGTGAAAATGCTTTATTTTGTTTTTAACCTCGTCTTAATTACATATAAAGGTATTTTACTAAAAGATAAGTGTAGGGAAGATCATACAAGTTTCTAAGAACATGAACATGAGATTAACAATCATTGAAATTGATATATATATGTGTGTTTGTTAGAGTCAAATGCTTGTATCGAGTCGTAATGGATGTTTTGCAAAAAAATTCCAGGTTTTAATGAGGTATTTTTTCCAGAAAAACACAGCAGACCAGTTTTTGTCAGGACAACCTGACGGCGACAGGATTAACACCTGACGACGTCAGGCAATGTAGAAAAACTACAAACATCCATTCCATAAGCATTTTATCTTACTTGCTTTCTAGTGTAGTTGTGTGTCATATATAGTTTTACTGCCAATTTTACGCGAAGGTTTCGTTTGTTTTCTTATGAGTACGCAGGTTATATTGGACAAGAAGAAGAAACACATATTGGATGAAGCTTATTACTTATGCATTCTTCTTGGAGGAGGATTTAACCGCAACTTCACACATATCCTACCGAGCTAATCAGGGGAGTATTAGTTTCCTTATGAGTATGCAGGTTACTTACCTTCCTTTATCATAACTTTGATGCTTTCGGGGAACATTGAGGACAATGTTCAGTTTAAGTGTAGGGAGGGAGAATAAAATGGGAACTTAGAAACTATTCACTCACTTGATTATTTGTCTTGTCCTTGGGAATTTGTGTAATAAACCATAAAAAATATTTGTTAGGGTAATTTTAGCACCAAATTTAAAATTTTTTACGACATTTACAAGCTAAACTTTAGTCTTAATAAAGCTTCTCAAGGATAGGAATTATATGACTAGCACAAAAGCCATATACCACTCAAATTCCACCCCAAAAATATGAGGTTCGCCCCTAGATCTTTAGGAATAAAATCATTCACCTTTAATGCTTAGTGAGTATACCGTTAGTATAATAGATTCTAGAACTTGTTTTGTGATGCATTCCGAGATTGCTAGTGAGACTACACTTGTGTAGTTAGGAGTAACTAAATGGTAAGAGGCATTAGGATAACCTTTTTTTGAAACCTGTATTATGATTACCTCTTCCACATCGGTTGAGTAATTACCCCACACCCTTGCAATGTACTCATCTTTAGTACACGATACCCCTAGTTAACCCCTCAAAGCCTATCCTTTTTGCGGTTCTCGTGATGTTTCGGTTTTCCAGAATATCAATGAAGAGCATTGTTTACAATCTACCCCAAAATGTACACGCAAATTGCCTTAGCCTACCTTGCATGTACTCATCTTTAGTGCATCATTGTTATCATTACTAAACCCTTAGTTTAATTATCTAGTTCCTTGCATGGTTGCTAAGTCGAGTCATATCTTTTGTACACAGTTTTGGGATGATTGGGACTCATGGTTAAAAGTAATATTTTATAGAGTAACTGGAAAGAACGATAAATTCAAATTCCCTTTGTCTACGTAATTAAATACTCCAAGTGTTTTGATCTTTTTAAATCGGGTCAATTAGTGTTAGTTAAATAAAAACTCAAGTGTAGGGATGCTCCTATAAATCCCTTATATTTTGATGTTATCGTAGAGGATGGTAGAGTAAAAAGGTATGGAAAAAAAATCGGAAAAAAAAGAATAAAAAAAAGGAAAGAAAAGAGTTATCAAAAAAAAAATTGAAAAAATGAGAAAAACATACGGGCTACCATCCTACATCTATCATTTATGTTTATGTTTTTAAGTTTGTGTTTGTTTTGTTTCAAGTTATCTAGTGTTAGTGAGTCGAGTCTTGGCTTAGCAACGCCACACTTTACATGCTTGTATCATAAGTTTTTTGACTTGCCACCACTAAATATCCCCTATCCAACAAAACCCTTTACTTCCCTACCCTAAGCCTAACGTTACAACCCTTGTAAATACCTCTTAGATAGTTATTCCTATGTGCTTACGCCAAAGCGGTGGAGGTTTGATATATTCTCAAGCTTATGGTAATCTATGTACTATGCCAGGTAATGAGTGTTTATCTTCCATTTCCATTCATATTATATTTCATATAAACCAGAGAGATGAGAGAATCCAAACACCAATTGTGAGGTGCTAGTGTGTAATTTTCGTGCTTGTTATGATTATTTTAGCGCTTGTACATGTTGTAGACTATCTTAAACCAATGCTTCATGCCCCTAACTTGTAAATTGATTGGCAAAAAGCACATTTGCTTGAGGACAAGCAAATACCAAGTGTAGGGATATTTGATTAGGATTTAAAAAGTACGTTTTTAAGGGGTCATTTAAGCCCTAAATTAACACATTTTATATCTGTTACTGCTTAAAATCGTTCCTTTTCACTTCTTAGGTCTTTTGAAAGCAAAATGCTGGGATGAAGCATATTTGGATGAAAAGGAGCGAAAACATGAAGAAAATGACAAAGTCTAGATCAAAGGCCATCCATCACACCTGACGGCGTCCCAAACAAAGGTCGCCTCCGTCCCTTTATTGAAGACTTGATCAAAAGTGCACTCGACGGCTCAGCAGAATTTCTGGCCCTAAAGCCTGACGGCGTCACGCCTTAATTCTGGAAGGCGTCACTCATAATATATACACCAGACGCCCAGGATCCAAGATTCAGATGACGTTCTGCATAAAGAATGACGGCGTCTCATAATATTGTACCTTCTGTATTCCCCAACGCACCATATTCTGTATTGATGGTTCTTTACCCAATACCCTTATGTGACTTACTCTACTATCATGATATATATTCCATTTCATTGATCTGTCATACTCTTATTCCGTTACTTCAGACTATCATTCCATTCACGTACCGGGTTATTATATGATAATTGAATTTGATTATGCGGTTACATGTCCTATGTGATTACTGTTCATCCTGCTATGATATGATTATAATGCGATTATATGATTTAACTGTTGTTATCTGACTATAGGTTATCTTACTGTTATGTGACCCTTTGTTTGGTCTGGTGATCATGTTTGAATGTAATCAGTTGATTTGTCTGTTTATCATGGATATCTTCATTTAAATATGTTCATGGGCTATGATTATCCGTTGGTGTTCTTATTACTAATTGTTGACCTGCCATGCTTATATATCTGTTATAATACTGTTATGTCTTTAACTATGGGTTATTTGACTTGTGTGATTGCCATGCTCACTTCCTAATTAATTTCTTCCGCTTGCTTTTAGTTTTTCCATTTGGCTTATTTATATTCTGATTTCCTGATCTGATTGCATGCTATTCTTATGTTGAGTGGATGCGACGTCCCTATGATTGATTTTATTTTGGTGCTTGTATGTCTGTTTGCTTATATGTGATTATATATGTCATGGATGCATTGCTTTGCTGTGTTCTCCTTTGATTGTTGTTCTTTCTGGACATCTGTATAATTGTTTTTCTGCAGGATCCTCATTGACTCATTGTTCTCATTTCGTTGCGACATTGTTATCACTTTCCTTATTTCATTTGCATCTCTGATTTCGTTTAGCTTTCGTTTTGTATATCTGTTCACTGGGCTTTTTAAGCTCAGCCGCATTTCTTTTCCTGCGGCAGGTTTTAGGTTTGAAGATGGGCTTTGATGGGCTAAGAGTTGGATTATCTTAGTGGACCGACCCTAGTTACCTTATTATCTTTCGGCCTTATTTTGAAGAGCAATTGTTTCAATATTTCATTTCATTTTTTTGACATTTTGGATTTTGTATTTTTCGTTGTAAGTCATCCATTTATATGACTTGGTATTTTATTCTTTAAGGCTTCCGCTTGTAAATTTTATTTGTATGTTCTGATATAACACCAGAATGTGATACTTCTACCCTTGTCGGGTTGGGGTGTTACAATTATGGTATCAGAGCTAAGGTTTCGTCTTGTTGACCTTAGGATTGACCTGTGAGGACTGGGTAGACATTAGGCTTCCGTCTGTTCTGATCTCTTTCGATTCCTTTTAATTGTCGTTCATATTTGACTTCGATATTCTTTTGTCTTCCCTGATTTGGTCATCTTCACTTCGCATTTGATTTTGCTATTTTAATTTTGTACACCTGTTTGTCGATCGTTAGATGGAGACTACTCGTGGAATCGAAGATGATGGTACCGACCCTGTGTTGCTGCAGAAGTTCCTGAGCTGGAGAGGTTCGTGAAGCAGAAGCCGCACCTGACTGCCATGCTGCTGGAGACATCAGGATGCTGCTGGAGGGAGCTGGACGGATCAACCAAATGCGCAAAGACGGAGACAAGATTTAATTGGTAGCTGAGGAGGTTCATCTACTTCCTATGATTGGGCGAGCTTCGTGTTACTCCGATTTGTTTGTCACGCGTTCTGAGACGGTTTGATAATTTGCTATATGATTTGATCGGTATTGCTTTTCGTCGATTTGTTCAGAACTCGGTTTGAATCGTGAAGTTTTATCATTTAGCATTTTGGTGATATCTCAGCTTTACCTCTGGATCGTCAATAATGAGTCATGAGGAGCCGTTTCGAGCAAGTTGGTGGCCTTCTTTCTTTTGGGGTATGGTAAGTTGGTCTGATGTATTATATGTTGCTTGTATATTAATTTGGTCTGCTTTGGGTATGTTACTTGCTACTTGTATGTGTATCTGTGTTGTTGTGATATTGGTTATGTGGTTTGTCATGACCTGAGGTGGAATATGATGACAATAAGGACTTGTCATGTGATGCAAGTATTATGACGCCTGATCAACGTGATAATACCGAGATCATATGATTTGACCTTATTGAAATCATACGACGTCTTGGGAAATGCCTGGGGTTGGTACGTGAATGGACTAGGACTTATATCCGTTATTTGGCACTCCTCATGTTCGTTTGAAATTCTGTACCTCTTTGCGAGTTTCTCACCGACATCTGTTACATATAAGATTTGTACGTTTTGGAACTGATATCGTTATGATCTGTATGAGACTATGGGGTGCTTTGTCTGCCTTAAATTCGTACGTCTCTGTGTACCTTTACGACTTCAATTTTCGAGGACGAAAATTTTTCTTTTAGAGGGGAAGAGTTGTAAAACCCTGAAAATCGTAAACGTGTTAGAAGACTATTTTGCCCCTCAGCTTAATAATTTAAAAACACGTCCACCTCGTTAATTACGTTTAACGCTTATTCCATAAATAAATTACGCAAGAATATGATAAATGAATTATACTTATGTCTACTAGATATATTTCATATCACAATATTTAGTTAAATGAACTATATGACGTTATGAAATAGCTACAACATTTAAATTATATGTAACAAGTTAAATGTGGTAACTAATCAAGAATTAATTTGGTCTTCCCAATCCCCCTAATTCGGCCATAAATCACGACCATAACTCCCCATGATTTTCTCCAAATTGTAACTTGCATTACAAATTCAAAATAAAAACTATATACTTTGTATATTAGGGAAGTATTGAATGGTCATTAATCTTTTGACGCCCCTTTGTTCGGCCAATGTAAAACGCCATCCCCAAGAAATCTCATTCCATTATTTTCCCATATTAGTCACCAATTTTACCATTTTAAAAGAAACCTACAAATCCCTAGCACAAAAGTGACGGCTACATCTTCATTCTTTATTCCATTCGATCACAAGGAGTATAGGAGATTGTTAAGGTGTTTTAAGAGGTTGCTGATCATGGTGTTTTGATCATGGTCTTTGATTCGAAGGAACTTGGGTCGTGGGTTTTTTTCGAGGTCTAAAGATGTCGAGTTGATTGGTTCCGAGTTCATCCATGCCTCTCGTTTCTCCACACATTCACGCTGCTAAGATAATGGTATCACGAACCTCTTTTCTATCCTCTCTCATTTTATTTGTTACTCGTGTGATGTTTGTCTCCATAAGTATGCATGCATAGTAACCGACTAAAACTCAACATAAAATCATAAGGTTTGTCACATGATAGCATAACTTGAACCCAAAAATTGTTGAATGAGAAGCTATATAATTCGACACACACCTATACCCCACAACTGAATCTGTTTCGACCTCTTATATTCGACCACATACGCATCTCATATATTGTTCGAGCTAAAAGGGACAACAACAGGCAAGGATATCATGTTTAGTTTCATGTCGCTAAAACAAATGGAAATGGGTCTCGTTGTATTTAGAGTCAGTCGTATACATGAGTTCTCTAAGCATGATCTAATAACCTGTACAATAAGAACTTTTGAATTTTCCTTTTAACCAGAGTCTAGGCATGTTGTTTTAAAAACTATAATATGCATGGCATGATAGATTCGAAGGAATATGTCAAGTTTCTTTTATAAGCATGATGATTAAAGTAAGACAAATGAAGTGTTATTGGGAGTAAGTTTAAGGGCGATCGCGGGGAAAATGGGTAAGCCGTTTTATATGTTTGAAAGTGTGTCGGGAAGGTGTGTCGGGGGTGAGTACGTTGGCATGATATTTTTTCGTAAAAGTAAGTATTTTGAGCCGCGAGCAGGCTTGAGTACGGACCGATCATATAAGTGAAACATACTTTTCTTTCTTTTATACGTGCATGAAAATTGAAAGCTAAGGTAACATAAGACTTTTAGTATAATTTCATTTGTAACCCTATACTTTCAGATAATGACCATGTAAACCTCAAACTTTGAGTTAATTACCATGCGAACCCTATACTTTGAAGTATTATCTAATAAAGATTTAAAATAGGATATTTGTCATATTAAACATTTAATTTCGCCATTTATCATTTGTAACCCTTAAGTTTGGTTAATTAATGATTATTACCCTAAAGTATTTTAATTCGGTCAATTGCTAAAAATGAGAATACACTTAATAACTCTACAAATATTAATACAATTTATATAAGCAATAAATCTGTTATGACTTAAATGAACTAATAAGTATTATACGAACCGTAATTCGTGTAGATTCGTTGAAGAAGGCGTGACGATATTTCTTCGTGCTTACTTTTAAATTCGCTTTCATTGCTAAGGTACAGATATTCTATCCCTTTTCAGTAGGGATTTCCATGGCTTTCTGATTTTCTTGAATTTGTTCGCTTATGATATTTCATTGCTATGATTCCTTTGCTATCACACCTCTGATATTGAACCTTTGATATCGATCCCTTTGCTATTGACCATTGCTATTGAACCATTGCTATTGAATCTTTGCTTTGCTATTGACCCCTCTGTTATTGAACCACTGTTACTGAACTTTCATTATTGCACCATTTGCTACTGAATCTTTGCTATTGAAATGTTGCTATTGACCTGTACTATTGAATCTGTGCTATTGAACCTTTGATATGAAAATATTGATATTGGACCTTGATATTGAACTATTGTTATGAACCTCTGAATTGTGAACTATTGATATTGCACCTTTGCTTATGAAGACATATACATTGCTACACTTTGAACTTTTGTCTGACCTGTCAGTTTGATACCCGAGCCATTAACTAGGCATGGGGGTTCCATGTCCGTGTCATTGATGCACCAATGGCATGACTCTAGTGTGTACGAGTGATGTTACACACCGTCCCCATTATTGTATTGATTATTGCGCGCTTCAGATATTGTATTGGCCACTATTGTATTGCAGGGGGCGTATGGATGCATCCTAGATTTGTATTGTATTGGATTGATATTGATATTGTATTGGTGATGTGGTGCGTGTGTGCAATACACCCCCTCACAGTCTGGGATCTAGCTACTCCATTGGTTACTGAGGTCTCCCCTCCTATTGTATTGGTATTCCGAGGACACCCCTCCGAATACAATGGCTACTATTGGATATTGGGCTGCTAATGCCACTAATGATTGTATTGTATTGTATTATTGGCTCGGGATGGATTTCTGACAAACCTTAAACTATTGATATACCTATATTGTACCTTCTGTATTCCCCAACGCACCATATTCTGTATTGATGGTTCTTTACCCAGTACCCTTATGTGACTTACTCTACTACCATGATATATATTCCATTTCATTGATCTGTCATACTCTTATTCCGTTACTTCAGACTATCATTCCATTCACGTACCGGGTTATTATATGATAATTGAATTTGATTATGCGGTTACATGTCCTATGTGATTACTGTTCATCCTGCTATGATATGATTATAATGCGATTATATGATTTAACTGTTGTTATCTGACTATAGGTTATCTTACTGTTATGTGACCCTTTGTTTGGTCTGGTGATCATGTTTGAATGTAATCAGTTGATTTGTCTGTTTATCATGGATATCTTCATTTAAATATGTTCATGGGCTATGATTATCCGTTGGTGTTCTTATTACTAATTGTTGACCTGCCATGCTTATATATCTGTTATAATACTGTTATGTCTTTAACTATGGGTTATTTGACTTGTGTGATTGCCATGCTCACTTCCTAATTAATTTCTTCCGCTTGCTTTTAGTTTTTCCATTTGGCTTATTTATATTCTGATTTCCTGATCTGATTGCATGCTATTCTTATGTTGAGTGGATGCGACGTCCCTATGATTGATTTTATTTTGGTGCTTGTATGTCTGTTTGCTTATATGTGATTATATATGTCATGGATGCATTGCTTTGCTGTGTTCTCCTTTGATTGTTGTTCTTTCTGGACATCTGTATAATTGTTTTTCTGCAGGATCCTCATTGACTCATTGTTCTCATTTCGTTGCGACATTGTTATCACTTTCCTTATTTCATTTGCATCTCTGATTTCGTTTAGCTTTCGTTTTGTATATCTGTTCACTGGGCTTTTTAAGCTCAGCCGCATTTCTTTTCCTGCGGCAGGTTTTAGGTTTGAAGATGGGCTTTGATGGGCTAAGAGTTGGATTATCTTAGTGGACCGACCCTAGTTACCTTATTATCTTTCGGCCTTATTTTGAAGAGCAATTGTTTCAATATTTCATTTCATTTTTTTGACATTTTGGATTTTGTATTTTTCGTTGTAAGTCATCCATTTATATGACTTGGTATTTTATTCTTTAAGGCTTCCGCTTGTAAATTTTATTTGTATGTTCTGATATAACACCAGAATGTGATACTTCTACCCTTGTCGGGTTGGGGTGTTACAATTATGGTATCAGAGCTAAGGTTTCGTCTTGTTGACCTTAGGATTGACCTGTGAGGACTGGGTAGACATTAGGCTTCCGTCTGTTCTGATCTCTTTCGATTCCTTTTAATTGTCGTTCATATTTGACTTCGATATTCTTTTGTCTTCACTGATTTGGTCATCTTCTCTTCGCATTTGATTTTGCTATTTTAATTTTGTACACCTGTTTATCGATCGTTAGATGGAGACTACTCGTGGAATCGAAGATGATGGTACCGACCCTGTGTTGCTGCAGAAGTTCCTGAGCTGGAGAGGTTCGTGAAGCAGAAGCCGCACCTGACTGCCATGCTGCTGGAGACATCAGGATGCTGCTGGAGGGAGCTGGACGGATCAACCAAATGCGCAAAGACGGAGACAAGATTTAATTGGTAGCTGAGGAGGTTCATCTACTTCCTATGATTGGGCGAGCTTCGTGTTACTCCGATTTGTTTGTCACGCGTTCTGAGACGGTTTGATAATTTGCTATATGATTTGATCGGTATTGCTTTTCGTCGATTTGTTCAGAACTCGGTTTGAATCGTGAAGTTTTATCATTTAGCATTTTGGTGATATCTCAGCTTTACCTCTGGATCGTCAATAATGAGTCATGAGGAGCCGTTTCGAGCAAGTTGGTGGCCTTCTTTCTTTTGGGGTATGGTAAGTTGGTCTGATGTATTATATGTTGCTTGTATATTAATTTGGTCTGCTTTGGGTATGTTACTTGCTACTTGTATGTGTATCTGTGTTGTTGTGATATTGGTTATGTGGTTTGTCATGACCTGAGGTGGAATATGATGACAATAAGGACTTGTCATGTGATGCAAGTATTATGACGCCTGATCAACGTGATAATACCGAGATCATATGATTTGACCTTATTGAAATCATACGACGTCTTGGGAAATGCCTGGGGTTGGTACGTGAATGGACTAGGACTTATATCCGTTATTTGGCACTCCTCATGTTCGTTTGAAATTCTGTACCTCTTTGCGAGTTTCTCACCGACATCTGTTACGTATAAGATTTGTACGTTTTGGAACTGATATCGTTATGATCTGTATGAGACTATGGAGTGCTACGTCTGCCTTAAATTCGTACGTCTCTGTGTACCTTTACGACTTCAATTTTCGAGGACGAAAATTTTTCTTTTAGAGGGGAAGAGTTGTAAAACCCTGAAAATCGTAAACGTGTTAGAAGACTATTTTGCCCCTCAGCTTAATAATTTAAAAACACGTCCACCTCGTTAATTACGTTTAACGCTTATTCCATAAATAAATTACGCAAGAATATGATAAATGAATTATACTTATGTCTACTAGATATATTTCATATCACAATATTTAGTTAAATGAACTATATGACGTTATGAAATAGCTACAACATTTAAATTATATGTAACAAGTTAAATGTGGTAACTAATCAAGAATTAATTTGGTCTTCCCAATCCCCCTAATTCTGCCATAAATCACGACCATAACTCCCCATGATTTTCTCCAAATTGTAACTTGCATTACAAATTCAAAATAAAAACTATATACTTTGTATATTAGGGAAGTATTGAATGGTCATTAATCTTTTGACGCCTGATAAGGTTTTAAAAGGTACCTTTTTGAGGGGTCATTTAAGCCCTTATTCGATCACTTTTGTATCCGTTATTGCTTAATATCGTTCCTTTTCACTTTTTAGGTCTCTTGAAGGCAAAATGCTGGAATGATGCTTATTTGGACGAAAAGGCGCGAATATACGAAGAAAATGGCCAAAGTCAGAATCGAGACACTCAAAGCTGCTGAAACATAAGGCGACGGCGTCACTGCATATCTGCGACGCCGTCGGGAAGGAATTTTGCGACGGGTCAGAGGCGAAATTGCATGTTTTCAAGGGACGACGTCAGGTTCTAAAGGAGTAGGCCGTCGCTACTCAGACGGCCTAGATGCAGCCAAGACGGCGTCAGAGCTGAAGGGGACGGCGTCACAGTCATAAGGTGACGCCGTCGAAAGGTTTACGTGGCCAAGACGAAACCCTAATGACGGCGACACGACGGCGTCACGAAACATAAGGTGACGCCGTCGCAGATGTAATCTTATATATAGAATCCGAATTTTTCAGTTTTTGGGTGTAGTCTTTTGGAGTAAAAACCTAAAACCGAACCAAGGCTTTCTTGTGCAGTATTTTAGGGTTCTAAACCCTATTATACATCAAGATAAGTATTTACTTCATTAATTTAATTATGTCTTTGATTATTTGTGTGTATGCTTGCATGTTCTCCATGTCCGGCTAATTTATTTGTGTGTTTGCTTAGGGAATATGAAACTTAATTATTGAATATTGATTGGTTGATACTTATCTTAGTTGACTAATGATCTAGAGTGCGCTAGATTATTCGTTGTGTACTTAATGCTTGAAATTTCTTTGTGAACTTTAGAATATAATTATCTAGGTAATTGTAGGATAAAGTATTCAAGGACAACCGTAGAGTAGGCGTCTATAAATCACTAGAGGATTTGTAAACAAGACCCTTTGGTAATTTCAAAGAGTTAGGGAAATAAGCACGCCCTATAGCCTTAGAATCACAACGCAACTAGGAATAAGGACGTGACAAATCAACCATCAATAGGAGATAATTAAGGAGTAGTAAAACCTAAGTAAACACATCTTTAAACTATCATACGAGTACACATCAATTAGACATAGACTATCACAACCTTAGCTTAGATAATTAGATAATAGTAGAGTAATCGGTAGCAATACCAACCCCCCAAATCCAATACCCGAGATTCGTACCTTTTCATTTTCTAAAAAAAACATAAAAAGATAAAAAATAATCTTCCTCAACCTCAACCTTAGCGTAGTAACTTCTCACTAGCATTCCTATTCCCCTAGAGAACGATATCAATACCCGTGGCTTACCCTAATTACTACACTACAACGATTAGGTTCACTGCCTAGGGTGTTATAAAACTTGCTCGAAGAAAAGGAAGTTTCCTTGACCCCGAACGACGCGTGTAGCGTTATCAAGTTTTTGGCGCCGCTGCCGGGGAATAGAATAGCTAGTTAGTAGTCCACCTCGTTTAGGTTTCTTTGCTTGATTCATATCAAGTAAACTTTTTTCTCATTTTTTAGCTTTCTCTTAGTCTATCCCCCTTCTTCGTGGCCTTTGTTCGTAACACCCATCACTTTTCACCATGGAAGGTGACAACCAACCACCACTCATCAACCCACCACCAAACGACCCGCCAAGAGCCCGTACTCTTGGTGAGTACTCGAGACCAAACCACCTAGGTTATAGGAACACCATTGAGCTTCCCGACCAAGCCCAAACTACGGCCCTGCGATCCGACACCATCCGGTTGGTGCAAAACGGATGTGCATTCCATGGACTTCGTTCCGAAGATCCAAATCAGCATCTGAGGGATTTCCTCAAAATTGTCGATTCCATCGACCTTGATGCTACTACTCGGGAGACCACGCGCTTGCGTCTCTTCCAATTCTCTCTACGGGACCAAGCTAGTAATTGGCTTGAGCGACTTCCCGCCGGCTCCATCTCAAGTTGGGATGATCTTACTTTTCGCTTCCTTGCTCAATTTTTCCCACCGGGGAGAACCACTAAGCTTAGGAATGACATCTTGATGTTCCAACAACGTCAAGGTGAATCTCTCTACGAAGCATGGACCCGATTCAAGGACTTACTTCATAAAGTCCCTCATCACGGCATTGATCTTTGGCTCCAAGTCCAAATCTTTTATGATCATGTCAATTTTCCCACTAAGCGATCCATTGACCAAGCGGCCGGTGGAAAACTTAGTGATCTCACCGCGGAAGAATCATGGGAAATAATAGAGGACCTTGCCCTCTACGACAACGAAAGTTGGGATGACCCCCGTGAACTTCCCAAAACCGTCAAGGCAATCTCCTTGCCTCCTCCCGACCGTAGGATGATTGAACTTGAAGATCAAGTCAAATTCCTCATGAGTTCCTACGAGAATCCTAAGTCCTCGCGCCATATAAACAAAGTTTCCTCTTCGTGCGAGCCGTTTTGTGATCCTCATAACACGCGCACTAGCACCCTATCCCCCGAACATGCTTCCGTTGAATACGCATCCTCGCGTAATAATGGAACGGGAGGAAGATTCCCTACAACACCCGGACCTAGGAATTTCAATGAAACCCGGGAGGCATGGAAAAACAAGCCCGACTTTTACTGGGGACAAACCAAAGAATTCACCTCCAATGATTTCTCGTGGCCCCCACCTAACGGTCCTAACCAACAGAGTATTGAAGGGATGTTGCAAAACATAGTTGCGTCCCAAGAAACCCAAATGGCTAAGCTCTCGGACCACTTTAACCATCAACAAGCCGAGATGGATAGGAAGATAGACAACCTGTTGAAAGCTATAAATAGTGATAGGAAGGTTAGTGCTATCTCGACTCCCGAGCCTCCAGGTGTAGAAATTAAGGATCCAAGCAAGCTTATTAAGCACGTCCAATTCATCAATGCCATCGCCTTAGTGGAACCGGATGAAACAGATGACGAAGAAGACCAAACATTTGTTGATGATGAAACACCCGAGGAAGAAGATGAAGTAGACAACGACTATTTCAACAAATTTCCTACGGAAGAAGAATTATCCCGCCACCCTCACTTAGTGCGTGACCTCCGTCACATGTATGTTAGGAAAAGCCCTAGAATCAAGTTTGGGAACCCTTGGAATCTTAACATACCATGTTGCATAGGACACCTTTTTGTGGCAAAGGCTTACATTGATCGTAAATCCCCAATTAACATAATGACTAGCACCTATTACAATTGGATAATGAAGAAGCCTATCCCAACTAGGCAAGACCTCGATAATCCTAGTGATAAGTGTAATTTTCTTGGTAGAGTTAAGGGATTGCCCGTCTATGTAGGTAGTTTCACATTCCCTACGGACTTCATAATTGTGGAAGATATTAGCACGGCCATAGACCCTAGCTTGTCCCACGTTATTCTAGGAAAACCTTTCGTAGAAAGCACCGGGATGACCTATGACCCATCATTAGGAGTAGTGCGATTCAAGGATGAGACCGACGACGTAGCCTATCAAATGCCGTTTAAGATTGAGAAATTTTCATCACTCTCCAATGATGAAAAGGAACTTAAACTGTCGGTCTATTACAGGAATGATGAGGATAGGGAAAAAGGAGTAGATTATGTTATGGCTAAGCTTTTCGGGTTCTATAAAGATTGTTTGAATTTAGGACCGAAATATAGGACCAAGTGGGGAAAGGGTGAACTCTTAGAAAGGAGTATCATGGGACACTTCTACAACATGGAACCCCCCGATAGAGACCGTCAAGAGGGCGGTGATGCAAAAACGTAGGAGTAGGACTACGAGTCTAGCTACAAGACTCTTTAATAAAGAAAAGCGCTTCGTGGGAGGCAACCCATGCTTAATTGTTTGCTTGTTAGTGTCATATATCTTTTATTAATTGTTTGTCCTCATGTTTGAAATTGTAAAAATGCTTTATTTTGTTTTTAACCTCGTCTTAATTACATATAAAGGTATTTTACATAAAGGATAAGTGTAGGGAGGATTACACACGTTTTCATAAGAAACATGAACATGAGAATAACAATTAACTAAAAGATATATATGTTTGTTTGTTCGAGTCAAATGCTTGTATCGAGTCATAATGGATGTTTTTGCAGAAGTTTTTCCAGATTCTAAAGATGTAAATTTTCCAGAATTTTTTCCAGAAAATCGCAGACCAGTTTTTGTCAGGATAACCTGACGGCGTCAGGATTGAAACCTGACGGCGTCAGGAAGGAATAAAAACTTCAGCTTACTTTTTCTCGTTTTCTGAGCTACTTGTAAAATTTTGGAATTTTCCAGATCTTAACTTTCAAAACAAATTCTGTAAACATCCATTCCACAAGCATTATATCCTAGTTTAAATCGAGTCTTATGTATACTATTACCGCCGATTTTACGCGAAGGTTTCGTTTGTTTTCTTCTAGTGTGCAGGTTTAGTTTGTCAAGAAGAAGTTACACAAGTTAAGAAGGAGCCTTTCACGCAAAAACTCTTCTTGGAAAAGATTTAACCACCACTTTTTACGGATCCTACCGAGCTAATCAGGGGAGTATTAGTTTCTTTCGTTTTTAATTACCTTCTATTATCATAACTTTGATACTTTCGGGGAACATTGGGGACAATGTTCAGTTTAAGTGTAGGGAGGTAAAATAAACGGGAACTTTGAAACTATGCTTATCCTTGACTGTTTGCTTTGTCCAAGTGTATTTATGTAATAAACCATGAGAAAATGTAGGTTAGGGTAATTTTAGCCAAATTTAAAATTTTTTCATGACGTATAAGAGTGGGCCATTAGTCTTAACAAAAGCGTCTCATGGATAGGAAGTTGCATGACTAGCACAAAAACCCTTACCACCTAAATTCCACCCAAAATGTGAGGATCGCCCTTAGATTAGTAGGAATTAAAGCATTCATCTTTAATGCTTAGAGTGTGAACCGGTAGTATATTAGATTCTAGAACTTGTTTTGTGATGCATTCCGAGATCGCTAGTGAGACTACACTTGTGTAGTTAGGAATAACTAAATGATAAGAGGCATTAGGATAAACCCTTGTTTGATACCTGTAATATAATTACTTCTTCCATATCGGTTGAGTAATTCCCCCACACGCTGTACTCATCTTTAGTACACGATACCCCTAGTTAACCCCTCAGAGCCTATCCTTTTCGCGGTTCTCGTGATATTTCGGTTTTTCCGGAATATCAATGAAGAGCATTGTTTACACCCCACCCCCAAATATACACCCAAATCGCCTTAGCCTACCTTTATTGCACTCACTTTTAGTGCAAATTTATGTTATCACCCAAAACCCTTAGTTCAATTATCTGGTTGCTTGCATGAGTTGCTAAGTCGAGTCATATCCTTTGTATACAGTTTTGGGATGATTGGGATTCATGGGAAAAGTTAAAGTTTATGAAACATAGGAAAGAGAACGTTAAACTCAAATTCCCTTTGTTTGCATAATAATGTACTCCAAGTGTTTTGATCTTTTCAATTCGGGTCAAATTAGTGTTAGAGTAATAAAAACTCAAGTGTAGGGATGTGTCTATAAATCCCTATCATTTTGATGTACCGTAGAGGATGGTAGAGTAAAAGTGTATGCAAAAAAAAAAAAAAAAAAAAAAAAAAAAAAAAAAAAAAAAATCGAAAAAAATAGAAAAAAAAAAGAGTGAAAAAAAAAATAAAAAAAAAATAAAAAAAAAACATACGGGCTACCATCCTACATCTATCTTTTAAATTATGTTTGTTTATTTTCGTTGCCTAGAGTTTTAGAGTGTCGAGTCTTGGCTTAGCAACGCCATTCTTCGTATACTTGCAACATAGAGATTTTTGACTATCCACCACTAAATAGCCTATCCCACCAAACCCTTCATTTCCTTACCGTAAGCCTAACGTTACAACCCTTTAAAAGACCTCTTTGATAGTCTTTCCTAGGTGCTTACGCCAAAGCGACGGAGGTTTGATCTATTCTCAAGCCTATGGTAATCTATGTACTAGGACCGGTTAATGAGTGTTTATCTTCCATTTCCGATTTGTTATATTTCATATATACACCCGAGAGAGATGTGAGTATCCAAACACCCCATGTGAGGTGCTAGTATGTAATTTCCGTGCTTGTTATGACTTTTGCGGGGCTTATATGTGTTGTGGACCGTTTTGAATGGATGCTTCATGACCCCTAACTTATAAATTAATTGGCTAAAAGCACATTTGCTTGAGGACAAGCAAATACCAAGTGTAGGGATATTTGATAAGGTTTTAAAAGGTACCTTTTTGAGGGGTCATTTAAGCCCTTATTCGATCACTTTTGTATCCGTTATTGCTTAATATCGTTCCTTTTCACTTTTTAGGTCTCTTGAAGGCAAAATGCTGGAATGATGCTTATTTGGACGAAAAGGCGCGAATATACGAAGAAAATGGCCAAAGTCAGAATCGAGACACTCAAAGCTGCTGAAACATAAGGCGACGGCGTCACTGCATATCTGCGACGCCGTCGGGAAGGAATTTTGCGACGGGTCAGAGGCGAAATTGCATGTTTTCAAGGGACGACGTCAGGTTCTAAAGGAGTAGGCCGTCGCTACTCAGACGGCCTAGATGCAGCCAAGACGGCGTCAGAGCTGAAGGGGACGGCGTCACAGTCATAAGGTGACGCCGTCGAAAGGTTTACGTGGCCAAGACGAAACCCTAATGACGGCGACACGACGGCGTCACGAAACATAAGGTGACGCCGTCGCAGATGTAATCTTATATATAGAATCCGAATTTTTCAGTTTTTGGGTGTAGTCTTTTGGAGTAAAAACCTAAAACCGAACCAAGGCTTTCTTGTGCAGTATTTTAGGGTTCTAAACCCTATTATACATCAAGATAAGTATTTACTTCATTAATTTAATTATGTCTTTGATTATTTGTGTGTATGCTTGCATGTTCTCCATGTCCGGCTAATTTATTTGTGTGTTTGCTTAGGGAATATGAAACTTAATTATTGAATATTGATTGGTTGATACTTATCTTAGTTGACTAATGATCTAGAGTGCGCTAGATTATTCGTTGTGTACTTAATGCTTGAAATTTCTTTGTGAACTTTAGAATATAATTATCTAGGTAATTGTAGGATAAAGTATTCAAGGACAACCGTAGAGTAGGCGTCTATAAATCACTAGAGGATTTGTAAACAAGACCCTTTGGTAATTTCAAAGAGTTAGGGAAATAAGCACGCCCTATAGCCTTAGAATCACAACGCAACTAGGAATAAGGACGTGACAAATCAACCATCAATAGGAGATAATTAAGGAGTAGTAAAACCTAAGTAAACACATCTTTAAACTATCATACGAGTACACATCAATTAGACATAGACTATCACAACCTTAGCTTAGATAATTAGATAATAGTAGAGTAATCGGTAGCAATACCAACCCCCCAAATCCAATACCCGAGATTCGTACCTTTTCATTTTCTAAAAAAAACATAAAAAGATAAAAAATAATCTTCCTCAACCTCAACCTTAGCGTAGTAACTTCTCACTAGCATTCCTATTCCCCTAGAGAACGATATCAATACCCGTGGCTTACCCTAATTACTACACTACAACGATTAGGTTCACTGCCTAGGGTGTTATAAAACTTGCTCGAAGAAAAGGAAGTTTCCTTGACCCCGAACGACGCGTGTAGCGTTATCAACGCCCCTTTGTTCGGCCAATGTAAAACGCCATCCCCAAGAAATCTCATTCCATTATTTTCCCATATTAGTCACCAATTTTACCATTTTAAAAGAAACCTACAAATCCCTAGCACAAAAGTAACGGCTACATCTTCATTCTTTATTCCATTCGATCACAAGGAGTATAGGAGATTGTTAAGGTGTTTTAAGAGGTTGCTGATCATGGTGTTTTGATCATGGTCTTTGATTCGAAGGAACTTGGGTCGTGGGTTTTTTTCGAGGTCAAAAGATGTCGAGTTGATTGGTTCCGAGTTCATCCATGCCTCTCGTTTCTCCACACATTCACGCTGCTAAGATAATGGTATCACGAACCTCTTTTCTATCCTCTCTCATTTTATTTGTTACTCGTGTGATGTTTGTCTCCATAAGTATGCATGCATAGTAACCGACTAAAACTCAACATAAAATCATAAGGTTTGTCACATGATAGCATAACTTGAACCCAAAAATTGTTGAATGAGAAGCTATATAATTCGACACACACCTATACCCCACAACTGAATCTGTTTCGACCTCTTATATTCGACCACATACGCATCTCATATATTGTTCGAGCTAAAAGGGACAACAACAGGCAAGGATATCATGTTTAGTTTCATGTCGCTAAAACAAATGGAAATGGGTCTCGTTGTATTTAGAGTCAGTCGTATACATGAGTTCTCTAAGCATGATCTAATAACCTGTACAATAAGAACTTTTGAATTTTCCTTTTAACCAGAGTCTAGGCATGTTGTTTTAAAAACTATAATATGCATGGCATGATAGATTCGAAGGAATATGTCAAGTTTCTTTTATAAGCATGATGATTAAAGTAAGACAAATGAAGTGTTATTGGGAGTAAGTTTAAGGGCGATCGCGGGGAAAATGGGTAAGCCGTTTTATATGTTTGAAAGTGTGTCGGGAAGGTGTGTCGGGGGTGAGTACGTTGGCATGATATTTTTTTCGTAAAAGTAAGTATTTTGAGCCGCGAGCAGGCTTGAGTATGGACCGATCATATAAGTGAAACATATTTTTCTTTCTTTTATACGTGCATGAAAATTGAAAGCTAAGGTAACATAAGACTTTTAGTATAATTTCATTTGTAACCCTATACTTTCAGATAATGACCATGTAAACCTCAAACTTTGAGTTAATTACCATGCGAACCCTATACTTTGAAGTATTATCTAATAAAGATTTAAAATAGGATATTTTTCATATTAAACATTTAATTTCGCCATTTATCATTTGTAACCCTTAAGTTTGGTTAATTAATGATTATTACCCTAAAGTATTTTAATTCGGTCAATTGCTAAAAATGAGAATACACTTAATAACTCTACAAATATTAATACAATTTATATAAGCAATAAATCTGTTATGACTTAAATGAACTAATAAGTATTATACGAACCGTAATTCGTGTAGATTCGTTGAAGAAGGCGTGACGATATTTCTTCGTGCTTACTTTTAAATTCGCTTTCATTGCTAAGGTACAGATATTATATCCCTTTTCAGTAGGGATTTCCATGGCTTTCTGATTTTCTTGAATTTGTTCGCTTATGATATTTCATTGCTATGATTCCTTTGCTATCACACCTCTGATATTGAACCTTTGATATCGATCCCTTTGCTATTGACCATTGCTATTGAACCATTGCTATTGAATCTTTGCTTTGCTATTGACCCCTCTGTTATTGAACCACTGTTACTGAACTTTCGTTATTGCACCATTTGCTACTGAATCTTTGCTATTGAAATGTTGCTATTGACCTGTACTATTGAATCTGTTCTATTGAACCTTTGATATGGAAATATTGATATTGGACCTTGATATTGAACTATTGTTATGAACCTCTGAATTGTGAACTATTGATATTGCACCTTTGCTTATGAAGAAATATACATTGCTACACTTTGAACTTTTGTCTGACCTGTCAGTTTGATACCCGAGCCATTAACTAGGCATGGGGGTTCCATGTCCGTGTCATTGATGCACCAATGGCATGACTCTAGTGTGTACGAGTGATGTTACACACCGTCCCCATTATTGTATTGATTATTGCGCGCTTCAGATATTGTATTGGCCACTATTGTATTGCAGGGGGCGTATGGATGCATCCTAGATTTGTATTGTATTGGATTGATATTGATATTGTATTGGTGATGTGGTGCGTGTGTGCAATACACCCCCTCACAGTCTGGGAGCTAGCTACTCCATTGGTTACTGAGGTCTCCCCTCCTATTGTATTGGTATTCCGAGGACACCCTTCCGAATACAATGGCTACTATTGGATATTGGGCTGCTAATGCCACTATTGATTGTATTGTTGGCTCGGGATGGATTTCTGACAAACCTTACACTATTGATATACCTATATTGTACCTTCTGTATTCCCCAACGCACCATATTCTGTATTGATGGTTCTTTACCAAGTACCCTTATGTGACTTACTCTACTACCATGATATATATTCCATTTCATTGATCTGTCATACTCTTATTTCGTTACTTCAGACTATCATTCCATTCACGTACCGGGTTATTATATGATAATTGAATTTGATTATGCGGTTACATGTCCTATGTGATTACTGTTCATCCTGCTATGATATGATTATAATGCGATTATATGATTTAACTGTTGTTATCTGACTATAGGTTATCTTACTGTTATGTGACCCTTTGTTTGGTTCTGGTGATCATGTTTGAATGTAATCAGTTGATTTGTCTGTTTATCATGGATATCTTCATTTAAATATGTTCATGGGCTATGATTATCCGTTGGTGTTCTTATTACTAATTGTTGACCTGCCATGCTTATATATCTGTTATAATACTGTTATGTCTTTAACTATGGGTTATTTGACTTGTGTGATTGCCATGCTCACTTCCTAATTAATTTCTTCCGCTTGCTTTTAGTTTTTCCATTTGGCTTATTTATATTCTGATTTCCTGATCTAATTGCATGCTATTCTTATGTTGAGTGGATGCGACGTCCCTATGCTTGATTTTGTTTTGGTTCTTGTATGTCTGTTTGCTTATATGTGATTATATATGTCATGGATGCATTGCTTTGCTGTGTTCTCCTTTGATTGTTGTTTTTTCTGGACATCTGTATAATTGTTTTTCTGCAGGATCCTCATTGACTCATTGTTCTCATTTCGTTGCGACATTGTTATCACTTTCCTTATTTCATTTGCATCTCTGATTTCGTTTAGCTTTCGTTTTGTATATCTGTTCACTGGGCTTTTTAAGCTCAGCCGCATTTCTTTTCCTGCGGCAGGTTTTAGGTTTGAAGATGGGCTTTGATGGGCTAAGAGTTGGATTATCTTAGTGGACCGACCCTAGTTACCTTATTATCTTTCGGCCTTATTTTGAAGAGCAATTGTTTCAATATTTCATTTCATTTTTTTGACATTTTGGATTTTGTATTTTTCGTTGTAAGTCATCCATTTATATGACTTGGTATTTTATTCTTTAAGGCTTCCGCTTGTAAATTTTATTTGTATGTTATGATATGACACCAGAATGTGATACTTCTACCCTTGTCGGGTTGGGGTGTTAACACCCTAGGCAAATCCCACATCGGCTGTGGCCTGAAGAGATGCTGGGCTCATAAGATAACATTCGCCTTACAATGACACAACGCGTTTTGTGGTCTACTGCGGGTGGAGTTCTTAGGAACTGGCAGTTAAGCGTGCTCATGTGAGAGTAGTACTAGCTTGGGTGACCTGCTGGGAAGTCTTCAAATGAGGCCACAAAAACAAAGCCGTGAGCCTGCGGGCAAAGCGGACAATATTGTGGTCAGATAAGGCGGGGTGTTACAAGTGATATCAGAGCCACTCCTGAGCCGTTCGGGATGGTGGGGCAAACCTCATCGAGGACAATGAGTCCCTAAGGGGGGGGGGGGTGATTGTGACACCCTAGGCAAATCCCACATCGGCTGTGGCCTGGAGAGATGCTGGGCTCATAAGATAACATTCGCCTTACAATGACACAACGCGTTTTGTGATCTACTGCGGGTGGAGTTCTTAGGAACTGGCAGTTAAGCGTGCTCATGTGAGAGTAGTACTGGCTTGGGTGACCTGCTGGGAAGTCTTCAAATGAGGCCACAAAAACAAAGCCGTGAGCCTGCGGGCAAAGCGGACAATATTGTGGTCAGATAAGGCGGGGTGTTACAATTGTAGGGTCCCATACCCTATTTTACATTGCAAGATAAGTTTATTTATCCAATTTATCATTATGTTTACCCCATGTTCAATTGATTTTGTGTATGCTTGTTTGTTTAACATGTCTAGCTAAATTACTCTTGTGTTTGCTTAGATCTATGAAACCCAGTTATTAATTATTGTTAGGTTGTCTTTTTTTCTGAATTGGTAGACGCTAGATTAAGGAAAACTGGCTTCTTCTTTCATTGTTGTAAGATTGAACGTCCTAAATAGTAAAAAGCCATAGGAGTGAACCTAGGCCATCGTTGTGTTTATTATGTGAATTGTAGCTTTAGGATAGTAGTGTATTCGGGGGAGATGCTATTGCACTTGCCGATCCCGGGTATTCTAAAAGAGAGTTACAATTCATAGAACTAGGGAATTAGGCATCCCCTACGACTAATCAGAATACAACGCACCAGTTAAGATAAAGGAAGTGACAATTCAACCGACCAATAAAAGATAACTAGAGAGTAATAGCATCTAAGTGAATATATCTTTAATTATCGTACGAGCACACCTCAGTTAGCATAACCTATCCATAGTTAATTAGATAATTAGATAATTAGTTAAGGTAGTGAAATCGGTAGAAGTACCACCCCTCAATCATATACCCCGAGATTTTACCTTTGCTTTCTAAAAAACCAAAAAAGACTAAAAGGAATCATCCTCAACCCCACTTTCTCGTCATAAATCTCTTTCTAGCATTCCTATTCCCCTAGATAATGAAATCAATCATCGAGGCTTACCCCATAATACACTACAACGATTAGGTTCACTGCCTAGAGGGTTGAAAAGCTTGCTCGTAGAAAATGAGGTTTTCTCGACCCCGAACCCAAGCTATCACAAGTTTTTACACGTAACGCATAATTGGTCAAAAGGAATAAGTGTTTATATTAACAAACAAATGATTAAATCTCACGATAACTAGCAAGCCCTGCTAGCTTCAATTAATGATCCATACCCTCAATAGCTTGATGGAATCCATGATTTAATTAAAAACAAGTTTCGCTATAAGTAATTAGTCTGTTTTTATTTCGAAAGTCAATAGCATATATGTAAAACAAGTCACAAGGAATAAAACATATAAGCAATTAAAACAAACATAAGAAGGGGTTGAGGTGAAGACAGACTCTAATGGAAAGCAGTAAAACAAGTAATGCTCCAAAACTTCAGAATGAGTCTTCCCAAATTGGAGAATCTAAGGCTCCCATAAGTTTTTCGAGCTAGGTGCCAAGTGAACCACAGATGTCGTAGATCATGACCATGTAAGCCTTAAGATCAGAAAAAAAAGAAGAATCCATATTACAATATCCTTTTAATTTTTCCTAACCTCTTTTATTAACCATTAATATTAAACAAGATCAAGGTTTAATTAAATGACAATAATGCATGTTATTGTCATAACAATTAATATATGTGTTTAATTAGCGTAGCAAGCGACTATATGTGTAACCCATAACAGCAAACGAGATGGCTCGTGATGCCACTATAGGGAATTCATATTGATTAAACCATCAATACCACGAGTACTCAGCAGATGGATTTATATTTAATGTTATGAATTAAAACCAGTGTTGTAATATCGGTCTTGGCGGCCGATATATCGGTGGTATATCGCTCATCGTCGGTCAACCGATACGATATTTCACTTATCGGTTTGGTCAAAATCGGTTAAAAATTGGTCAAAATCGGTCAAACTAGGTAAAAATGGTGAAACTCGGATTTGTTTTATTATAAATTGATCAATAATTATGGACTTGCGTCTTTTATTTTTCAAGGATGTTAAACTTTTTAGTTTTTTGTGGTTATTGACTTATTTTGTTATGATATTGCTAATATTTATTATTTTAAATAAATTCTTTTATAATTTATGGTCTTCGATATATCACTGATATATCACCGCCAAGACCGATATGGCGCTTGGCGGTGGTCGACCGCCTAGTGATATTTACAACCATGATTAAAACACATAATAATTACTAATCTCGAATCTATTTAAAAACAGATAATCACCGAGTCTTGATCTTGATCACAAACATACAATGGATCTCGTACCACCACGAAACCCTAATCAACTATCGTGAGTTGATCTCTAACGGAAACACACACTACACGTCCAATAAGAGCATTATGATTCTAGTGCTTAACCCACAAGCTTACGAACTACACAAGAATGCTAGTCGTAGATGAGAAACGAAATCAACTCCCTTCTTGGTTAGCTTAGGGAAAAAGCTACTCCACTTCTTGCCCTAGCCCATATGACCGGCCACTATAGGGTTCTATGGGCTCCCATTTTGCTTTTGGTCCTTGTGAAATTAACATTGTACAATACAAGCTAATTTTGGAGTTAACGACTGTTAACTGTTACAGTAACGGACTAATGACCGTTATGTATATTTCGTGGATTATATTAACTATAATTAATAGTATACATTAAACATATTAATTATATTTAATAAACCCTCTTTAATTGTATTCGTGTGTGACTCGATAGACTCACGTAATTTTCGGCCGTAAAACTATTGATTTATGAGAGCATAACCAACACCTATAAGCCTTATTGTTTTCAAGTCAAGCCGACCCTATCAAACCCATACTTAAAGTTGAGGTTAAATAATGTAAAACTTTCCTTGAACTTGAACCCATTGCTATTAACAATCCCTAAAACTAATCTATTTGATGAAAAATCTTAGACCCTGATATTAAAAAACACTAAACTAATCCATTGGATGAAAAACCTTAGACCATGATAACCCATCTTTTTAACTTGGCTCAAAAACTAATATCATCTTAAACCAAAAGCTTTTTATGATCAAACGAGAGTTTGAGGAAACTAAAGCAACTACTTAGAAACCCTACTTAAAACCAAAGTCAAAGCCAACTTTTGAGAAAAGAATCATACACCTACCTGTAACCTTTCCAACTTGCAACATCAACTTTCTGTCTATTCACCACCATCTCACTTTTCAATTCCAACCATCTCACACCACTTCACCTTTCAACACATTTATTTATTTATTTAAAACTAAAATTTTTATTTATTCAATTCATAAAAACATTACATAAATTAAAAGCGTAAAGCGTACGAAATTAATGTAACATATTGGTTATCATAAACACACAAACACACCAAGATTGGTTTGAATCTAGAGAGAGATTAGAGAGAGAAAGTGGAGAGGATGGGAACTTCTAGTGAAATAAAGTGATGTAATATTATGAAGCTCCACCCTTTGCCTTGGGAGGAAAAGGGTATTTATAGTATCTTACAAATACACCACCTACTGGCTGTGGATCAGGTATACAGTGGTTAAAGACCCGTCTGTCCTCCATGGTATGGTGCTACTTAACTAACTACTAATAATAACTAAACGACTAAGACTACGAGCTTTCTAATGCTTACACATACGTGAGGTGACCGAGTCTTTAACTTCTGGATTTTCTAAATCCTAAAAATCTCCCTCTAAGGGAGGTCACATCAATTACAAATATATACTACACTTTGAGTTCTAGCATTCTATTATTCATTCTTTGCTTTGTAGCTCGTAATCTTGGATTCTTCAAAATTCGCATGCTTTGTACTTTAAGTGGAAGTCTTTAACTGATCCACGACTTGGTGATTCTTTGAGCCTTCTTAGAGATCATCAGCCACAATAAATCTCTTGACTCATCCTTTGTTGTATTTCCTTCATGCGATGTTTTGTGACTTTGGACCGACATGCTCACAGTTTTGGATCATGACATCTTTTCATCAGGGTTGCGGAAGCATTGTTGGATCATGATATTTGCATCCGCGTAGCGGAAGCATAGCATGATGGTATCATAGCAAAAGTAGCATGATTTTATCTGAGCAAAAGAGTGTAGATGTGCACTTATCATGATTTTTTTAAACGTGAGTGTGATGTGTGAGCATGTGGTTATGGATTGACTTCTCAATTACGATCAGCTGTAACCGTACGATGTTCTGCAATCAACAGTTAGCAATAAAAGACACGAAAATGTCTTTGTTCACTTTCGTTGAATAGGGTTGCAAGAACCACGGTTCCCCGTTTATCAGTATAAATACTGCTTGTGATCAGGTAGAATTCCTAAGAATCCCCTTGATAGGGTTTCGCAGCTTGATCTAGCCGTTCTCAAACCGAAGAGTCCCAAAGTAGAAAACACGGAGTAAGTGAACCAGCGAGTTGAGATTCACTGATTGATGAAAAATTGATTTGAAAAACAATCGCGTATTGCTGAAGAAAGAGAGTTTGCAATACGAAGAAGTTTCAATCATAAATACCTTTTTATTTGAAAAATTAATACATAGTCGATTTGCTAGAGAAAATAATTTTAGCACACATTGAAAGGTTTTTCAAAAGTATTCGTCAATCCATTTCCTGGACCAAGGTTGATTCAAGAGTGAATCGCCCCATCGTTTCTATTCAGTTGTCACAAGTTTGATCTTTTGAAAGATCTCACGTGTCACCTACCAAGATCTTGTTTGATGTTGGCTCTAGAAGGATTTGCATCTTCATTGTGAATATTTTACATATCACTCAGATGTTCTGGCAATACCACAAGGATAATGCGTAGGACTCTCAATAAATATTCTTATATCTTCCACATTGTGTGAAACAGCAAGCCTTCATGAATTGTGTATCCTAAAGAGATTTATTGATGATCTCTTGGCTCTAGAATCAATTGTGCACTTTGGTTTCCTGATCAGAGACTAGAGAGAAGTTCTCCTTCTTCAATATCAACCATCTCTAAGAGAAAGTCGATAGATTATGTAGGTTCCCCATGAGAATGAAACAAGTCCTTTTAAGAGAACTTGAGTAGCTTGGTAAGTTTAGTGCAGTGTGTCACTAGGTCCATGACGTCTTGTCTTCAATACTGGCGTTACCTTAGTAATCACCAGTAGCATATGTATTGAACCCGGTTTCTGCCCTAAGGTTGAATTACTGGAGGGCTATTTCTTTTCACCCTTTTCACTTTTCATTTCTTTTTCATTCTTCAACCCCTTCAGTGCTTACAGAGACTTCATTACTTGAACCTTGTTGGATTTATTCTAGTTCTAGCTCTATCTCAGTCGGCACTCTTCTCTTATTCTCACTTTTCTCTTTTTTTCATCATACCTAAGGACTTCTACACTATCTAGTGGATTGTCCTTGGGTAGATCCCTCTGGCTCTGGCGGGATCATGGAAACTAATACCTAACCTTACCATCCTTATAACTCTGATGCATAAAGTAAAATTGTCGGCCTTTTGGTACAGTTCTTTCCGCCTTTGAAACCAAATGAAAATTATTTTAAAAATCAATCAAGGTACTTGTGATGTAACATCAAAGCATTTTGTACCTCAATTGTATTTTATTTTTCTTAAATGCTTCCCCTCAACATGTGCGTTGGCTTATTGAAATCATTTAGCACATGGAGGAAGGAGTGCTTGTTTAAATAAAATAATCACCCTTTTATCAGATTTAATGTTAAACTCACACTCTCCCCCCGATCACATCTAATATTTAGATATTCTAGAAAACATTTTGGGGAAAGATATGGTTTTCTTTTAAGCTTTTACTGAAAAAGGAACATTTAATTTCTCTCCCTTAATATGTGCATAGATATTCGAAAGAGTTTAGCACATATTAGAGAGAACCTGCACTTTGAGTCAAAACGATCACTTTTTATCTAAACACAATTGTTGCATTAAAGAACGAACTCAGAAAAATGCACAACGTGTTCACGTGATCGGGCTTAAGTCTTCTTCTTTGGTTTTAGATAAATGCTCCCCCTCAACATGTGCATAGAAGATTTGAAATCTTTTGGCACATGTAGGAAGGAGTGCCTTTTATTTATATTCTAAAACACTCACCAATTTAAATCACAAACTCTCCCCCGATCAAGATTTTCAAACCCTTTGAGATTTGAGATCCCAAGTGATTTAAATCATTTAGAAAAAATTTTGAGGAAAGATGTGACTTTTTTTTAAACACTTAACTGATAAGGATCAGATTTTGGAATTTTAAGATTGGTAATGTCAGGTATCGAAAAGATTTTAAGAGTCTTGAAAAATCATAACTTTTGAACCGAAACTCCGTTTTCATTGGTTAAAAGAAAGATTATACCTTGACATATAACACTAAATATTTAATCACCGCTTTACAAAGTACAACTTGACATGCTCATGTACCAAATGTTTAAAAAGAAAAAAGTAACATGCTCTTGTGCCAAATGTTTGTAACCAAAAGTTTATAACATGTTCTTTTTGGTACCAATTGTTTGAAAATATCCTTTTTGAAATGTTTGAAATCACTCTCCCCCTGAATCAATGACCTTAGTTGTTGATTGAGTGACAAATGTTTTGACAAAAATTAGGTCCAGTTGATTTTCAAAAATTAAGACCGAGTTATTTTCAAACAATGTTATTACCATGTCAAAAACAAATATTTTTTAGAAGAATCTTTAGAATGAAAAACATTTGTAGAGGAACATTTGTCTTTTTGGTGACAAATTTTCCTGATTATTTTTGTTTTTAGGATCAGATCTCGATATTTGAAAAAAAAATAGATTTTGCACAACACTGTTCTTTCTTTAAAAACAAATTACAGTCCGAAATAATTGCAAGCCATAATTTTAAGCCCGGGTTGCTGCCTGAAATGACAGTAAGCCATGATTTTAAGCGCGGGTTACAATCTGAAGTAATTGTAAACCATGATTGTTTAAGGCATGTTTTGAAAAACATTTGAACTTCTGTTCAAACTTCAGCTAAAGTCCCGTGCCATTATTGAATGACAGTTCTAAGGCCGTAGAATTTATCGATGGCAGAAGACATGCCTTGGAAAAAGTATTTTTTTGTATTTTCTGATTTTTCAAATTTTTATGGGTTTTTGAAGGTTTTATAATTTTCTATTTTCTTTTTGTTGGTTTTATATTTTTGTATTTTGCTTTTTGATAAAAATATTTACAAAGAATAAGTGAAGAAACTCCTTTACTCCTCATCTTCCTCTTGAAGACGTTTGAGCGTTTCCGCTTGTATACTCTTCATGCCGAGTCGTGGGAGGATAAACTCAAAACGGTCTCTCGGAAGAGCTTTAGTGAAGATTTCTGCTAACTGATACTCAGTCCTCACAAAATATAGTTCAACCACACCTTTCTCTACTTGTTCCCTGATGAAATGATGTTGAATGTCAATGTCCTTTGATCTTAAGTGTTGGACGTTGTTGCATTAGAGAGCTATGGCACTTTTGTTATCACAGTACAGAGTAATTTTGTTGAATACAAAGCCATAGTCAGATAATTGGGATCTCATCCATAAGATTTGAGCACAACATGATGAGATGGCAATGTATTCAGCCTATGTAGAGGATATCGAAGTTCTCATTTGCTTCTTTGATTACCAGCTCACTAATTTATCACCCAAAAACTGAGCACCTCCTAACGTACTTTGACGAGTATCTTGACACCCTGCATGGTCAGCATCTGCATAGGCTGTTAGTGACATGGCGGTGTCCTTCAGATACCAAAGTCCCATGTTAATGGTTCCTTGGAGGTACCGAAAGACCCGTTTAACTGCTTCAAGGTGCTTTTTAGTAGGCTTAGCCTGGTAGCGAGCACACATGCATACAACAAACAAAATATCAGGTCTACTGGCAGTGAGATACATCAAGGATCCAATCATACTACAATATTTAGTTTGATCAACCAGCATCCCCCAGTGGTCCTCATCCAGTTTTGTACGTTCCACCATGGGAGTGTCAACATGGTCACAAGAATCAAATCCAAATTTCTTTAAAATTTCATTATCATTTTAGACTGATTAATAAAAAAGCCTCCGGGATTTTGTGAAACTTGTAATCCTAAGAAAAATGACATTTGTCCCATCATTGACATTTGAAATTTAGAGCCCATCTCTATAGAAAAACGGTCACATTCATTAGGGTCGGTCGAGGCAAAAATAGTATCATCAACATATATTTGAACATGAATTAAATGTTTGCCTGACTTTCGGGTGAACAGTGTAGGATCAACAACTCCTTTGTAGAATCCATTAGCCAAAAGGAACTTTGAAAAAGTATCGTAGCATGCCTTAGGAGCTTGCTTCAAGCCGTAGAGGGCCTTCTTCAAGCGGTAGACATGGGTAGGATGCTCAGGATTCACAAAACCTTCGGGTTGACTAACATAGACCACTTCTTTAAGATCTCCATTAAAAAAAGCAGTCTTTACATCCATCTGATAAACTACCATCTTCTTGCTAGCAACATTAGCCAGGAAGATTCTGATATCCTCAATTCGTGCAACCGGAGCAAATGATTCCTCAAAGTCAATACCCTCCTCTTATCGATACCCTTTAGCAACGAGTCTCTCCTTATTCTTCAGAACGTCACCATGCTCATCAAGTTTCACTTTGAAGATCCACTTGAGAGCGATAATCATATCACAATCTGGAGGAGGTACTAATTCCCATACATCAAGATGATCGAACTCATGGATTTCATCTTGCATAAGCCAATCCCTTATCAATAGAATCCTCCTGTTGCTTTTGTTGTTGCTCAAGAGTGGTGGCACCAGTTCCCTTATCAGGTTGATTAACCGCATCAGGAATTGGTGTGGATTGAACATCACCACTTGACCCTTCGGGGCCACCCATTTGATCCTTTTCAAACTCTTTCGCAACGTGTTGGTTTAGCTTATGCGTAAAAATCACAATAAAGCCAAGTAACACTTATGCGTAAAAACACCAAAGTTACGCGTAGGTTTAGCTTACGCATAAGTAAGGAGAAAACACTAAAGTTATGCGTAAACAAGAAGTTAGGCATAGAAAACTTAGGCGTAGGATTAACTTATGCGTAAGACAAGGCTTAGGCGAAAGATGAATCTTATGCGTAAAAATTCTACGCGTAAGCTTAAGCTTATGCGTAAGTTTAGGGGTTTTGCCCAAGTGATCTTTTACACTATCACAGTGCAAAAGATATCCAAAGTCGACATATTTTCAGGCTTATCCAAGCAAGAAAACACGGAGTAAACCACGAAAACTGAAGATCAAACCAAGGGACATTTACGCGTAGTTTTAGGGTTTTGTTACGCGTAGAACTCCTCCTAAAATGATTTTTGCCCAAAGATGTTTCTAAACCAGATTTTTGTGATGAAGTATCTTCAATATCACCAAAATAACATAAAAGTGTGAAACTTGATGATTCAAAGCTTATAAAACAGTTATGCATAGAATGATACCCTCGTAAAAAACCAAGCTAGAAAACGATGATCCACACGTAAAGGTTGAAACTTTTTGCCAAAAACATATATTTTAACACCTAAAAACGTTGAAAGGACAAGAATCTTGGATTAAAAAGTGTAAAAAATCAATTTTTAAGCGTGACCAAGTTCGAACCATGTTTACGCGTAAGACCAAAAACCAAAACTTCAAAAACAAATCTTCATATGAATGGTTATGCGTATGAAGTGAAATCCATAACTAATGTATGGTTATGCGAATGAATATAGAATAACAATAACAAATGTCAATAACAATAACAAATGGTTATGAATATAGAATGGTTATGCGTATGAAGTGAAAGAGAGAATAAATTGAACAACCAACCCTCAAGTGAGGGTTATTACAAGGTATATATAGGAAGGGGAGCTAGGGCAACACTCCTAGTTCCTTCCTTTCCTTAGTGGACTTGGGCCTATGCTTATGGGCCTTCTACATAAGCCTAAGCTAAAAACAAACATAAAGGCCATAATTAAGCTAACTATTACATATGAATCACTAACAATTGAATTAGGTTTAGGAGTGATTCCAACAATCTCCCCCTAAGTGTTAGTGATGAATGAATGTAGACGGTGAAGGTGCTGATGTAATAGTAGCCTTGACGTCTTCTGACATTCTTCTTTCTTGTGAGAAGAATTTCCTTGATTCAAACAATCTCCCCAGTGTAGAGAGATTGTTTCCTTTGAAGTATTTTGCTTTGACGTCTTCATGTTCTTTGTTCTTTTGTTCTTTGTTCTTTTGTTCTTTGTTCTTTGTGGTGGAAGTGATAGTATGTTGTTGTTGTCTGCATCAGGTCAGCTTCGCTGCTCCAGTGTCTCCACGTCTTTCTCCAACATGCTCACACGCTCTTTAACGTTGGATTACAGTTGATGAAGTTCTTTAAGTCTTTAAACTTTGTAGATTCTTTGTTTACGAAGAATCATTCTGACTTTGTGTTGCCTTTGATTATGAGAGAACTTCCATAAGTGATGTTGTTGGTATGAGCATGTGGAGAATCTGCATGATCAGTCCGCTCCAGAGCTTCCATAAGAAGTAAACATAGGAAAGGTTAGTAATAAGCGGATTCCGGCACTTACAAGTTTGAACGTCGAGAGTGTTAACAACATAGTGTGAAAACACAACTCTAATTCTTGCAAAGGCCGTTCCTGAACCGGAGTCCCACAAGTGAGATAACGCGATGTACCAAGGCACACCTACGGTTCAGATGAGTCGTTGAGGTACACCAAAGCATCACCTCACGACTGTAGACCGTTTGAGACCACTAAGCGTAATCCACGGGGAGTTACCGAAGCGACCTGCTGTCAGGGCTGTTTGATGTTGACCCTGGCAGGAGTTTCCATTCAATCACTGAGGATCACAGTTGTGAACCTCTCATAAATGTTCTCGACAGATTGCTAAGATCTGTGAAGGACTCGATAACGTACCACTGTTGTTATTATTGTTGAACAACAAGTGATGAAATGTCAAGTGTACCTAAGAGATCTTTTGATGAATCTCATGGCTCTAGACTCAATAGTGCGTTTTTGGTTTTCCTTAGCGGAGACTAGGGAGAGGGTCTCCTTCTTCAATATCAGCAATCTCTAAGAGAAAGCCGATATATTATGTAGGGTTCCCTGTGAGAATGAAACAAGCTTCTGTTGAGAGAAACTTGAGTGGCTAAGAAGGTTTAGTGCATGCGTCACTGGGTCCATGACGACTTTTATTCTTCAATACCGGTGTCATCAAGTGACAACCAATAGCATATGAATTGAACTCGGTGTCTGCCATAAATTGAATAATTTGGAGGGCTATTTCTTTTCACCCTTTTCTTTGCATTTCTTTTTAATTCTTCGACTCCTTCTTTCTCCGATTCTCATTTTCTCCTTTTTATAATCATACCTAAGGACTTCTAATTCTAACTATTGGTAGTGTCCTTGGGTAGATCCCTCCGGCTCTGGCGGATCATAGGACGGTTATTCCTAACCTTAGTCACCTTATAACTCCATTGCCATAAAACCATTTTTCATGAAAATCTCACGAAGTGTTTGTGAATGAATAACTTGTTTGAACACTTCAAGAGTTTTAGATTTTCATAAATACTCCCCTTCGACATGTGCTTAAGAGTTTTGACAGAAATCTGCACAGTGAGAGAAGAGCGTGCACTTTTGAATTGAGCGATTCAAGATAGATAATTCCCTGCGAGACACGATTACGTTGCATAGTTAAAGAGATACATTGTTAGCTTTTAGGTGACAACTAGCTCTAATAACTACCTTGAAGATGTGGACAACCCCGAAAGGTTGTCAAACCCGTCAAAGTTCATGTCTATCAAGAGTTTCTCGAAAGGTACGATCTACTTGGATAAGTCTTGGAAGAAAAATCTTTACGATGTATGACTGTTTCGATCCCGTAAATTCATGGGTTGAAGTCTTTTCACACGAGAATTCAATAGCAATTCACAACATATTTCTTATCACATAATTTTTCTCCCCCTAAAAAATGGCATATAAATGTTATTTTTGACGAAATGTTTGAGAATAAATATGACCATTTTGAGTTTTATGGGAAGATGACCACTGTGAACAATTTGTGAACAAAGTTTAAATTCAAATACTCCCCCTCAACAAGTGATATAAACTGTTGAGGTTTTGAAAATCATGAGGGAAGTACTTGTTCTTTTGAGTAAAACCTTTGAAAAATGAAAGGTTTGATAAGTTTTACTCAGAAGTAAGAAGCTTTCGCTCCTTTTATAAGGATTGTGTCACTGACGCGTACCACAGGGTCCTTTCATTACAAGAACGGGTTATACACTGTTATGTGTGCACAAGCCATTGTCATTAATCAAACAAGCAAAATCACAATCAAGAGAGTACCCAATGATTATAGACGATCAACTACTTTCTGAGGACGTTGGAAAGTCAGAAGCGGAAAGTTTGGTCATCCTCTCACATAGCTCTCCAACTGTTGCATCTGATCCCGACGAATCAAACATTCATCAATCCTAGTGATAAATCAACGGACATCCTTGTGATCCTTTGAATTCCATTTCTTCGTATGAATTATACCCAACTCAATGTCCTTCAATCGATATGTCAGTCCATCTCGAACCATCTCCAGGGTGGCGTCATAGAACTTAGTGAATTTCATCGAAAGCCATGAAGCAAGTATGATGATTTTCACTTTGGTAGACAAACCCAAACTTTTGTTTATGAACAATTTTGTACTGAGGTTCATGATTGATTTCGATGAAGTGTAGAATTTAGGTAAGATTCGACCCCGAGGTGGAGAACTTCAACAAGCTCTTTGATTTGAAGCGTATGAAAACAAGGAGTGCAGTAATGTACTTGATCTAAATTTCGGTTGATGTTCTGGTTGGGGCTCAGGCATGTCGTGATCCTCACCACCAATGTATGTAAAGTGATCAACGGTTTTCTCCATTGGTGGTGTGGTTTATGAATCCTTTGGTTGATCAGACGGTGGTGGCTGTGTAGCTTGTTGTGTAGTGGTGATAACCTGCTTAACCATTTGTCGAATCATTGGATGGAGTTGCCTTCTTAACAGATTTTGTTGTTGACATAGGTGTTTCTTATGTTGATGGAGGTGATGAATGAGATGATGATTTGGGTTTGGTGGAAGTGTCAAGAGGTGTTTCAGAAGACTGTTGGGTTTGTGTATTGGATTGTCAACTATGTAGTTGTCTGATTCCTTCTTAAACTTTTCCTTTTCAGCTCCAGCAGCTTCTTTTGCCTCTTTTCGAATCATTTCCTCTTCAGCCGCCAAATTATCATCATCAGGGACTCTTTCATCCTTATCATGATCGTAATCTCCTTCGTCATATATTTCCACATCTTCACCATGATTTTCTTCTTGCGGATGTTTTAGTTGTTGTTGTGGTTGCTTCATTTCAATAGTTGTGGTGATAGTGACACCATGATCCTTACCGGGTTGATTAACCGGATCGGATGGGGTAAGAGATGTTTGTAATGGATCTTCCATAAGTGGAGGACTACTACTTGACCCTCCTGCCCCACCGAGTTGATTAACCGGAAAGGTTGAAGCATGGAATTCCATCCATTTCTACTTTAATGTCTTATGAAATTGTATTACCTCATCTATTGAATCATACTCATCATCAGGATGACTTTGTGAGCATGAATTTAAATGCATGTTGCAGAAGGATGTCCACAGCAAATCTGCAAGATGATTATGAGCATATGAAGTTGTTAAAGATGACACAGAGATTGTTCTTGCCAATTGTTTTGTCGTATCCAGCTGGGAATGTGTTTGCCATCAAGAGCTCTATTGGGGCATTGATGATTGCTTGATTTGCAGCCATTTTGTGATCTGAAAGACATTAGACAAAAAGACAGACATATGGAAACATAATGTGTTTGTTTTAGTCTGATTTATTATCTAATTCCTTGTTTGATGGTAACATGTTTATGTTAGTTACAAGTCCTAAGTCACATTATTCCAATTGATTGAAGTTGATGTGATAAGTTACGTAAACATGTTAATTTTGAAATTTCAAAGTCCAAATTTTCACTTAACACACAACATATTAACTTTTGTAAGCTTATACGAAACATCAGGTATTTGAGACTTATGTGTAACATTTAACAAGTAGCATATGCATAATAGGCCAAAATGTAGTGAACAGTGGGTTATGAGTAACAAGGATCCTTATGCGTAAGAAAGGAGCTTATGCGTAGGAGTAAGCTAAAGCGTAAGACCAAGCTTATGCGTAAGAGTTTCTTATGCGTAAGACAAGTTCAAAGGCTTTAGGCTTACGCGTAGGAATAAGCAAGATGTTACGCGTAAAGTTTACTCGTAAGATTAAAGCTTATGCGTGGCAAGCCTTGTTTACGAATATCTTTCCAAGATACGCGTAATCCACTGTAGACCTCTTATGCGTAAGAGTTACGCATAAGATTTCTCTTAGGCATTACCTTTATGCATAAAAGTATTATTTAAGCGTAACGGTTTGAAACTTGATTGCAGTTAACTCCAAACATCTTTTAGATCACAAAACAAGCACAAGAACATATCAGATACACACAGAAACACTTAGGCGTAAAATTACTTAAACCCAAAACTCTTAATCTACGCGTAAGAGATATAGCCACACAAATCATACAAGAATGTTTCTGGAGTGTCCTAGATGTCATATGAGTGAAACGGAACAAGATTTAACACATTCCCACCGCAGAATCAGAAAATTCATGGGAGATGAACCCTAAAACCTAAAACTTAAATTTTTACAGTTTAGATGTTTCTGGGCTAATTTAAAGGTTCAAATCATGCATATATACTTATTCTAACACATTCTTGACCACCTAATAACATATCACAGAATAGAAAAACCCTAGATGAGCGCAAGAACCCTAGAATTCAAATTAACGAAATTTAAGATTCTGGATGGTTTTGGACGATTGAAACAAGTTTAATAGACACTAAGAAAGGTTTTAACATAACTCATTTCAATCCAAATACTTTAATGCATAAACACCCAGTTCGTTCGAGTGAACAATTTTCCAAAATCAGTTTAAAGAGTTTTAACCGTTGGATTTGAAAGAATTTTAGAAATCCTTGTTTATCATCTTGATTAAAACATTTTAGAATTTGGGCCGTTTGATCTTGGTGGTTTAGGAGTAAATGATTTTGTTAAAAAATTGATTTGCCAAGTTGACACATTCAGTCCCTCAACCTTAAAGAGGTTCCAACCAAGATCCTTTAACTTCCGTTTAGGTTCCAACCAAGATCTTGTTCCACGTGGTCCTTGATGAAATGATATCGAAGATCGATGTGCTTTGATTTCGAATGTTGAACTGAGTTGCACGAGATCGCAATAGCACTTCGATTGTCGCAGTACATCGGGATTCTGACGAATACGTAACCATAGTCTTTGAGTTATGTTCTCATCCAAATGACTTGAGCACAACACGCCGACATGGCTACATATTCAGCTTCGGTTGACGACAGCGATGTACAATCCTGCTTCTTCGATTGCCATGACACCAGTTTATCACCAAGAAATTGTAAAGCTCATGAAGTACTTTTCCGTTAATCTAAGTATCATGCGTGGTCAGCGTCTGAAAAAGCTATTAGTTCAAAACCAGAATCCTTCGGATACCAGATTCCCAAATTAATGGTTCCCTTGATGTATTGGAGGATTCTTTTAGCCTCAGAGAGGTGGGTTTCAGTTGGTCTCGACTGATAACGGGAGCAAAGATATACGGCAAAAACAATATCAGGCCTGCTAGCTGTTAGATACATGAGAGACCAAATAATACTATGGTATTTGGTAGGGTCCACCAATTTCCCATGTAAATCAGCATCTAGCTACTTGGTATGAGCCATTGGTGTGGCATAGGTGTCATAGTTTTGCATTCCAAGTTTGTTTAACAATTCAAGGGCATATTTGGACTGACTCAAGAAAATACCACGGGGTGATTGATGAACTTGCATTCCTAGAAAGAATGTGAGTTCACCCATCATTGACATTTCAAAATGTTTTGTCATTAATTTTGAAAAAGCATTTGAGTATTTTAAATGTGTTGACCCAAAAATGATGTCATCCACATAGATTTGAACGATTAATATGTGTTCCATCTAAGGTTAGATCTAGGGGATGTGGAAACTTCTTTAGGGAAGAGTCTGCGTCCTATATTGATCCACCTATTAGGTTTCTGAAATGTTACGTTTAGATCGACGGGTTTATTTCTAACTGTTTGTTGATTAAACTTAGGATTTGGTTTGCTACTACAAGCAGTGTTCAGTAGTACACGAGAAGGTGATACACTAGGTCGTGGACCTAAGATTCCATCCTTTTGGAGTAGTGCCCTTTTCCTAGCCTTTTCTAGATCATAGTTCTTGTACGCGTCATGTGAATCATATGAATTTTTAATTTTAATGCTCAGTTTAGAAACAGTGTTCGAACTAATCCTAGACGGGCCAGGTGCAACTACTTGTTGAGGTTTAACAGAAACAGGTATAACAGAAACATGTTTAACAGAAACAGAAGCATTATTCTTTGTCCCGAAATGTGGAGTGACTGGTTTTGACAAATGATTATTCTCAACAACTTGGTACGCAAACAGTGGTTTTGAAGATTTTGAACGTTTAGATTTAAAAGCAGTTGGTTGTTTAACTACTGATTGGTTTCTGATTGGTTTTAGAGACGATTTCCCCAAGATTGTTGGTTTTGCAAAATTAGTATCCACACTTTGGTCAGTTAACCTTCTCAGTTTGTTTTGTAAAGCAACATGTGCAAGCCCATTTGCTTGAAGTTGAGCCTTTAAATGCTCATTTTCTTTTACTAATGTATCCACATGATTACTTTGTTCATTCAAAGATTTACCATTTTGCTCAGAGTTTAAAAATTTGTTTTGCATTTTGAGTTCAAGAGAGATGTAATGAGCCTCAAGTTTTGAAAAATCTTTTTGAAACTGAGCAATGGTCTTTTTGAGAAGAGTGTTTTCAGATTCAAGAGTTTGATTTAATGTTTCAGTTGAATTGTTAACAAGTAAGGGCTCATACATGAGATAGTTGTCTGGACATTGTGCAACACACTGGTCAACCTCTCCTTTATTACTAAATTTAGGTTGCTCAGTATGTTGTGTCGCATTTGCAGTCAGAATATGATCAATAGTAGATTGTACCTCGACCATCTGTTCTGTGTCAGTGTCATAGGTGGGTAAGATATCTTCCTCAACCATTTGTTCATCGTCACAGTTGGGCTCGGTGTCGTAGTTAAGTATGATATCTTCTCCAGATCTGCTGCTGTCATCCTGCTTTTCCAATGCTACAACCTCATTGTCCGCATTACCGACAGTTGCAGTAAGCACAACATTATCAACGTCCATTTGAGCATTCCTTTCATGTACATCAACTCTTTCACCTTGCACGACTGCTGGATTTTGGGATGAAGTCTGCCTCTTGATATTGATAAATTCTGAGTATTTTTCAGACAGAACCATCCATCCTTCAATCAATTCCTCATAAGCTTTTGCATCTTCATAATCATCAGTAGAAAGGTTTGATGATGAAGGCTTGATGGAAGGTGAGAAGATTTGTGAAGTCAGCATACTTGAAAGGGCGATATAGTGATTTGCAATTTCCCTCCAAAAATAATTTTGAAAAATTTTGACTCTTAAAATTTGAAATTCACTATAAAATTCAATTCTAAGGTTGTAAGAAAAATTTGAGCTATGACAATTTTGACGCCAAATTTTACCGGAAAAATTTGAATTTGGGCCAAAAAATTTGATTTTTTGACCAAAATTTTCACAGTTAAACCAAAATTTGAATCTCGCGTAAAAATTGAACGTTTAGTCTCATCTAAAAATTAAATTTACTCAAATTTTCCCGCCAACCTTGCTTATGATGGATCTTTGTAGTCGAGAGAAACTTGTTGTTTGTTGAAGAAGTGCTTAGGCGTAGAAAACCAGCTTATGCGTAGAGGAAACCTTATGCGTAGAACTTGCTTATGCGTAGAAAGTGCCTTACGCGTAGAAAGAGCTTACGCGTAAAAACACCACCTTACGCGTAACAATGAGAATTACGCGTAAGAATAGCTTACGCGTAAGAAATGAGAAACACTAAAATTAGGCGTAAACTGAAAGTTAGGCGTAGAAAACTTATGCGTAGGATTAGCTTATGTGTAAGACAAGGCTTAGGCGTAAGAAAAATCTTATGCGTAAAGAGTTCTACGTGTTAGTTTAAGCTTATGCGTAAAATTAGGGTTTTAACCCAAAAATCCTTTACACTGTCACAGTGTAAAAGATATCCAAAGTCGAAGTGTTTTCAGGCTTATCCAAGCAAGAAAAACACTGAGTAAGCCAAGAAACTGCAGATCAAGCCAAGGAAATCTTATGCGTAAGTTTAGGGTTTCCTTACGAGTAGAAAATACAAAAAAAAAAAAAAAAAACTGATTTTATGGCTAAAAGTGTTTAGAAACTTGATTTTTGTGATGAAATAGCTTCAATATCACCAAAATACCAAGAAAGTTTAAAACTTGAGGATCCAAAACTCTTTTTCACCTTACGAGTAGAAAGAGGTACACGAATGAAATCAAGCTCAAAAAGACTTCTACACATGTAAAGTTTCAAACTTTTTAAACTTAAACTTTAACACCAAATAACCTTGAAAGTACAAGAATCTTGGATTGTAACGTGTAAAAATGAAAGCTTTTTGCGTATGAAAGATTGAGTACCGAAACCTTACGCGTATACCATGAAAACTTCAAAAACAAAACGATTTCACCCAACTATTTGGCGAATGATATCACTGTTATGTCACCATATTAGTAACACAAGCATCCATGTAAGAAATAGAGAAGAGAAGAGATCGGTTGAACAATAACAATCAAACACTTATGCGAATGAATATAGAATGGTTATGCGTATGAAGTGAAAGAGAGAATAAATTGAACAACCAACCCTCAAGTGAGGGTTATTACAAGGTATTTATAGGAAGGGGAGCTAGGGCAACACTCATAGTCCCCTCCTTTCCTTAGTGGACTTGGGCCTAGGCTTATAGGCCTTCTACATAAGCCTAAGCTAAAAACAAACATAAAGGCCATAATTAAGCTAACTATTACATATGAATCACTAACACTTGAATTAGGTTTAGGAGTGATTCCAACAATATCCCCCTAAGTGTTGGTGATGAATGAATGTAGACGGTGAAGGTGCTGATGTAATAGTAGCCTTGACGTCTTCTGACATTCTTCTTTCTTGTGAGAAGAATTGCCTTGATTCGAACAATCTCCCCAGTGTAGAGAGATTGTTTCCTTTGAAGTATTTTGATTTGACGTCTTCATGTTCTTTGTTCTTTTGTTCTTTGTTCTTTGTGGTGGAAGTGATAGTATGTTGTTATTGTCTGCATCAGGTCAACTTCGCTGCTCCAGTGTCTCCACGTCTTTCTCCAACATGCTCACACGCTCTTTAATGTTGGATTACAGTTGATGAAGTTCTTTAAGTCTTTAAACTTTGTAGATTCTTTGTTTACGAAGAATCATTCTGACTTTGTGTTGCCTTTGATTATGAGAGAACTTCCATAAGTGATGTTGTTGGTATGAGCATGTGGAGAATCTGCACGATCAGTCCGCTCCAGAGCTTCCATAAGAAGTAAACATAGGAAAGGTTAGTAATAAGCGGATTCCGGCACTTACAAGATTGAACGTCGAGAGTGTTAACAGCATAGTGTGAAAACACAACTCAAATTCTTGCAAAGGCCGTTCCTGAACCGGAGTCCCACAAGTGAGATAACGCGATGTACCGAGGGACACCTACGGTTCAGATGAGTCGCTGAGGTACACCGAAGCATCACCTCACGACTGTAGACCGTTTGAGACCACTAAGCGTAATCCACGGGGAGTTACCGAAGCGACCTGCTGCCAGGGCTGTTTGATATTGACCCTGGCAGGAGTTTCCATTCAATCACTGAGGATCACAGTTGTGAACCTCTCATAAATGTTCTCGACATATTGCTAAGATCTGTGAAGGACTCGATAACGTACCACTGTTGTTCTTATTGTTGAATAACAAGTGATGAAATGTCAAGTGTACCTAAGAGATCTTTTGATGAATCTCATGGTTCTAGACTCAATAGTGCGTTTTTGGTTTTCCTTAGCGGAGACTAGGGAGAGGGTCTCCTTCTTCAATATCAGCAATCTCTAAGAGAAAGCTGATAGATTACGTAGGGTTCCCTGTTAGAATGAAACAAGCATCTATTGAGAGAAACTTGAGTGGCTAAGAAGGTTTAGTGCATGCGTCACTGGGTCCATGACGACTTTTAATCTTCAATACCGGCGTCATCAAGTGACAACCAGTAGCATATGAATTGAACCCGGTGTCTGCCCTAAATTGAATAATTTGGAGGGCTATTTTTTATCACCCTTTTCTTTGCATTTCTTTTTAATTCTTCAACTCCTTCTTTCTCCGATTCTCATTTTCTCCTTTTTATAATCATACCTAAGGACTTCTAATTCTAACTATTGGTAGTGTCCTTGGGTAGATCCCTCCGGCTCTGGCGGATCATAGGACGGTTATTCCTAACCTTAATCACCTTATAACTCCATTGCCATAAAACCATTTTTCATGAAAATCTCTCGAAGTGTTTGTGAATGAAAAACATGTTTGAATACTTCAAGAGTTTTAGATTTTCAGAAATACTCCCCCTCGACATGTGCTTAAGAGTTTTGACAGAAATCTGCACAGTGAGAGAAGAGCGCGCACTTTTGAATTGATCGACTCAAGATAGACAATTCCCTGCGAGACACGATTACGTTGCATAGTTAAAGAGATACATTGTCAGCTTTTAGGTGACAAATAGCTCTAATAACTACCTTGAAGATGTGGACAACCCCGAAAGGTTGTCAAACCCGTCAAAGTTCATGTCTATCAGGAGTTTCTCGAAAGGTACGATCTACTTGGATAAGTCTTGGAAGACAAATCTTTTCGATGTATGACTGTTCAGATCCCGTCAATTCATGGGTTGAAGTCTTTTCACACGAGAATTCAATAGCAATTCACAACATATTTCTTATCACATAATTTTTCTCCCCCTCAAAAATGGCGTATAAATGTTATTTTTGACGAAATGTTTGAGAATAAATATGACCATTTTGAGTTTTATGGGAAGATGACCACTGTGAACAATTTGTGAACAAAGTTTAAATTCAAATAATCCCCCTCAACAAGTGATATAAACTGTTGAGGTTTTGAAAATCATGAGGGAAGTACTTGTTCTTTTGAGCAAAACCTTTGAAAAATGAAAGGTTTGATAAGTTTTACTCAAAAGTAAGAAGCTTTCGCTCCTTTTATAAGGATTGTGTCACTGATGCGTACCACAGGGTCCTTTCATTACAAGAATGGGTTGTACACTGTTATGTGTGCACAAGCCATTGTCATTAATCAAACAAGCAAAATCACAATCAAGAGAGTACCCAATGATTACAGACGATCAGCTACTTTTTGAGGACGTTGGAAAGTCAGAAGCGGAAAGTTTGGTCATCCTCCCACATAGCTCTCCAACCGTTGCATCTGATCCCGATGAATCAAACATTCATCAATCCTGGTGATAAATCAACGAACATCCTTGCGATCCTTTGAATTCCATTTCTTCGTACGAATTATACCCAACTCAATGTCCTTCAATCGATATGTCAATCCATCTCGAACCATCTCCAGGGTGGCGTCATAGAACTTAGTGAATTTCATCGAAAGCCATGAAGCAAGTATGATGATTTTCACTTTGGTAGACAAACCCAAACTTTTGTTTATGAACGATTTTGTACTGAGGTTCATGATTGATTTCGATGAAGTGTAGAATTTAGGTAAGATTCGACCCCGAGGTGGAGAACTTCAACATGCTCTTTGATTTGAAGCGTATGAAAACAAGGAGTGCAGTAATGTACTTGATCTAAATTTTGGTTGAGGTTCTGGTTGGGGCTCAGGCATGTCGTGATCCTCACCACCAGTGTATGTAAAGTGATCAACGGTATTCTCCATTGGTGGTGTGGTTTCTGAATCCCTTGGTTGATCAGACCATGGTGGCTGTGTAGCTTGTTGTGTAGTGGTGATAACCTGCTTAACCATTTGTCGAATCATTGGATGGAGTTGCCTTCTTAACATATTTTGTTGTTGACATAGGTGTTTCTTATGTTGATGGAGGTGATGAATGAGATGATGATTCGGGTTTGGTGTCAAGAGGTGTTTCATAAGACTGTTGGGTTTGTGTATTGGATTGTCAACTATGTAGTTGTCTGATTCCTTCTTAAACTTTTCCTTCTCAGCTCCAGCAGCTTCTTTTGCCTCTTTTCGATTCATTTCCTCTTTAGCCGCCAAATTATCATCATCAGGGACTCTTTCATCCTTATCATGATCGTAATCTCGTTCGTCATATATTTCCACATCTTCACCATGATTTTCTTCTTGCGGATGTTTTAGTTGTTGTTGTGGTTGCTTCATTTCAATAGTTGTGGTGATAGTGACACCCTGATCCTTACCGGGTTGATTAACCGGATCGGATGGGGTAAGAGATGTTTGCAATGGATCTTCCATAAGTGGAGGACTACTACTTGACCCTACTGCCCCACCGAGTTGATTAACCGGAAAGGTTGAAGCATGGAATTCCATCCATTTCTGCTTTTATGTCTTACGAAATTGTATTACCTCATCTATTGAATCATACTCATCATCAGGATGACTTTGTGAGCATGAATTTAAATGGATGTTGCAGAAGGATGTCCACATCAAATCTGAAAGATGATTATGAGCATATGAAGTTGTTGAAGATGACACAGAGATTGTTCTTGCCAATTGTTTTGTCGTATCCAGCTGGGAATGTGTTTTCCATCAAGAGCTCTGCTGGGGCATTGATGATTGCTTGATTTGCAACCATTTTGTGATCTGAAAGACATTAGACAAAAAGACATACATATGGAAACATAATGTGTTTGTTTTAGTCTAATTTATTATCTAATTCCTTGTTTGATGGTAACATGTTTATGTTAGTTACAAGTCCTAAGTCACATTATTCCAATTGATTGAAGTTGATGTGATAAGTTACGTGAACATGTTAATTTTGAAATTTCAAAGTCCAATTTTTCACTTAACTCACAACATATTAACTTTTGTAAGCTTATACGAAACATCAGGTATTTGAGACTTATGTGTAACATTTAACAAGTAACATATGCGTAATAGGCCAAAATGTAGTGAACAGTGGGTTATGAGTAACAAGGATCCTTATGCGTAAGAAAGGAGCTTATGCGTAGGAATAAGCTAAAGCGTAAGACCAAGCTTATGCGTAAGAGTTTCTTATGCGTAAGACAAGTTCAAAGGCTTTAGGCTTACGCGTAGGAATTAGCAAGATGTTACGCGTAAAGTTTACTCGTAAGAGTAAAGCTTATGCGTGGCAAGCCTTGTTTACGAATATCTTTCCAAGATACGCGTAATCCACTGTAGACCTCTTATGCGTAAGAGTTACACGTAAGATTTCTCTTAAGCGTTACCTTTACGCTTAAAAGTATTCTTTAAGCGTAACGGTTTGAACACCGGAAGATTCTGACATTAAGAATAATTAACCTGTTAACTATAAACATGCAAACTTGATTGCAGTTAACTCCAAACATCTTTTAGATCACAAAACAAGCACAAGAACATATCAGATACACACAGAAAGACTTAGGCGTAAAATTACTTAAACCCTAAACTCTTAATCTACGCGTAAGAGATATAGCCACACAAATGAAACAAGAATGTTTCTGGAGTGTCCTAGATGTCATATGAGTGCAACGGAACAAGATTTAACACATTTCCACCGCAGAATCAGAAAATTCATGGGAGATGAACCCTAAAACCTAAAACTTAAATTTTTACAGTTTAGATGTTTCTGGGCTAATTTAAAGGTTCAAATCATGCGTATATACTTATTCTAACACATTCTTGACCACCTAATAACATATCACAGAATAGAAAAACCCTAGATGAGCGCAAGAATCCTAGAATTCAAATTAATGAAATTTAAGATTCTGGATGGTTTTGGACGACTGAAACAAGTTTAATAGACACTAAGAAAGGTTTTAACATAACTCATTTCAATCTAAACACTTTAATGCATAAACACCCAGTTCGTTCGAGTGAACAATTTTCCAAAATCAGTTTAAAGAGTTTTAACCGTTGGATTTGAAAGAATTTTAGAAATCCTTGTTTATCATCTTGATTAAAACATTTTAGAATTTGGGCCGTTTGATCTTGGTGGTTTAGGAGTAAATGATTTTGTTAAAAAATTGATTTGCCAAGTTGACACATTCAGTCCCTCAACCTTAAAGAGGTTCCAACCAAGATCCTTTAACTTCCGTTTAGGTTAGACAAAACACATGTAAGGCAAGAAACTTAACGATACTCCCCCTCGACTTTTGAAATAATGAATTTTGAAGACATTTGAGTCCGAGGAGAGTATTTGACAAGAAACGTATCCACCATGTTGGAAGAAACAACATATTTTTGAAAACATGGAAGTACAAGGTTTTATGAAACTGAAAAATATTTACTTTCTCCCCCTCAACACTTGTTCGGGAAAAATAGTGAAAGATTTGATAGAACAAAGTGTTGACTGAAGATTTGTACTTGCGATGTTTGAAAGAATTTAGATAGAAGAATATTTTTGAGATTTTCTGATTTTATATTTTTGTATTTTGTTTTTGAAAAAATATTTACAAAAGAGGTTTTGGTGTTTGACTGAATTTAAGAATGTTTTAAGAGTTCATTCAGTTCCTCTTGAGTCAAACACCGCATACCAATCCGGTGGACCAACTCATTAAACCTAGCAGGAGCTAAGGCTTTGGTGAGGAGATCTGCTAATTGGTATTCTGTACCCACAAAGTATAATTCAACAGTACCCTGTTCCACGTGGTCCTTGATGAAATGATATCGAAGATCGATGTGCTTTGATTTCGAATGTTGAACTGAGTTGCACGAGATCGCAATAGCACTCCGATTGTCGCAGTACATCGGGATTCTGACGAATATGTAACCATAGTCTTTGAGTTGTGTTCTCATCCAAATGACTTGAGCACAACACGCCGACATGGCTACATATTCTGCTTTGGTTGACGACAGCGATGTACAATCCTGCTTCTTCGATTGCCATGACACCAGTTTATCACCAAGAAATTGTAAACCTCCTGAAGTACTTTTCCGTGAATCTAAGCATCATGCGTGGTCAGCGTCTGAAAAAGCTATTAGTTCAACTTGAAAGTTAGGGTTTTCAGGCTTATCCAAAGTCGAAGTGTTTTCTGGCTTATCCAAGCAAGAAAAACACTGAGTAAGCCAAGAAACTGAAGATCAAGCCAAAGAAATCTTATGCGTAAGTTTAGGGTTTCCTTACGAGTATAAAATACAAAAAAAAAAACTGATTTTATGCCTAAAAGTGTTTAGAAACTTGATTTTTGTGATGAAATAGCTTCAATATCACCAAAATACCAAGAAAGTTTAAAACTTGAGGATCCAAAACTCTTTTTCACCTTACGAGGAGAAAGAGGTACACGAATGAAATCAAGCTCAAAAACACTTCTACACACGTAAAGTTTCAAACTTTTTGCCAAAAACTTAAACTTTAACACCAAATAACCTTGAAAGTACAAGAATCTTGGATTGTAACGTGTAAAAATAAAAGCTTTTTGCGTATGAAAGATTGAGTACCGAAACCTTACGAGTATACCATGAAAACTTCAAAAACAAAACGATTTCACCCAACTATTTGGCGAATGATACCACTGTTAGGTCACCATATTAGTAACACAAGCATCCATGTAAGAAATAGAGAAGAAAAGAGATCGGTTGAACAATAACAATCAAACACTTATGCGAATGAATATAGAATGGTTATGCGTATGAAGTGAAAGAGAGAATAAATTGAACAACCAACCCTCAAGTGAGGGTTATTACAAGGTATTTATAGGAAGGGGAGCTAGGGAAACACTCCTAGTCCCTTCCTTTCCTTAGTGGACTTGGGCCTAGGCTTATGGGCCTTCTACATAAGCCTAAGCTAAAAACAAACATAAAGGCCATAATTAAGCTAACTATTACATATGAATCACTAACACTTGAATTAGGTTTAGGAGTGCTTCCAACAGCATTAAACCAGTTGTCCTCAGACATTGCAGTCTTGATATCTTTTGGTTTGATTCTTGATAGTACAGAGTTGAAGAAGCACTTAAGGCATCAGTGGCAAGTTGCTTTCTAGTAGATACCGGACGAGAAGGATTCCCAATGATATTGTCCAATGGATGATCATGTGTCCATTTTATGAGGTGTTCATGTGGTTGTTGATAAGGTACTGATGTAGCAGAGTTAGGATCCCCTGGAGACGATGTTTCAGGAGTGGGTTCAGGGAGTAGCAAAGGGGTTATCTTCAAAAGAATTATCAACTGCATTTCCTTGATGCACAGAAGATGATTGAGGATTCAAAGATGACAATGAATGATCAGCAAACGGCACTTCTTGAGATAAACATATTGAGACCGATGGACCATTTGTGTTAGTTGGAGAAGGAGCAGCAGCAGTTCATGGTGCAGGATTATCATCAGCTGAAGGCTCATTATATTCATCATACATTGGATCAAACAATTTTATCAAATCTTCTTCTAAGGGAGGTACATAAGGAGCTGCAGGAGTAGGATAATGTACAAGACCCGAACTAATGGGTCCATGTAGGGATGAGCACGGTACCGGTCCCGTACCAAATTAGTGGTACCGATATTTTCCCGAGCATAAATTAGTGGTACCGGTACCGTACCGAACGGGATTCGGATACCGGTACCGGGAAATCGGGTTTTCCCCGCTTTTTTTCGGAAATTTCCCGATTTGGTACCGGTCCCGTACCGAATTAGTGGTCCCGATTTTTTTTCACCTTATTTCGTAGTCCCGGTACCGTACCGTATTTCAAGAAGCGGTACCGTTTCGGTACGGTACCGGTTCGGTTCCGGGATTCGGTTCGAAAAGCTTATCCCTAGGTCCATGTGACAAAAGTTGAGGTGCAGGTCAAGAACTGGAGTGTCCAGGAGCCATTTGCTCAGTCAACTCATCGAACGTAACATGAATAGTTCCATAATATCTCGGGTTCTTTTATTGTAGATTCGGTAACCCTTCCGATTAGGTGCATAACCAACAAAAAATCCAATATCTTCCTTAGCTTTCAACTTTCCCTGATCTTGACCATCATTGGTTGGATAGCGCAAAGCACCAAACACACGAAGAAACGAGAGATCCGGTTTTCCAGTTATGAACTAATTCGTATAGAGTTTTTCTATGAAGAGTATGTATTAGGGAACAGTTTTGAGTGTAACAAGCAGTGGCAATGCCTTCCACCCAGAGAAACATTGGAGCTGATATAGTGTAAAATACCAAATATTTGATATGCGAGAATTACAAATCGACCCTTTAGGAAAAAATCAACACGCAAAACCCGCAAATATACGATAAGTGATACCGGACAAGTGATTATTTGGGTCGTGTCCCAACGAGGGGTGAATTGACGGTTACGTTAGGTTCGTTATTAAAATGCTTGAATGGTTTAAGATTTTTTGTTTTTGATTACGTTTTTCTAAATTAAAGCACGGGAATGAAAATAAAGCACGTAAATAAAGCAAATAACTAAATTAACAACTACTAAACATAAGAAACACTAAAACGATGCTAAATTACGACCTAAGGCATTAAAACTAAAAAACGCGAAAAACCGGGAACATACCGAGCTTTAAAAGTGAAGATGTTGCAAATTAGAGCCTACGTGTGCAAAACTAATTTTCCTAGATGCTAAGTGATAAAACAAAATTTTAGGAAAAAGCAGAATATTTTTTTGACTTTTTATTTAATTATTATGAATTAAAGACTATTAATTAGAAAATATATGATAAAAAATAATAAATGACTTCAGAAAAATGTGAAATTTTTATGGTAAGTACTCTATGCTACTACTAACCTGAGAAAAATGTAAAATTGTAAAAAGCAAAACAAAATAAGCTAATAATAAGCAAACAGTGGAATAAGCATAATAGGTAGAAAATACCATTAATGAATTATTGATGCAAACATATCACGCAACACATGATTAGCACAGATGGAAAGGGATGTGTGGTGTGGGGCTTGATGTGGTGACTGACCAGGGTTCAAATCCCAGGTATGTCACTTTTTGGTTTTCATTTTATTTTTTTTATTTTATTTTTTGCTTTTTCTCTTTTGTAAACTTAAAGACAAGCTATCACTAAATAATTTTAGCAAAATCTAACTTTTGTAAAACACTAAAAAGCAGAATATAAGGGGAAGATTAAGCAAAATGAACTAAAATCTTATAATCTCTAATTACTTTAAACTAAAAGCATAATCCTAGGGTAAAATTTAAATGATGAGTGAAATAAGCTAAAGGGCAAATAAGATGAAAACTAGATTATATACCTACATCTATCCTACAACAATTTAATAAGCTGAGATTTAGAGGAATAAGCACTTCTTATGTCTGCTATGACAGCAGACAATAGGGGCATAGTGGGGGATTTGGCAGGCCTAAAAAGCTACTAACTAAGCTGTTAATGGGCTTCAAAAGCAAAAATAGATTAAGCTAGTATCTGAATCTACTAGAAGAACCAAAAATCCAGCAATAAAAGTAAAGGAATAAGCAGATAATTAGCTAAGAACAAGTTGGGTTATGCATAATAGTGTGCAGCAAAACAGAACAAGGGGACATATAGGGTACCTTTAAGCAGCTTAATAAGCACTCTAAACACCTCCAAACACCAATTAAGCAACAAACAGATAAACAATGGTGTATAAACAAATGAAAAAACCAATTTGAACAGACTTTGAATCAATTTAGAACCTTAAAATGGAATGTTGAATAACTGATTTGGGACATATTCAAGACATTAAGACAGAAATTGGTACTAATAGTAAAAACACATAAATGGATTTGAAACTTAAAAACCTTGATTCAGAAAACTTTAAGAACAATAACTAAACCAAAATCACTCAAATTCACACCACTTAAATGACTGCAATCATGAGAACAAGCTTCATCCAAACACCCCTTTAGGGGTTGAAAACTAATGTTTTGAAACTGTGATGATTAGGAATTTTAAGAAAACTAAACTGCTTCATTGACAAAAACTTACAATGAGTTAAAACAACTTATAACATGCTTCTAACAATACCATGACAGAAATTAAGAACATGAAAAATAAAGACAGCATAAAAATTGGAATTTAAAAATTGAACTTGTATTAAACTGAAATTACAAATTTCACTTAAATTAAATGACAGTAAAAGTAAAATGGAACTAGAACTTGAAATATAGACAAGTTTTCAAGGTAACAACTAATCTCTATTTATACTAGAAACTACAAAAAGTCTTATCTACTTCTGTCTTGTTGTTGTGTGCTAGTTTTGAGAGAGACTGTTGGGAATAATCTGTTACCACTGATAGCTGTGGAAGACACTGCTAAGTATTGCACTAGCAGTGGAAACGTATTACCACTGCTGGAACATTATTACCACTGCTATTAGATAATTGTTAGGAAAACGTGTTTAGGTAAGTATAGAAAAGATCTTGTGTATATTCTATATTGTTAGCTTTATACTTATCTTGTAAATGACTCCTTGTACTATAAAAGGAGGTCCTAGGTCATTGTCTTAGGTACGTAACTTACTTACAAACATACGTATAATTCACATAAGCTTCAAGGTGTAACCCTAGTGATAAGCAAGATCACTCGTATTATTCATTAATAATATTGGAGCTTAGTTTTGTGTTTATTCTGTGTTCACTTACAATACATTATATAATCCGTCTTCTAAGTATTACTAAGTAAATTCCGCGTGCTTATTAATATAATACAAAATATCACTGACACAAGGTGTGTGTCCAGATCCATCAAGTGGTATCAGAGCAAAGGTTCTGATATTTTGTTTTAGAAGATCCGAGGAATAAGCTTAACCTACTCACTCAAATCAATGGAGATGGAAAACAACCAGTCCAACGATTCTACTCCAAGACTTCCTAAGCTCAAACTTAATGAGTTTGAGATGTGAAGGATAATGATTGAGCAATACTTTCTCATTCAAGACTATGCTCTATGGGAGTTCATCTTAACTGGTGATTCCTTCCAGCCTGTGACTAGTACTCAGAAGGTTGGTGACACAGATGTTGTGACAGTTTCTGTGCCTGCGACTAATATTGAAAAAGAACTGAAGAAGAATGATCTAAAGGCTAGAAGTTTATTGCTGATGACTCTTCCTAGAGACCAGATCATAGCATTCAGCAAGTTCAAGACAGCTAAAGAACTTTTTGAAGAGATTTGCTCAGTGTTTGGTGGTAATGATGCTACAAAGAAGGCACAAAAGACATTGTTGAAGCAAAGTTATGAAAACTTCTCTACTTCAAGCAATGACTCCCTTGATAGCATCTTCACCAAACTTCAGAAGATTGTTACACAACTGACTGTGTTTGGCATTGAGGTAGAAAAGGAAGACCTCAATTTAAAGTTTCTAAGAAGTTTGCCTTCAGAGTTTCATACTAATGTTACAGTCTGGGAAAATAAACCAGATATTGAAACTATGAAGCTCAATGATCTTTACAACAACTTCAAACTCATTGAACAAAGATTGAAGAAGGCTGGGAAAATTAGTACAAGCTCAAGTAGCTTGGCTTTGATGTCAACCTCTGTTGACAGTGATGATTTTGAAGATGACTGTGATGATGATATTGCCACTGCTGGTTCTACAGTTTCCACTGGTAATGTCAGCGTTACCACTGCAGGTTCAAAGAAGAAGGTTGTTGGTATTGGAGATCCTACCTTTTATGCTTTTATCTCCACACAAGTTAATGGCTCTATATTAACTCATGAAGACATAGAGCAAATTGATGAAGATGACTTGGAGGAGATGGATATTAAATGGCAAATAGCTTTTCTTAGCATGAAGGCTAGGAAATTCTACAAGACTGGCAAGCCTATTCACATCAATGGTGGTGAAACTGTAGGGTTCGACAAAAAGAAAGTAGAGTTCTTCAATTGTCACAAGTTGGAGCATTTTGCTAAGGAATGCAGAAGACCAAGGATGAAGGACAACAGGTCTACTTGGTACAAGCAAAAGAAAGAGCCAACTACGGAACAACCAAAGGCAACGTTGGCAATTGATGGTGTGAGTTATGATTGGAGTTTCATGGCTGATGAACAAGAGGAAGAACCTTCAGATGCTGCTCTTGTTTCTACTGAATTTGCTCTCATGGCTTTCTCTGACTCTGAGGTACAAAACTTTGAAAGTTGTTCTAAAACATGTAGGGCTGCTAGAGAAGTTGAAAGGCTTAATGATCTATATTCTAATGAAAGACAAGAGTTGTATACTGCTAATTATACTATGTCAAACCTTAGGAGAGCTATAGCAGTATTAGAAAACCAACTAGAGCATTATAGAGAAAATGAGTCAAAATATAATGATGATATGATTCTTCTTAGAAGAGAGGTAGATCATAAGACAACTGTGAATGAGGCATACCAAGAGGAGCTTGAAAAACTTAAAAAGATAAATGAAAATGTCAATTTAACTGTAGACACTTGTTATTATCAGTCTAAGTCAATTGATAAAATTTGGAATGCTCAATATACGAGTAAAGCTAAGTCAGGTATGGGATATCATACTGTTCCACCACAACTAAGAGGTGTTCCATCACCTCCAGGCATATATTTAGCTCATACAGGCTTAGAAGATTTTCAGGAACTTCAACGTGAATATGGTCCTCTAAAGGACACATTTGTGAAAAATGAGGAACAGGTTAAGCATGAAACTGATATTTTTGAAAGTGCTAGTGACTCATCAGTTGTTGATGAGAATGTTAAAAAGAATGTAGAGGCTTCTATCCCAAAAGTTGTTAATACTGTTATAGAGGAACCTAGGAAAGAAGCTAATAAACCTAGATCAACTGTAAGGTATGCTGAGATGTATTGGAACAAGCCTACAACTCCTAGGGGTAACCAGCGGAGTTGGAATCATGTTAAATCTCAACAACTAGGTAGTGATTTTGTGATGTACAATAAAGCATGCTATATCTATGGTAGTTTTGATCATTTACATGCTTATTGTGACTATCATGTTGGGAGAAGGGAAGTCCATGGGAATAAAAGGGTGGAGTCTAAAAGATTTCAAAATAATTTGCACCCTAATTCACACAGCAAAATGGTCCCAAGAGTAGTTCAACTAAGAAGTGGTCTCAAAACTTTTGCCACTGCAAAGACTGTTAACTCTTCTCACCCTAAGTCACCTGTTACAAGTGCAAAATCCAAAACAACTTTTGCAAAATCTGCACAAACAGGGAAAAGAACTTTTCAAAATAAAAAGGTTCATTATAACAAACAGTGGGTACCTGAAACCAAACGAGCAGTTTCCACTGCAAGGGTTGTAAACAAGAAAAGGGGGGACATTGGCAATGCTGTGAAGGCCTCAGCACGTTGGGAATGGAAACCTAAAGGAATTACCTCATCAACTAATCCCAATGGTGTATCAATGACCTTTGATAGATTTAACTATATTGATACACGAGGCAGATCCAAGTCAATCATGGCTTGGGTCCCCAAAAGAAACTAACTCTTTACTTTAATGTGCAGGAACATCCAAGGACAAAAAGATCAGATCAAGGCTACACAGATAGTGGATGTTCAAGGCACATGACTGGCAACAAGTCCTATCTCTCAAATTTTGAACATTATGATGGACAGTATGTCAGCTTTGGAGGTGGAGTTAATGGAAAAGTTGCTGGTAAAGGGATAATCAAAACTGGTAACTTGGACTTTGAACCTGTGTACTATGTAAAAGAGCTTAAGTATAATCTTTTTAGTGTGTCACAAATGTGTGACAAGAAGAACAATGTTCTTTTTACCAAAGATATGTGTTTTGTTCCCTCTAAGGATTTTAAGATGCCTGATGAAAGTCAGATTCTTCTTAAGATTCCTAGAAAAGGCAACTTATATAGCTTTGATATGAACAACATTGTTGCTAAAGATGATTATGATTTCTTGATCGCAAAGGCCACAGTAGATGAATCCATGTTATGGAATAGAAGACTTGGTCATGTTAACTTCAAAACCATTAACAAGATTGTAAAATATGGTTTGGTAAGAGGTTTGCCTCAGAAAAGATTTGAGAATGATCAAACCTGTGTGGCTTGTCTTAAAGGCAAACAACACAGAGCTTCTTGCAGGTCTAAGTTGGTTAACTCTATTGCTCACCCACTACAAATGTTACATATGGACTTGTTTGGTCCTACATCAGTGAGCAACTTAAATCTTAAAAAGTATTGTCTTGTTGTAACTGATGATTTCAGCAGGTTTACATGGGTTTTCTTTCTTAATACAAAGGATGAAGCAACTGGCATCCTTAATACCTTTATCACACAAGTAGTAAACCAATATGATTTCAAAGTGAAAATCATCAGGTGTGACAATGGGACAGAGTTTAAGAATAGAGTTATGGATGATTTTTGCAGAGATAAAGGTATTAAAAGAGAATTTAGTGTTGCTAGAACTCCTTACCAAAATGGTGTTGCTGAGAGGAGGAACAGGACACTTATAGAGGCTACTAGAACCATGTTGGCAGATTCAAAATTGCCAATCACTTTTTGGGCTGAAGCAGTTAACACTGCATGTTATGTGCAAAACAGGGTTTTAGTGGTAAAAACAAAGAACAAGACACCTCATGAGTTATTTAGGGGTATACCACCTATCCTTGACTTCATGAGACCATTTGGATGTCATGTATCTATTCTCAATACCATAGATTATCTGGGCAAATTTGAAGAAAAAGCTGATGAAGGGTATTTTGTTAGGTATTCCATGGTCAGTAAAGCTTTCAGAGTATTCAACTTAAGAACCCAAAAGATTGAAGAAAATCTGCATGTTGAGTTCCTGGAGAACAAAGTGAATGTCAAAGGAACTGGTCCAGAAAGGCTGTTTGATCTTGATACTCTAACCAATACTATGAATTATGTGCCTATCTCTACAAGCACATCTACTTATGATTGAGCAGGTTTTGTAACAGGTGTACGCTTGGCAGTCTCCTTAGTTTGCTTTTTGAAAGAAGTGCTTGCATACCATGGTGGAAAGTATCCAGCCCACCCTGATGCCTCTGAGGAAGACTCTGAAGTAATCACAAACTCTTCCTCAAAATCAGAGGAGATGTCAATGATGTTGGAAGGATTGCTCATGATGATGTTTAGGGTTTTTGTGAGTTTGAATGTGTTTTTGATAAAGATTATGATGTGCCGAGCCTTTTTATATAGGCAAAGTCGGTCACAAGGGTTCATTAATGAATATATTTACTTTTCCCTATTTTGGTAGGTTAAAGAGTAAATATAGATATTATCGGGTTGACTTTGGAAGATATTTTTAGATAGTGGATTGGTTAAAAGTAACTTTGGTTGAGAACAAGTTGGTTATTCCTATTCTTTGACACATGCAGATACATAACCAATCTTGGCTGGGAGTTGATATTAAAAGGTGTATAACTGAGATACACAAATGGTTATTGATTCACCATGTCTAACCCACATAAGAATCAACTAGTCCAGAGCAAACGGCTACTGGTAAAGACTTGACAAATCCGTTTATGGTTGATAGTTTACCAAAAACTATATGGTTATCAACTCACCATATTCTATCTGATTAAGAGTTGGCTAGTCCATAGCAAACGGCTCATGGTAAAGACATAACAAATCCGTTGATAGCTGGTAGTTTGCTAAAAACTATGATAAGAGCAGTCTATTTTTATATGTTTTTCTTTACCACTGCTCTTTGAAAATTTTGTGAAAAATTACCACTGCTAGTTCATAGTTTCCACTGAAAGTAGTATTTTTACCACTGTTGATCTAGCCGTTACAACTATTATGTCAGTAACTAATTTTTTACTAGCAGTTGTAGAAAAATTGCTTTCCATATATATAGGGTAACTTTTTAGAAGATTATCTACTTTCTTATTTGATATTTATCTCCTAAAGATAAATACTTTCCTTAGATAATCTTTCTTGCGCAAAACTCTTAAACCCTACCTCTATATATCTTTTGACTCAATTGGCTAGTTATTCCTTCAATTCTTACTGACATAATATCTTTTTAATCAAAAGTTTCTATGGCACCATTACAATTTGCAGATGAGCACAACCAAGTGGCCTATTTCGAAAAGTCAAACGAGAAGAGTGGCCCTGTTTTTCACCAGATTGTGGACTTTCTTAATACTACCCATATAAGGTATGCTTTACTTTTAAATCCCACAATCTATATCTCTCAAATTAAACAGTTTTGGACTTCTCCTCAGTCCATAACACTTGAGAATGGAGATACACATGAAACAGTGGATGCTCTAAGAGCCACTGTGGATGGGGTAACTATTGATGTTACTGAGGCATCTTTGAGGAGAGTACTCCAATTGGATGATCTCAATGGTATCATCATATTACCTATGCCAGAAATACATGAAAATTTATCATCTATGGGGTATGATACCACTGATAAAAAGTCTACTTTCAAAAAGAGTGGTTTTTGTCCCCAATGGAGATTTTTGATACATACTCTTCTACATTGTCTTAGTCCAAATAAAACATCTTATGAGCAATTTAGTTCAACCATGGATTACCCTTTGGTTTGTCTAGCCACTGATAAGATTTTTAACTGGTCAAAATATATTTTTACAAGTATGACTGGCATTGTAAAGAGTTCAACAAAATTTTTAATGTATCCAAGGTTTGTACAAGCAGTGCTAAATGAGTTTCAACTGCAACCCCATACAAGAACTTATAAAATTCGTTGTCTTAAGCCTAAAGTTTTTCAAAATATGAATAAAGATGGCAATATGGATTTTACACATCTGTTTCCTCAAATGCTTGCAAAGATTTCACATGTACAAACTACACCCATAATCACTGTTCCACACATTGATTATACTCCACCAGTTTTTCACACCTATGAGAGTAGGCAAAAACAGCCAACTCCTCCCATTGCAACATAACATGTACCTGTTGGGAATTATAAAAGATTACAAAACTCACGAGCAAGAATGAAGAAAGAAGAAACAACGAGGGGTTATTATGTAATAGTTAGTAGCTTTCTTAGTAAGCTACTATTAGGGTTTTGTAACCTCCCTCTCCTATATAAAAAGGGTAGGCATCTAGTTACAATCCATCTTTTCATTTTATTTCATAGCAGACATCTCCTAATGAGAGTCTGATCAAACGCATAGAGCATTGTAGTAGTATTAGTAGTTATTAGTTTCTTTGTTTTAATTAATAAAGAAAACCTTATGAGTAACATTGATGTTCTTATCATTTCCGCTGTGTTTATTCAATGTTATTGATACCCTAGTTGAGTCAGGATATGGGTTTCTACAATTGGTATCAGAGCCTCGTGGCTCTCGATCTAGGGTTTATAAGGTTTTCATGTAATTAGGGTTTATACCCTAATTGATCTTTAGTAGCAGATTTGAAAAGGGCAGCAGTGAAAAAGCGGATCCAGGTTTTTTGTTGATGACAGAAGCAACTTTGTTATGAGGTATCGATTTTTTTGTTTGTCAATTGGTATTTAATGTGGTAATATTATAACTGATTGTGATATGGGATCATATTGGCTGCTGGTGGTGATTCGTTGGTCCACGTGCTTATGAATCTAATTGGACGGTGGTAATTAATTGATCGAATTGGTTTTTAACTTCGTGTTTCATATGTAACTGGTATTTATTATAATCGAATAATGGTTCTTTTACTAATATATTGCTTCGAGTTATGATGAAATTCGGATGATGGGACATGATTGTGTTACACGTCTACACATATGGGATGGCTACTTTTTCTTGTTTCTACTGATTTTAATAGTTGGACGGTGCAAGATTGAGATGAGGTAATAATAATATTCAAAAATCAATGACTTTGAATGCTGGTCACGTATGAGTATATATTCTGATTGATTCATGATCATGTGGGGTACTGGTTGTGAGTATCTATTTGTAATTCATTCTTATATATACCGGTTCCCATCTTTGTTTTGTACTGAATATTGTTGGGCGTGTATCTGTTGGGACCCATGACTTTTTGTGATGTACTGATATGGTGGGGCTCATGGGTAAGTGTTTGGAATGAAAAGCAATATTTGGTCACGTGAGATTATCTAATATATTTCATTGGCTGTTTGGTGGTATTCACGTGGGTTGGTATTTGTCATCAAGCTCTATTTCGTGTGTATTGGATGTTAGTTGCAGCGCATGATATCAATTTAATCTGGTCCCCACGTTCATTGTGTACTTTTGATGTTTGCCTTGGCTGAATTGTTGCTGCTGATCCGAAACATTATTCTTCGGATTGTTAATATGGGTCATTGTCTCATGTGGGGTCAACATATTTCAAAGACAGGGGCTCATTTGGTCATTGTTATTATTTTTGTTTCTGCTGATGCATTGTTTCATTCCTACTGATTGGGTACTGTTTGACGATGGAGTATAATGGCAGCGTAGGAACATAATTCTGGTCGGATAACATTTATACTATTCATGATCGGTTGTTGTATATGCTAATTCCGGTCTTAACAGTTGGTCTTCTAATATTTTACTAGTTTTGGTGAGTTGAATTTTTATTCAACGATGAACCCTAGTAATTAACATATTTTCGGCTTGATTTGATGTTTCTACTGGCTACATATTTTGATTGGTTTCTGCTGATCGTTTCCTGCTGATTGTTACTGCTGATCGGTTTCTACTAGTTGTTTTGGAGTTCCTACTGGTTGATCAGGGGCGTGTCTTATCATATCTCAAAGTGAGTCAGGCACTTTTGAGATAACTTGTTTGTATGTTAATGATGTGACAAAGACTTGATGATTCTAGTGAAGGGGTGAGGTCTACAAAAAGTACTTAATGCTCACATTTGCTATATCTTTAAGGTGTTACATTGTAGTGCTCAGGGTTAGTGAAGGGGCGAGATCTATAGAAAAGGTGCTTAATGCTCACATTTGCTAGTGTCTCATCTAAGTTTGGAGTCACATGGATAGTACAAGATATAAGACGCATGCTTTGGTATTTCTACTGGTTCTCTATTCCTACTGGTACTATTGGATTCTGCTACTGATATGATTTTTCTGCTGTTGCGCTTTGTTTCTTTTGTTTAGTTGTAAAAAAAAAATTGAGATGGTTAGTATAATTTTAAGGGGAAGCTTATGGTTTATATACTTACCATCTACATGCATCACTTGAGGGGAAGCGTCTACGAGCTGCACAAGACCCCTTATTCGATGAAGGGGAAGAAGATTAGTAGATGTGCAGCGGATTATTTGTGATGACATGTTTTTAGCATTGTTTCTTCATACAGGTTGTTTTGTACTACCAAGAAACTGGAACTTAACCTAGTCAAATTCCAGTTTAGGGGAAGATTGTTGGGAATTATAGAAGATTACAAAACTCACAAGCAAGAATGAAGAAAGAAGAAACAACGAGGAGTTATTATGTAATAGTTAGTAGCTTTCTTAGTAAGCTACTATTAGGGTTTTGTAACCTCCCTCTCCTATATAAAGAGGGTAGGCATCTAGTTACAAAACCATCTTTTCATTTTATTTCATAGCAGACATCTCCCAATGAGAGTCTGATCAAACGCATAGAGCATAGTAGTAGTATTAGTAGTTATTAGTTTCTTTGTTTTAATTAATAAAGAAAACCTTATGAGTAACATTGATGTTCTTATCATTTCCGCTGTGTTTATTCAATGTTATTGATAACCTAGTTGAGTCAGGATCTGGGTTTCTACAGTACCTGATCCTTTTGGTTTAGGCACAAGAAGTGGTGGTTCCAGGCTTCAATCTAGTCCAACTAGGGAGGAACCTGAACCAATGCCCTATGATTCACCTCTCCCAACAGGTTACACAGTTGGAAGTGTTGAGGGTAGTGGGCAACCAATGGAATTGATGGAAACTTTTACAACATTAGGAAAGCAGGTTAAATCTCTGGAACAAGACTTGGCATAACTTAAGGAGCAGCATGCCAAGGATATTACATCTTTGAAGGAGGAGATTCAGACCTTGAAGGAAGAGTTGCAGGGGTTAAAGCAAAGAAGAACTGCAAAGATTGTGCTATTATCTCCATCCTCACCTCATGATGGTGATTCAGCAGATTTTAATAAAGATTTGGAAAATTCTCCCAAACAGGGGAGGAAAACAGATGCTGAAACTCAGGGGAGGAGAATTGATTTTGAAGATGAAGGTGTTATAAGTAAAGGTGCAGAGGAAGCTGATACTCAAGAAGAGCAACTAGATCAAGATGTCTTTAGTACTGCAACTACAGATTTTACCACTGATCCAATTTCCACTGCAGAGCCAAATATTCCCACTGATGAACATGATATTGCCACTGCAAGTGAAGAAATTGATAAACAGAAGAATGACAAAGGTAAAGCTGTTATGCAAAGCAAGGAGCAAACAAAAAGAAAGATTTCAAAGAAAGAACAAGTTCAGATTGCTCTTGATAGAGAAATTGCTAAAAAGATTACTGAAGAACAAGTTGCTGAGAAGAAAAAGGTTGAAGAATTGGAGATTGCAAGCTTTATGGAGGCTAAACGGCTGGATAGAATGGAAGATCCACTTTCCACTGTTCAACATACGATATTCAGAGAGAAGACTCCAGAGTTCAGCTATGTACCTACTGAAGAAGAAATAGAGTTCTTGATTGCACATGATCCAGTAATCAAGAAGAAGGCAATTGACCTTGTAGCTGATAAATCTTTAACTGAAGAACAAAGAACAGCTCAGTTAAAGGACTTTATTCAGATGAAGAATAATCAAGCACTTCAAGTGGTAATTGGTTTAGTCAGAAAAGGTCAAAAGAAACCAAGGCAACCAACTAAGGCACAAGTTATTGCATACATGAAGACTTATTGTTGCAATGTTGGTGGCTGGAAAAGACATCAATTCAAAGGAATGCCTGATGATAAAGTTGAAAGTATCTACTACAGAGTTCAAATACAAGATAAAGATTTCATTCCAATGGACTCTGAAGAAGAAGCAAGAAGGTATCCTGGTTTGAAGAGAAAGGCCAAAGACAGTGATTCTCAGATTGCTAAGAAGACAAACTTTGCTGAAGAACAAGAAGTTCCAACTAAGAAATTTACTGAAGAACAACTGAATGATATGATTGTGATTGAAGAAGAAGATTTTTATCCAGAACCACTGCAAGTCAGACATCCTATCATTGACTGAGAAGTGTTTACTGCTAGCAATTTTGCACCAACATGGAAGATTACAAGGCTAGGTGGTGAAACTTCATCATTCATTCAATTTGAAGATCTCATCAAATCTTTTGACAGAGATGATCTTGATACACTATGTAAGTTAGTTCAAGAAAGGTTTAATGCTGAAGATCTCAAAGATATGAAGGAGATGCAGTTATGGGTTAATCTTAGAAGGCTCTATGAACCAGATGTTAATGATGATTTCTGGAAATTCTCATGTTCATGTCCTGGTACTAAATGGTTCTATTATGATTCATGTGAAGTTCATCATGTTTCTACAACAAATGGAGTAGATGCGTTCATGCTTGCTGAGAAAGAATATCCACTCAGAGCTGGAACTCTCACAGTGATGGTATGTACAACAATAAGAGTTCATGAAGACAATGAGAAGGTGAGAGCATTCTTACTTAGGCTTCAAGATCAATGTTCAAGAGCTATTTAGAATTTAAGGAAGAAGTGAAGTGTTTGAAAGAATTCCCCAAATCCTTGAAGATAATGAAGATTGAAGAAACTTATTGATTTGTAGAGAAATCATAAGTTTAGGGGAGGATTGTTGGGAATAATCTGTTACCACTGATAGCTGTGGAAGACACTGCTAAGTATTGCACTAGCAGTGGAAACGTATTACCACTGCTGGAACATTATTACCACTGCTATTAGATAATTGTTAGGAAAACGTGTTTAGGTAAGTATAGAAAAGATCTTTTGTATATTCTATATTGTTAGCTTTACACTTATCTTGTAAAGGACTCCTTGTACTATAAAAGGAGGTCCTAGGTCATTGTCTTAGGTACGTAACTTACTTACAAACATACGTATCATTCACATAAGCTTCAAGGTGTAACCCTAGTGATAAGCAAGATCACTCGTATTATTCATTAATAATATTGGAGCTTAGTTTTGTGTTTATTCTGTGTTCACTTACAATACATTATATAATCCGTCTTCTAAGTATTACTAAGTAAATTCCGCGTGCTTATTAATATAATACAAAATATCACTGACACAAGGTGTGTGTCCAGATCCATCAGAGAGATTGAGCATGGACCATCTGTGTGCTTCTTCTTGATCAATATCAACCAATAATCTGAGCTTGGAGCCCAAGCGTATGATCTGAGCCATCCATGTGCTTTTGCCCAATGATACTTTTGGGGATTGCCACAGAGGCAATGAGAGCCATGTTGGATGTGGGGTTGGGGAGACATGGTTTTCAGTGTGTGAAAGTGAGAGGGAAGAAGAAGACAAGGGGTGGGTTTTTTTTGCGGGTAATTGTTTTCTAGGATTGTTTCTTTTTTTATTTATGAGTTTGGGTGAAAGGGAAGAGTAATAGGAGAAGGGTTCAAAATGAGGGGGAGGTCAAAGGTAAGTGAAAGGGGTTCAAAAAGTTTAAGGTAGTTTTGTTTTAAAAGGGGTTTTTGTAAAACAAATATATATTTTTAGCTTTTTTTATTTTTATTTTTTTTACTGAGTTTTGAATAAAAAGGGTTTTAATGAAAAATAATGGGTTTTAAAAAAATATGGTTTTTAAAATTAAAAAATTGGTTTTAAATAAAAAATTAGGTTTAGGGAAAAATAGTATATTTGGATTTTGGGTAAAGGGTAGAATGGTAATTTTAGGTTTAGGGTATGGTTTCGAGTCTGTTTTCCCAAGCTCACTCCAAAAACACATCCCAGGATCCAAAAATATAGAAAATCCACTCCTGGCTCCGTCCGTAAAGAACTTTTTTCCTTCCGAGCTCTATTCTGTCTGTTTTTTCCCTCTTTTCGATCCTTTGTACCTGAAATGCATAAAAACACACTCCAAGGATATATGCAGTATAATTGGGTATTTTTCAGTGTTTTTAGATGTTTTTGTAGGTTTTTCGGGCTTAAAATGATAAGTAAAAGGCCACTCATCATCCCCCACACTATCAATTGCTAGTACCTAGCAATCTGATCATGTAAAGTAATGAAAGGATCAAGAATACTAAGAATACCCCGTTTCGATTTTTTATTCAACACTAGAAATTAACTTGAACATAAATAATAACATGCTTGATTTTCAAAACATGGCATCACAGAACGGGATTCACACAAAATGGATGTCTCCGGGGAAATGTAATCGTCATCCTTCTTTTGATACTCTCAAACCAAGTTTAACTTATTGTGCAAACGTATCTTTAAAATGCTAACACTACTTATTTCAATAATCTATGTAAGCCGAGACTTAACTTTTTACTCCCCCAATTTATAGAATTTTAGGTGAGTGTGCTCATTTTCAAAATTTGGCCATTAAAATATATCTTTGTTATGGTTGTTATCCACTTAACTAAAATATTAACTCACCGGAAACTACGAAAGTCTAAGGATCAAAAGGGCCTTTTCCATGTAGTGGTTTTCTTCTGGGTACATCCCAAACCAGTTGGTTTTAGGTGACCGGGCTTTTGACACCTCACGGAGAATAGTACCGGAATCAGCAGGAATTTGATTCCAAAGATTTACGAGGCTACTGTTAAGTTAAGACTAAACCAAAATGAATAGCAACCGATGATGATTTAGAGATTCGAGATTCAAAGGTGAGATGACTCCATGTAGCGACTTTACTCTCAACTTGTCCTTTTAAGGAGGCTAGATTTTCACCCTCGAGAATAGTATCGGAGCTTTCGGGATCTTCGAAATCAAGAATTTCCAAATTACCGTCAAACTTTTAGACAACTTTGACGAATACTAGTTCAACTTCCGATTTAAATTTGAGAAAAAGCAAGTTTCGCACATTTATTTATAAGTAACATAATACTTTTATTCAAGCAACTCATATTTTTCATTTTTCATCTCTCCAACTTTTTCATTTTTTTCTCACTTTATTTTTTATTTTTCATTCACTTTAACTCTAAACTTGCAACTTTTGCAACATTCAAGCACTTTACGATACTTTCATTTTGCAACATTATTCAGATTTTAAGAAAGTGTGCTTTCCCAAAAATTTATATAAAAAGTTGAACTCGGACTCTAAATCAATTTTGCTTAAAAACTTTTTATTGTAACAAGACTATTTAAATGTTCAAAAGTTTGAAAACGAGCACGTATTTAGTCCGTTTAATTATATTCTGGGAGAAAAAGCCATACATTACTTATATAAGCATTAAAGAGAATCAACTACTCTACGCTTAGCATTTTCATTTGTACAACTCGTAAAAACTTAGCCTAACTGTTAAGAGAGCAGCTAGATGAACACTCTAGCAGAGTCGGGATTCTCCTTGCTCTAGCCTAATCAAAACTAAACTACCATTAACACCGAAGCATTAACGCATTATGTTTGTGCAAATCACTTCTTTTTCATGCAAAAATTCATCTAAGAACGATAGTTTTTAAAATTTTTGGTCAAAACGGGGGTGCTAGGGTACTAGAAGGTACAAATGTGATCAACATTCACTAGAATTGCCCCCCCCCCCCCCCCACACTTAGAATTGAATATTGCCCTCAATATTCAAAGTACCGGCCCTTATGCCGACACTATAGAACGGAAAAAAGTAATACTACTAGCCAAGTGTGAGAACGAAATCTTTTTTCACAAAAAAGATTTTAAAAGATATCCCTAGATAATCGTTAGCAAAAAGATCGGATATTGGGCGGCTGGATTGAAAACAGGCGCATCAATCATCACGATCTATGGGAATCCTAAAAACAAGAGCAAACACACAAGAAAGAAAGCACCAGTAGAGGAATTCCCCCACACTTAGTTGTTAGAAAATAGAAAGAAGTCAGAAACATGGGTTGTCACCCATGAAGTGCTAATATTTTTGTTAACCGAGTCACTAGCTTGACTCGACCCCGAATTCATTGGTCCGTGGGGGAGCAAGTGGAAGAGAAAATCTCCATCGGACTTTCATTAAATTGGTTTGGATAAACATTGAATGTGCTGAAAGTTCCACTCCGATGAGATACATCCGGCTCAAAAGAAGGGTAAATGTCGGGGTTAAAATTGGTATCCTCACTCCCGTAGGAGTTAAGATATGGAGAAGTCATGGGATAAGAAAGCAAAGTGTCAATTACTTGACAACGGGAGGGTTGGGTGGACAAAAGATTATATTGAAAAACATTAACAGAATGTTCAGAAATCTTATGTGACAACTGGCAATTTAGGGAGTCTATTTTAGGTAACCGCATTACGTTAAACTAAACCGAGCTTTTGCCATTATCACCATTTTATCGACCATGGCTTGATTTTATATCGTTTATTGGCTTTTATGCCTTATTTATTTATTGGATGAGTTATCGTGTGAGTTTTAACTCTTTTTGATAGGCACTATTCGATTCGGCACTATAAAAGCCTAAAACAGGAAATAACATAACTTTTAAACCGTAACTCGAAATTTGGCAAATAAATAGTCAAAACTCGTGGAAAAACATAAATAAAGATAATAGAAAGTCGAAGGAATGTCGTGGGACACTCGTAGGACAATATATGAGCTCGGGAATGTGTTAGGAATTAGAAATTCCAGGTATTAAAGAGTCGGTCACCTCAAGTATATGTAATCGTTAGAAAGCTCGTAGTCGTAGTTATTTTAAGCTAAGTAGTATTTAGTTAACTAACACCGTGGAGGACGGACGGGTGTTTACCCACTGTATGCTTGATCCACAGCCCGTTGTGTGGCGTTTTATGTAAGACTATAAATACTCTCTACCTTGCAAGGTAGAGAGTTGGAGCTCATAATAATATCTTTCACTTTCTCTCACTAAGTTCCCTAAACCTCTAACTTTCTCTCTCTAGAATTCCACTTATACACCTACTTTATGTTATGGTTTGATGTGTATGTGAAATTAAATATCCTACAATTGGTATCAAGAGCCATGGTTAGATCATATCTTGCACATCTTTGGATTTCTAGTGGGTTTTAGGTGGTTTTTGAGTTTGAAAAAGTTTAGTGGTTTGTGCATCATTTGGTTGATTTCTTGTGTTAAAGCTTGGATTTTGTTAGTACTTTTATGTTTAGAATCATCACAAGTGTTTAGGTTTTCATTTGGTAAGCTTGAATCATCTTGGTTGGGTTGTTTTTGGATTGAAAAGTGATGTTTGTGATGTTTTTCTTGCTAGCGACTTGACCTACGGATCTCTTTCTTGCTAGCGACTTGCTTTACATTTTTGTAGCGAGTTACAGTTAGTAGAGTTAGCGACTTAGGCCTAGCGACTAACAGTACAAGTAGTGGATGCTCCACTACGGGTAGCGACTTGGTGTTAGCGACTTGGTAAGTAGCGAGTTGCTATTTAGCGACTTGATTCCTTAGCGACTTGTATCTTAGCGAATTGCTGCCAAAATTTTGCTAGCGACTAGAGACTTAGCGAGTTGCTATTTAGCGACTTGGGACTTTAGCAACTTGGTGGAATAGCGAATTAGAAGATAGCGACTTGGTGCATAATTTTCTAGCGACTTGGGTGATTTCTTTACGGTTTTCTCTTGATTTAGTAAAATCCCGTGAAAGAATCTATTTCCCGGTTTAATCATAGAGTTATAAAATCCCGTTTAATTTGTCATCATGTCTACCAACGTTTCTACAATCATCTCCACTGTTGCCGAGGACGTTCAAGCAGCTGGTTCAGATACTCGTCCACCCATGCTTGACAGAACTGACTACGATTTTTGGGCTCAACGAATCAGATTGTACTGTCTTGGAAAGGAAAATGGTGTCAACATTCTCAAATCCATTGACGAAGGACCGTATCGAGTTGAGACGACTAGAGATGTACTTGATACTGCTGAAGATGGAACTCTGATTTACGGAATGGACAGACCAAAGATGTATGATGAGCTTGATGATAAGGAGAAAAAGAGATTCAATGCTGATATCAGGGCTTCTAACATTGTTCTTCAAGGTCTTCTTAAAGACATCTACAAGCTGATCAATCACAACACCGAAGCAAAGGCAGTATGGGATAATGTCAAGATGCTTCTCTCAGGTTCTGAATTAACTATGGAAGACAGAGAATCACAACTCTATGACGAATTTGAACACTTCAAGATGAAACCAGATGAGAGTGTCTATGAGTACTATGTGAGATTTCATAAGTTGGTGAATGATATGAGGAACATCAGAATGACTATGCCTAACATTCAGCTGAACTCTAAATTTGTGAACAACATGAATCCCGAATGGCACAAGTTTGTCACCTCTGTGAAGCTCACTAAAGGATTGAAGAATACAAACTATGAGCAACTCTATGCCTTCCTCCTTCAGAATAAGAGACATGCTATGTTTGAAAAGAGGATTCTTGATCAGTTCAAAGGTCAGGGAGAAACAAGCTCTACAAATGATTCAACTGCCTTTTTCACAAATGATGGGATTACCTCCAATGCTTCTCAAGATGTACCCACGGAAGATGATAATCACAAACCCATTTCTGATCCAAGGTTCAAGCAACCTGATGCAAATGCTGTCATTGAACATTTCATCACTCAACTGACACTCATGATTAAAGAGAACAGGACACTTTCACCTCACACCAACAAACTTCACACCTGCAATGAGATCCGAACCGCCTCCAATCTTCACAACCATGCTTTGATCAGAGATGGGAAAATTATGGGGCAGTCAGTTCAAGAAAGGCAGTTTGATCAAAGAAGAGGTGGAGCTGGTAGAGGTTATGTTGGTAATCAGAATCGAGGAAGGAATGGTAATCAAGGTCAAGCTAAGCCGATCAAATGTTATAACTGTGGTCGTGAGGGACACATTGCAAGGAACTGCACATCTCCAAAACGTCCACAGAATGCTGATTACTTCAGAGATAAGATGCTGCTTGTACAAGCTCAGGATAATGGTGCTGCTTTGGATGAAGAGGAATTGTTGTTTCTTGCTGAGGGCAATGCCAAGACCTATGATGCAGATGTGGATGAGCAGCCTATTCAGGAGATAGGTCACAATCATCAGAATGCCTTTCAAGTCACTGATTGTGATGCATACGACTCTGATGTGGATGATGGACCTACTGCACACACAATATTTATGGCTAGCATTTCTCCAATGGTTTCTCCCAAGGTCTCATTCACCACAAGCTGGCCCATCCAAAGACAAACTCATCTCAGAGGTATTAAAACTATACGATGATGCTGATGTGCAAAAGATGCATGACAAAGTACTATCAACTGAAACTATTGAATCAAATATTGAAAATATGGGTAATATCAATGTTGTCCCATATGATCAATATGTGAAACAAAGGAAAAGTGAAGTTGTACCAATTGATGCATCTTCTGCAGTCAACAATGACTATGTTTTTGATGAATACACTGCATGTGCCCCCGATGATTCTGTAATTTCTGAACTAAATACCTATAAAGAACGTGTTGCTATTTATGAACAACGTGCAAAATTTGAGTTGACCACACGTGAGCAGGAAATGGATAACCAAGTGCGTACAATCATTAGAAAAGGTAATTTTAGAGAAGAAGTATTAAAACAAGAATTAAATTCCTTGCAAGAAAAGCTTTCTAAAACTGCTAAGCAAAAACAAGAACTTCAAGAAAATGTGAAAATGCTTAAGCAAGAATTTAATGCAAAGGAATCAAAACTCTTGAGAGATTTTTCTAATCTGAAAACCTTGAAAAACAAACTTGAAAACAAGTTGTACATACAAGGGAACACCATTCAGACTGCTCACATGATCACTAAGAATAGAGTTCTAAGCGATAAGCATAGTGTTCCCATTATTGATAAACCCAACCCTGAGTACGGGAAGATAGCAAAAGCAGCTCAAAGTGTGATCTATGATGGCAATGAGATTCTTAAACCTAGACAAAAACCTAGTTGCTTTGAGTGCACAGAGGAAGATAAGAAATTAGATGAAATCACTAGGGAGAAGATGAATAAGAAACTAAATGATCCTAAAAGCAAAGAGAAGAAAGTAATTATCACTCCCCATGACTACAAAAAGGAGAATTGGATCTCCCTGAACATGTTTAAGCCTCAAACATTGTTGACTCCCGAACAACTGTTCTGGAAAATGGACTTAGATAAGCAGAAAGCAGAAAATATTGTTGAAACAAATCCTCCCCTTAGGAAAATGCCTAAAGCAACTGTGTATCCTCCCAGTACGCCAATGCATCAAGTTCCTAGAACAATTGCTACTAAAAGCAAGATCTTAATCAGTCAATATGTTATCTTTCAACTATTTGTTGATTTTGAGAAAACTTGTAAGAAAAGGATCACACCCACTGGGATTACTGAAGGGGAAAGGGGTTTTGAACAAACAAAAGAATGCTATTTAACTGAGGTCATGCCTTTCTTTAAACTTCTAAAAGATCACTTTGAGAGTCTTAAAAAGGGGATACATACTGATATTAAGGGAATGGAAAAAGAATTTAATGCAATGATAGTTGAAGTTAGTGACTATGAGCGAGCACTAAAATATAATGAGATTGAGAGGAAGAACTTGCATACACTAAATGAGAACCTGATTTCTGAATGTATTGCTCAAGATGTGTTTTTCACTGCTACAAATTGTTCTATTAATGCTTCTCAATTTCATGAATTATCTGTTGCCCTGAAAGTCTCCCATGATCGTGTCATTGAGCTTGAAAAAACTAATTCTGAACTAAACGAGAAAATTGAACTGGATGATCACGATAATTTGGTTAAACATTTTTCTAAACTAGAAGTTGAGCATTTTAATTTACAACTAAAACATCAACATCTTAAAGAAAATGTCAAAACTTCAAATATCAAGACATCCTCAGATACTCCAGAGTTTGATGCAGTTTTTCAAATTAACAAACGTGATGAACAGATTCAAGCTCATTGCAACACAGTCAGAAAGTTGAAAGCCCAAATCTCTCAATTAAAGGGTCAAACGAACAATATGACAGGCTCCCAAATGCCTCCTCCTTTAGATTCTCAGAATTCTCAAACGTTTCATCTTCAAAACCTAGTAAATGCATTACAAAAGGAAAATGAAAGTTTTCTAGAAGAAAATGAAAAGATTAAACGTCATTTCAATGAGTTATTTGAATCAATAAAGGTCACTCGTAACAAAAATAACAAACAAATAGCTTCATTGCAAAAGGAAATTGAGAATCTGAAGAGTCAGGTAAAAGGGAAAATGCCAATGACCAATGGAGAGAATGGTGTATCAAAGGTTCACTCTTGTAATAAATATGCTTTGTCTGTGAAATATGTCCCTCCTCATCTCAGGAACAACAAACTTGCTGTTCAAACATACTTCTCATCCCTTAAGGATTGCCTAGAATGTCTGCGTGAGATTGTTGAAGAGGATAAGTTAGAGAAACCTCATGATAATGCAATTGGACATGCATGCTTATATGCCAAACGATCTCAAGAAATCCTAGAATGCTTGATCACAATATGCCCAAAGTCCTTAGGTGAGAGAGTTAATCCTTTGATTCCATGTTCGATGCCTAATGCCAAGTATGATATTCATTCGATGCCCAATGTCTTGAATGTGAACCTTAGTGTGCCTTTAAGTAGTTCAGATTCCAGATCTGTCAATGCTATGAAAGAGAACTCAAGTGTGCCTTCTAGGAGTACAAATCCCAGCACTTCTAGTTTTAAGAAAGTGAACCTTAGTGTGCCTGCATGTAGTTCAGATCCCAGCACATCTAAACAGGTGATGCAAAGAATAGTAAAACCAACTAATGTTCCCATTCCCTCTACAGGAGTAATCAGTGACATTAAAGGGAGCAGGTCAAAGTCTCAAGACAATACAAGGAATGATAGGACCTCGCAAGCTAAGAATGTGCACTGGAAAAGAGTAGAAGAACAATCTAGGAACTTTAAGTTTGAACCGAATAAAACGAATCGTGTTGATTCTAGTATTAGCCATAGGCGTACTGTAATTAATTCGAATTCTGATACTATTTGCAAACCTTGTATTGATGTCTGCTTGAATTCTGTTTCTAATCATGAATGTAGTATTAATGCTTTGCCTCATGATGTTAATTGTCCAGTTAATATTGTTAATGCTAAAATTCATGCTAAGAAGGCTAAAAGGCAAAAACGTAAGAAAGTTAGAAAACAGTGGAAATCCACAGGAAGAACATTTAGTAAGATAGGCTATTATTGGATACCTGTTGGTCATAAGACTAATCAGACAATGCCCACTAGAAAATGGATGCCTACTGGTAGAACTATTCCCTTAAGAAGTGAGCATACTGTGAACAGGGCTAATACAGACACTAGTACTGCATCTATTCACAATGATTCCATTGCCTTATTTTCTGATATGAATGCTTCTATTTCTGATGTGGGTGTTCCAACCATTGTTACTAACCAAATGGAACCCATTCTTGCATGGGGATCCCAATTATCCAGTTATCCATTCTTGTCTGTGTTCAACTGCAGATCGTTCAAATCGTTCTGTGGTACCTGGACTCAGGCTATTCCAAGCATATGACTGGCAACCGGTCACGGCTCATGAACTTCGTGAGCAAATTCATCGGGACAGTTAGATTCGGGAATGATCATTTCGGTGCTATTATGGGTTATGGAGACTATGTTGTTGTAAAAGTGTTATCTCCAGGGTTTACTATGTAGAAGGTCTTGGTCACAACTTGTTCTTTGTTGGTCAATTCTGCGATTCTGATCTAGAAGTAGCCTTCAGAAAACATACCTGCTTCGTTAGAGAACTTGATGGTAAGGAAATCTTAAGAGGTTCACGTGGTTCAAATCTATACACCATCTCTATCGAAGACATGATGAAGTCTTCTCCAATTTGCTTGCTGTCAAAGGCTTCTAAAACAAAGTCATGGTTATGGCATCGTCGTCTCAATCACCTGAACTTCGGCACCATCAATGATCTCACCAGAAAGGACTTAGTTGTAGGTTTACCTAGACTCAAGTACGAAAAGGATCATCTTTGTTCAGCATGTCAATTGGGAAAAAGCAAGAAGTATGCCCATAAACCCAAACCTACTAACTCTGTCACAGAAGTTCTTCATATGATTCATATGGATTTATGTAGACCAATGAGGGTGCCGAATATCTTTGGGAAGAAATATGTGTTAGTTGTGGTTGATGATTACTCTAGATTCACCTGGGTCAAGTTCTTAAGGACAAAGGATGAAACTCCTGATATCATCATCTAACTCATCAAACAGCTGCAGGTTCGACTTAACAAAACCGTCAAAATTATCAGAACAGACAATGGAATTGAGTTTGTCAACAAACAACTTAGTGAATTTTATGAAAGCGTTGGAATCAGCCATCAAAGAAGTGTTCCACGAACTCCTCAACAGAACGGTGTAGTTGAAAGACGAAATCGAACTCTTGTAGAAGCCGCTAGAACAATGCTGATTTACTCAAAGGTTCCAATGTTTCTCTGGGCTGAAGCTATTGCCACTGCATGCTACACACAAAATCGTTCCCTGATTCACACTGTTCATGGAAAAACTCCATATGAACTTGTCCACAACAGAAAACCCAATCTCTCTTTCCTTCGTGTGTTTGGTGCATTGTGTTATCCAACTAATGAGGGTCAATACTTAGGCAAACTTAGAGCTAAAGCAGACATTGGAGTATTTGTAGGGTATGCACCAAACAAAAAGGGATACCGAATCTACAACAAAAGAACCCGAAATATCATGGAAACAATTCACGTTACATTTGATGAGCTGACCGGTCAAATGGCTCCTGGACAATCCAGTTTAGGACTCGCACTTCAAAACAGTCCCATTGGTTCATCCCTTGTTCCAAACTCTTCTCAAGAAACTCCATATGTACCTCTATCTGAAGATGATTTAAAGAAATTGTTTGATCCTATGTTTGATGAACTTTATGATCCAAGTACTAATGAGGTGTCGATTCCTACTACAGAGGCTGCTCATATTCCTGTGAATGAAGTCAATCCTTTATTCTCAATATCTTTAAGTCAAGAAGCGCTTGCTGCTGATCCTTCAGTCTCATCAACAAATCATCACTCTTCAAATGCACATCATGGAAATGTTTCTGGCATCAATGATGAAGTTAATCCCTTTGCTACTCCTGAAGATGCTCCATTTGAAAACATATTTGCTCCTGAATCTTCATCAGAACCATCTTCTTCAGGAGACATCGACTCTGCTACTTCAGTCCCTCAACAACTACCACATGAACACCTCAAAAAATGGACTCACGATCATCCATTAGACAACATCATAGGAAATCCTTCTCATCCGGTATCCACTCGTAAACAGCTTGCTACTGATGCCTTATAGTGCTTCTTTAATTCTGTACTCTCAAAGATCAAACCTAAAGATGTTAAAACTGCTATGAATGAAGACAACTGGTTCAATGCCATGCAAGATGAAATTCATGAGTTTGATCGATTAGATGTATGGGAATTAGTACCAGCTCTAGATTGTGCAATGATCATTGCTCTTAAGTGGATCTTTAAAGTGAAGCTTGATGAGCATGGTGATGTTTTGAAAAATAAGGCTAGGTTAGTAGCTAAAGGTTATCGTCAAGAAGAAGGTATTGACTTTGAAGAATCTTTTGCTCCAGTTGCTCGAATCGAGGCAATCAGAATCTTTTTGGCTAATGCTGCTAGTAAGAACATGGTAGTCTATCAGATGGATGCGAAGACGGCATTTCTGAACGGAGACCTTAAAGAAGTCGTCTACGTCAGCCAACCTGAAGGATTTGTAAATCAAGAGCATCCTACTCACGTTTATCATTTGAAGAAGGCTCTTTACGGTTTTAAGCAAGCTCCAAGGGCATGGTATGATACGCTGTCAAAGTTTCTTCTATCAACCGGATTTAGCAAAGGAGCAGTTGATCCAACATTGTTTACCAGGAAGTCGGGCAAACATTTAATTCATGTTCAAATTTATGTTGATGATATTATTTTTGCCTCGACAGACCCAATGGAATGTGATCGTTTTTCAAATGAAATGAGTTCAAAATTTCAAATGTCAATGATGGGTCAAATGTCATTTTTCTTGGGATTACAAATTTCGCAAAGTCCCGGAGGCATTTTCATAAATCAATCTAAATATGCAACTGAGATCTTAAAGAAATTTGGATTTGATTCAAGTGACCATGTTGACACTCCCATGATTGATCGAACCAAACTAGATGAGGACCACTCAGGGATCATGATTGACCAAACAAAATATCGTAGTATGATTGGATCCCTGATGTACCTCACAGCTAGTAGACCAGACATCTTGTTCGCTGTTTGCATGTGTGCTAGATACCAGGCTAAGCCTACTAAAAAGCACCTTGAAGCAGTTAAACGGGTCTTTCGGTATCTCCAAGGAACCATCAATATGGGTCTTTGGTACCCGAAGGACACCGGCATGTCACTAACAGCCTATGCAGATGCTGATCATGCATGGTGTCAAGATACTCGTCGAAGTACATCTGGAGGTGCTCAGTTTTTGGGTGATAAGCTTGTGAGCTGGTCTTCAAAGAAGCAAATGAGTACTTCTATTTCCTCTATAGAGGCTGAATACATAGCCATGTCATCTTGTTGTGCTCAAATCTTATGGATGAGATCTCAATTATCTGACTATGGCTTTGAATTCAACAAAATCCCTCTGTACTGTGATAATAAAAGTACTATTGCTCTCTCATGCAACAACGTTCAACACTCAAGAGCAAAGCATATGGACATTCGACATCATTTCATCAGGGAAAAAGTGGAAAATGGTGTGGTGGAACTCTATTTTGTGAGGTCTGAATATCAGTTAGCAGACATCTTCACCAAAGCTCTTCCAAGAGAACGTTTTGAGTTTATTCTTCCACGTCTTGGCTTGAAAAGCCTTCAACCAGAAACACTCAAACGTCTTCAGGAGGAAGACGAGGAGTAAAGGTCTATCTTCCTCTATCTCTTGTATATATCTATTCGAAAAACAAAATACAAAATTATAAAACCTTCAAAAATCAAATAGAAAAATATAAAACCTTCAAAATCCATAAAAATCTGAAAAATTCGAAAAATCTTCAAAAAATATTGTCAATTTGTTTTGCTTTTTCTCGGTTCGACAATATCTACGGTCTTTGTGCTGTCATTCAAAGAATGACACAGGACTTTAGATGTTGTTCGAATTCTTTAAAAAAAAAAATATTTTTGGGAGAAAGAGAAACAATGGTTTATTGTCACTTCAGGAAGTAACCCGCTTTTCAAAGAAAGAACAGAGCCATACTTTATCATGTTTTCAAAATTCCGTGCTCTGATTTTATAAACATTTATCTGCTGAAAACTAACTGCTTTGAAAAATAACTCAGTCTCTATTTTTGATAATCATCTGGACTTATTTGTCAAAATATCAATCTCTCAATCAACAACCTATGTCATTGATTGAGGGGGAGAATGATTTCAATTAAATTAAAAAGTTATTTGGCATTCAATTGTTTTCAAAAGATATACATGCATATTTTATCAATGGAGTAAAGTTTTAAAATCCGATCCTTATCAGTTAAAACGCTTTCATAATCAAGTCACAATTCTCCTCAAAAGCTTTCAAAATCAATTTAAATCTATAAGAGATCACAAATCTCAAATGATTTGACAATTGTGATCGGGGGAGAATTTGTGATTTAAATTGGACTTAAACTGAGGATTCGGTAAATGGTTTTACAAGGATGTACATGTTATCCTCCCCGCATGTGACAAACGATTTCAAATTTTCCATTCACATGTTGAGGGGAAGCATATATCTTACACCTATGATTTGAAACGTGATCATTTATCTCAATGTGCAGGTTCCCTCTAGTATGTGCAAAACTCCTTTCAAACCTTGAGGCACATATTGAGGGGGAGAAAAAGTATGAAAACCTCGTCCTTCCCTAAAATACTTTATCTACTTGATTTGATCAAGGATGAGATGTTGATATCTTTTAGAAAATGGTAATCAAAGAAGTTAATTCTTCCTCTTGCCTCCGTGTGCAAAACGATTTCAAACATTTGATGCACATGTTGAGGGGGAGTTCTCATTCTAAAAATATCAAAAACAATTCAGGTACAAAATGCTTTGATAATACATCTTAAGTATCTGGATTGATTTTCAAATGGTTTTCAATTGGTTCCAATGGCAGATGAACAATACCAAATAGACCGACCAACTTTACTTTATGTACGGTGATATAAGGATGATAAGGTTAGGTATTGGTTCCCATGATCCGCCAGAACCAGAGGGATCTACCCAGGGACAATCCACTAGTTAGTGTAGAAGTCCTTAGGTATGATGATAAAAGGAGAAAAGTGAGATATGGGAAGAGTGCGGACTGAGGCAGAGCAAGTACTGGAACAAACCCAACAAGGTTCTTGCAATGAAGTCTCGGTAAGCACTGAAGGGGTTGAAGAATTAAAAAGAATTGAATGAGAAAAGGGTGAAAACAAATAGCCCTCCATTTATTCAACCTTAGGGCAGAAACCGGGTTCAATTCATATGCTACTGATGGTAACATCGGTATTGAAGACAAGACGTCATGGACCCAGTGACGCACTGCACTTCAACTTTCCAAACCACTCAAGATCCTCTTAAAAGGACTTGTTTCATTCTCACGGGGAACCAACATTATCTATCGACTTTCTCTTAGAGATTGTTGATATTGAAGAAGGAGACCCTCTCCCTAGTCTCAGGCACAGGATCCAAATATGCACATATTGAGTCTAGAGCCACGAGATCATCAATAAATCTCATTAGGACACTTTCAATGAAGACTCTCTGTTTCACACAATGTGGAAAGAGAGATTATATCTTGAGTCCTACGCATTATCCTTGTGGTTTTGCCAGAACATCCGAGTGATATGTGAACATATTCACAGTGAAGATGGAAAACCTTCTGGAGCCAACATCAAACAAGCTCCTGGTAGGTGGCATGTGAGATCTATTATATAGATCAACCATGTGACAACTGAACAGAAACAATGGGGCGATTCAATCTCTTGAATCAATCCTGGTTCAGGTTATGGATTGACGGATACCTTTGAAAAACCGGTCTTTGTGCTTAATAACTCTTTTCTTTAGCACATCGACCGTGTACTAATTTTTCAAATCAAAAGGTGTTTTTATGATTGATAATTGATTTTCAATAAAACCTTCGTTGTATTGCAAAAAACAATTTCTATTGAGCAATACACGATTGTTTTTCAAATCTCTCTTCATCAATCAGTGGACTTAAATTCGCTGGTTCACTCACTCCGTGTTGTCTTCTTTGAGACGTTCCGGTTTGAGAACAGCTAGAGCAGCTGCGAAACCCTGTAAAGGAAATTCTTCAGAATTATACCTGATCACAGGCAGTACATGTACTGATCAACGGGGAACCGTGGGCCGTGTACCTCAATTCAACTAAAGTGGTCAAAGACACTTTTGTACGCTTTATTGCTAACTGTTGTATGCAGGTACGCCCGACATTTGCAGCTGATCAGAATGAAGCGGTCAATCCATAGCCGCATGCTCACACAATACATTCATCTCTCAAGAAATCATGAGAAGTGCATCAATGACTCTGATATTTTCACTCCATACTTCTGCTACGCTGCTGCCAATATCATGAATCAACGAAAGCTTCCGCTACTCTGATGAGAAGATATCATGATCCAGAATGTGAGCATGTCGGTCCGAAAGTCACAACATCACAAAATTTCAACACCACAATGGATGTCTCAGAGATTTTTGATAGCTGATGATCTCAAAAGCTGGCTCAAAATTATTATCACGTGGATCAGTAAGAGACCTCCACTTGGATTAACCAAACATGCAATGAGAAGAATCAACGTCTACGAGCTTCGGAGCAAAGTACTACATCAAGAATGCAAGAACAATTTTTAATGTAATATCTGTTTGTATTCAATGTAAGTTTAGTACATGATTGAGGTGACCTCCCTTAGGGGGAGATTGTTAGGAATTAGAAATTCCAGGAATTAAAGAGTCGGTCACCTCAAGTATATGTAATCGTTAGAAAGCTCGTAGTCGTAGTTATTTTAAGCTAAGTAGTATTTAGTTAAGTAACACCGTGGAGGACGGACGGGTCTTTACCCACTGTATGCCTGGTTCACAGCCCGTTGTGTGGCGGAGAGTTGGAGCTCATAATAATATCTTTCACTTTCTCTCACTAAGTTCCCTAAACCTCTAACTTTCTCTCTCTAGAATTCCACTTATACGCCTACTTTATGTTGTGGTTTGATGTGTATGTGAAATTAAATATCCTACTGAATGGGTAAACGGGATAGTTACGAAAATTACGGCTCCGACCCCCCACTTTTCACCTTGGCCGGCGCCCCCTCCTCCCTTTTCATTTATTTTGAGGTCCCTTGCCCAAGTATATAAACCCCAACCCTCCTCACTTCTAATCTTTCATTCTCTCTCTAAAACACACATTAACACCAACTTTCTCTCACTAACTTCTCTCTCTACAAACCCTAACCCTAAACCACCACCACCACCGTCCCTTTCCAGCCAAATTCCGGCCAACTTCCTGCGAGTGACATCTCACCTCCACAACCATCTTGTAGATCTTTCTTTCCTCTTTCCATCCATATGTAAATCTCTCACAAAATCATCTAAATCTTACAAATACGATTCGTGATTTTAGGGTTTTCATTAAATCTTGTAGATCGGGTTGTAAAAAGGTAAATGGAACATGGGTCAAGCTTATTTTGGTCATAAGAAGCCACGTATGGGTATCCTTATGCTCGTAAATGGGACGAATTTTAGGGGTTTTGGCTTAAACATGGGATTAAAACAAATTTACACTTAAATAAACATGTAGCTAGTGATTTGGTATCATGTGGTGTATCATATTGTTGGGTTTTTGTATTTTAGGTCATTTTCATGTTTTTGATTAGGAATAGTTGATGGGTTTGATGTTTGGATAATGATTGGAGGTTGATTGATTGTGTTTGGTTGTAATGGAAGTGATTTGGGGAGTGTTTGGATGAGTAGATAGGGCGTACAAGCCACCAAGATCCACGATGATCTTGGTATGGTGGCGTAGGTGACCCACTTAGACCAAGGGTCTGGGTCGGGTCGTTGTGGTAGCTTGTGGGTTGATATTGTTGGTGTTTGGATGAGACGCGTGGAGCCGAAAAGCTTCTAGAGCTTGTTTGGTTCACGTGGTCTTAACCGTGACCGTGTCATGACCATTAGGGTCAGAAAATTGGTTTCGGGTATATTTGGTTGGTTGATTGGTTGGCGAGATTGAATTGGGTTGATTTGAGATTGAATTGCGCTATTATGACTTTTATTTGGACTTAATATATGAATTGTCAACTTTTAGCAACGTTGGTGTTTATAACAACTCGTAAAATTTCGGATTATTTTAATAATATTTATCACGTCAGAAAATTCAAATCAGTTATTTTCTGACAGATGTCAATATTTAGATTTAAAAAAGAGAGGTCATCTCGTTTCTTTAAAAACATAGGACACCGCACACGGTACTTGTCCACTAAGTATCTGTATAGTAAATATGGAATTTATTATTGTCCAAGTTAAATTTAAGCATACATAAGCTTAAACCCTTGTTATGGGAAGTTATCCCGCACACTGCTGCACGCAGTACCCCACAAAACTAAAAATAAATACTGAGATAAGTGAAATATACATTTTTATCATTCATTGATAACCTAAGAAAGAAATCGAGAGGTTATCTCGTGAATTTAGAAAATCACGGCACCGCACGCACACTGACACCAATTAAATAACAGCAAAACTGTGATAATCAAATCTCTAGTAAATATTGATGCCATATTGTTACTATTACAAAAACGTTTCGAAAAATATAATTTTCTATATTTTTCGGGTACCGGGAAGGTACGGTTACACAGAAAATCGATAAAACAAGGAGTACAACTAATACAATATACGATAATAAAACAAAATATAAAACTACCCACCCCTATTCAAGTGTCATCCCTTTCATACTCTTCCTTTCTTTTTCTGCTTCCTTCGCAAAACCCAACATACACCAAAATAGGTGTTTCCTTTCTTTTTGAATGTCAAAGTCAGAAAGCAAATTGTCACCTTCCCTAATCCATCTAAGCTACATCCTAGTCAACCCTAGTGATGCCATGCGCGGCTGAGGAGATGAGACGAGAGCAAGAAAAGGGTATTACCCTAAGCACAAGGCCAAGAAAGCTAGGAGGCTTCCTTTCCCTCTTTCATCTACACAAGAGTCAAGATTGTTACAGTTTCATCATCATTTTATCAAAGATCTGACAAATTATGATATTTTTATCATTAATTGATAATCTAAGAAAGAAATCGACAGGTTATCTCGTGAATTTAGAAAATCATGGCACCGCACGCACACCGACACCAATTAAATAACGGAAAACTGTGATAATCAAATCTCTAGTAAATATTGATGCCATATTGTTACCATTACAAAAACGTTTTGAAAAATATAATTTTCTATATTTTTCGGGTATCGGGAATGTACGGTTACACAGAAAATCGATAAAACACGGAGTACAACTAATACAATATACGATAATAAAACAAAATATAAAACTACCCACCCCTATTCAGGTGTCATGCCTTTCATACTCTTCCTTTCTTTTTCTGCTTCCTTCGCAGAACCCAACATACACCAAAATAGGTGTTTCCTTTCTTTTTGAATGTCAAAGTCAGAAAGCAAATTGTCATCTTCCCTAATCCATCTAAGCTACATCCTAGTCAACCCTAGTGATGCCAGGCGCGGCTGAGGAGATGAGACGAGAGCAAGAAAAGTGTATTACCCTAAGCACAAGGCCAAGAAAGCTAGGAGGCTTCCTTTCCCTCTTTCATCTATACAAGAGTCAAGATTGTTACAGTTTCATCATTATTTTATCAAAGATCTGACAAATTAGGGTTCCCATAAATCAAAGGTGTTTTTCAAATTGAGTTGGGGGTTTGGTCATTTGATGTATGAGGAAGCCATTCCAAGTGTTAATTGTTCTAATTCGTCCCGAAACTCCTCCAATTGAGCTCGTTGGGTTTTCGGTGCTCATCTATTTCGACCCACGAAATTTAAATGTAAGAATATTCAATTGATATCTTGTTAAATTTGTTAAGTTGTAATCTCATTTGTAAAATTCAAATTATAAATATTTTGTTTTCATAATTCGAATGTTATTAATAAATTGGAAGTCTTATTCTTTAATAACGGTGAAAATTTAAATGGGTAAAGGAGGTAGATAATAATGTGATTTAGTTAAAATGGTGTGGCAAATTGTTGTTGTTGTTGCGAATCAGTGGTAAAAGAAACAGGAAATAAAACTTAAAAACTTTGTGTTTTGGCTAGTTGGCATCCTCGGCTTAAGTCTTCCATCACACTCGGGTCATTATGTTTTCGGTTTATTTTTGTAGTTGTTAGAAAGTCCTTAAGCTAAGGTAGTATTGGTTTTTCTTAGTCTCTAACTTTAACCCATTTGGTAATCGGCTCATTTGTGGTTTTCGGCTTATTTTCTAGTTTTTCGACACCTTATTCGGCTTATGTTTTAGCTTATTGCCTTGGTTTATTTTCTTGGATAATCGAGGTTATGTCTAGACAGAAAGGGAAACCTCACTCGAGGTGATAGTTTTCTAAGTTATTGCCTCAGTAGGGATTAACCCTGATAACGCTACATGCGTCGTTCGGGGTCAAAGAAACTTCCTTTTCGTCGAGCAAGTTTTGCAACACCCTAGGCAGTGAACCTAATCATTGTAGTGTAGTAATAGGGTAAGCCACGAGAATTGATATCGTTCTCTAGGGCAATAGGAATGCTAGTGAGAAGCTACTACGCTAAGGTTGGGGTTGAGGAAGATTATTTTTTATCTTTTTTTATATTTTTTAGGAAATGGAAAGGTACGAATCTCGGGGTTTGGATTTGGGGGTTGGTATTCTACCGATTACTCTATTCGTCTAATTATCTAATCTAAGGTGTATGTAGTCTATGTCTAATTATTTGTGTGCTCGTATGATGATTTAAAGATGTGTTTACTTAGGTTTTATTACTCCTTAATTATCTCCTATTGATGGTTGAATTGTCACGTCCTTATTCTTAATCGCGTTGTGTGTCTAAGGTCGTAGGGTATGCGTTTATCCCTAACTCTTTGAAACTACCAAAGGTTTAGCCTACAATGACTCTAGGTACTATTAGCTAAGGTTCAACAAAGATTAATCAAGCATTAACTACACAACGGATGACCTATCGCAATACTAGATCATTAACAATTAAGACAAGAAACAACTAATCAATATTCAATAATTAAGTTTCATATCTCCTAAGAAAACACACAAGTAAATTAGCCGGACATGGGGAACATGCAAGAATACACACAATTAATTGAAGACATAATTGAATTAATGAAGCAAAACACTTATCTTGATGTAAGATAGGGTATGGAACCCTAAAATACTGTACAAGACAGCCTTGGTTCGGTTTAGGTTTTTACTCCAAAAGACTACACACTGAAAACTATAAAATTCGGATTCTATATATAAGATTAAACATGCGACGGCGTCACCCTTTGATTTGTGACGCCGTCGGGTCGCCGTCATTAGGGTTTCGTCTTGGCCACGTTAGTCTTGCGACGGCGTCACCTTATGCTTGTGACGCCGTCCTCTTCAGTCTCTGACGTCGTTTGGATCAAATCTAGGCCGTCTGAGTTGCGACGACCTACTCTTTTAAAACCTGAAGCCGTCACTTGTAAACAAGCAATTTGGCTACTGAGCCGTCACAAAAGTTGTCCGACGGCGTCGCAGATAACACCTGACGCCGTCCCCTTCAGTTCTACATCCCTGAGTGTCTTGATTCTTGACTTTGGCCACTTCCTTCATATATTCGCGCCTTTTCATCCGAATAAGTGTCATTCCAACATTTTGCCTTCAAGATACCTAAAAAGTGATTGGAACGATATTAAGTAATAACAGATATAAAAGTGATCAAATAAGGGCTTAAACGACCCCTCAAAAAGGTACATTTTAAAACCTTATCAAACCCACTCGAGAGTTGTGTTGCTTGTAATCTGACTCGTACGACCCCATACACACGAAGGTGTCGAGTCGAGTGTACAAGTTGGGTAGTACCCGACTGTTAAGAACACTAGTCGCGATAGTTGTTAATGTTGTTGTTATGATGTTTGTTTTTGGCGTGCAAGTGAACTTCCCAAAAGGTGTAGTAGTTTGGGTTTGTTTTAAGTTTCCAAGATACACCCCGAAGTGTAGTTTATAACTATGACTGCTCAATACCCCGAGTGGGTGGTCGGTGAGGAACGAGTATCACTCGTTTGAACCGAAAAGGGGTCTAATGTTCTTACAGTTGAGTTTGTTCCTCGCGTCATGAAGTAAACCCAAAAGCCATTTGTTTTCTAACTGAGAAATGATACTAGCCTTCCTATGGGCCTCAAGCCATTCCGGATAATGTTTGGTTAACTGGGCTGCGAAGCCCATCATTTCCAGTAGGTTATGTTTTCGTTTTAGACATGCCCCAGCCTAAGGCTTTGTAAAAAGGTGTGGGTGTAACCACTAGGCCAAGCCCAATAATAATAATAAAAAAGGGGGTTCGTTTGGTTTTGTACAGCCCGTTCAGGCCCAACAGGGTACGTTTCTCCGGTGTTACTCCATGTTCCGAGTCCGAAAACTTTTATTATCAAATCAAGTAAATCAGAGTCATACTCGTCTAATAAGCAAATATATGCACGACATGTCCACTATAAAGTTATAAAACCAATTATAAAATATATAACTTTTGACATTTAGCCAAACCGGATAGATAGAAAAATTAACTCGGGATATATCAAAATTTTGTAAACATATAAATTATACGCAAACAATATATATATTATGGAAGCCATGTCATATCTTTTCTAATGTAGTTGTATATACCCTTTCAAACATATTAATATTTGAAATATATTATGTAACCTATCATAATTTTATTTACAATTGGAAGGATTAAATTGTCACTTACAAGCTTGGATAAATGTTTAAACTTCTTTTAAAATGAAAATGTTTATTGTAAACAAACATTCGTACACCTTGAAATATATCTTGAAACTTACGGAATTTTAATATGTCAAATGTATACAAGATTGGTTATACTTAAGTTTTTTCTAAAGACATTTATTCTAATATACTAAATGACAAGAATATATATATATATATATATATATATATATATATATATAATATATATATATATATATATATATATATATATATATATATATATCTAGGCGAGTACCCGTGCCTAGCGGCATCGGTTTCTAGCGGCAGCGGTTTCTAGCCGAGTATCCGCGTGTAGCGGCAACGGATCTCTAGCAGAGTAGTCATGTCTTGCGGCAGTGGTGTCTAGCAGAGTACCCGCGCCTAGCGGCAGCGGTGTTGGCAGCAGATCCGGGGAAGGCGGCAACAAATCTGAGAAAAAAATAATACTCCGTAGTTACAGAGCTTAAAAAATACATATATCTATTAAAAAAATACATATATCTATAAAAAAATATTCCTGCAACATAAAAAATTGAGCGGCGTCAGTAACTTATATTCAATAACTTATATATCTATCAACGAAACCTTATTTAAATCTATATAAACTCATATTTGAAAAGAATATATAGCTAAATTTATAAAAGAAACGCTAAAACTTGAAATAAATATAAATCTAACTTTATAACAACGATACAACCTTATTTTCCGGCAAAACCAACGGCGGCGGCAGCAGCCTTTTCCAACGATACAACGGCTGTAGCAGCAGTTTCCAGCGGGTGCGGCGGCGGCAACGTGACGGCAGGCGGCGGCTGTAGAACAAAGTACAAAAAATTTACAAAAACGTAGATCTACGAATAAAACCTACAAATTAATAAACCTAAACCTCAAAACATACTTCGTTTTGGTGAAGGTCGGGGTCTGATGGTAGTTTACTTTCTCAGTTTGTGTGGTCCGGTGAGGTGACGTCCGGTGGGGTGACGTACGGCAGTGGAGGGCTTGGTGGTGGCGGTCTTTATGTTTATTTTGTGTGTGTTTTGTGTGTGAGGAAGATGGGAGTTATGAGATATGTGTGTTTTGTTTCTATTTGAAAGTAAATGGGGATATGAGGGTTGGGTGGGTATTTATTTATTTGGTAGGTGCGTGTGGTTTTATTGGTTTGATATTTTTTTTTAGGGTTGGATGTTGGTTTGGTGTGTGTAAATTTAGGCTTTGATGTAGGTATGGGCGGCTGAATCTTAAAAAAGGAGGTTTGGGTTTTGGTTGGGGATATGCATGCTTTATAAGTAGTATAGATATATATATATATATATATATATATATATATATATATATATATATATACTAGTGGCAAAACCCGTCTGATGGACGGGTATGACTTGTGGTTTTTATTTTTAGGATTTAGTAGAACAAATATATACTAAAAAGTAATTAAAAGTTAAATAAAACGGTTAAGATCTATAATTCATGTTACTGTAATCCATAAAACGGCTAAAAGCAAGAAAGTACTTTGATTTGTGGGTTTTATTTTTAAGATTTAGCTGAACAAATATATACTAAAAAGTTATTAAAAGTTAAATTAAACGGTTAAGAACTATAATTGGTGTTACCATAATCCATAAAACGGCTAAAAGGAGGTAACTACTTTCTAACATTTTGTTCTAAACAATATTAATCATGAACATCTTTTACATTTGATAATATTATTAACATTTATTATTATTATTTTATTTTTGTTAATTATGTTTATTTACTTATTGTATATAGGTGCTTTCAGTATTTTACCAAATTTAGATGATGTTGACGAATTTGAAATATCTGTGAATGGATTTTATGGTGAGGTTTGATGTTCGTTGTGATGAGAATATGGATGTATTGTCGGGTTACAAGTGGAGTTTTTTTGTTGATATATTTTGTTTGTTAAGTGGTGATGTTTGTGTGTTTACCAGGAATATGGGAAAAAGGTTGTGGTTATATGGTTTTGATAATGATGATATACTCCTTACAGATGTGGTATTCAAAACAGCGGCTTCTTTAAGGATGCTCCAACTACCATTTACTTAGTTAGAGCAGTGTTAGTGTTTTTGTTCAGAGTTATTAAATTTTATTGTTTAAAATTTAATATCATTAATTTCTTAGTTTACATTATAATTATATTCTGGTGTGTTATCGTTGGAAGGTATTAGTTAACGGAAAATAATATATACGGTATTATCTATAAACAAAACAATTTTTTTATTGAATGCATTAAGAACAAAAAGTAATGAACGGTTATCAAATATGAGAGAAAAAAAGTTTCAAAGTGGTACGCAAGAACAAAGCATCAAAGCATAGCCTGGCCGATGGGTGAGCAAGCCTTATGAATATCGTTAAAAAAACTTAAGTTGGCGAACAATAAGCTATAAACATATCAATTTTTTAATTGAATGCTTAAGAAAGAAACAAAAAGAAATAAATAATTATCAAATATGAGGGAAAAAAGTTTCAAAGTAGTAAAACCTATTTCACTCCTTTCATGTCCAAAAAACCAATATGGCTATTTAGCAGTTTTACAACTATACCACACTACGCATGTGCTAAATTCACAAAACAATTGGACCACAGATTTATAGTTACCTTGTGAATGCCTGCAAGAACAACGAAAGGAACAACATGCCTTTGAGTTGCTAGTGCAACCATGTTAAACCAACCAGAGCTATCACCCCACCATTACCCGAATACCGGGTCATCGAAGTCCTTAGCCTATGCAATTTAGCCCGTTTAACTGTTGACATTAACTTTGGCTCATCTACTCTTTTGTATTCATCTTCACTCAAGTCGCTAATCTCTCTTTGTGTCATCTCAACTTTGATCAATATTTCCTTTTCAGATGCCTATAAAGCCTTAACCCAAGCATCAACTTGGTCTTCTCACACTGCAATTTGACAAACAAAATATCATTAAACCAAAGTCAATGTTAAATCTATCTAGATAACAATATCAGTTTCATTTAGCTAACTATCAATTGCGGGGTGCTCATCCAAAAATAAGAAGGATAACAGTCTTTTTTTCCCTTTCCTATACGCGTAATAGGTAATCACGTATGATTGTACATAACGTAACCAAGAGCCTGTACCAAGCATAAAAAAAGGAAATATTCATAGATATAATGTGAATAGTGTCCCTTAAGAGTAGTAACAAACATCTAATTCCGATTACTATTTTCTTCTATAGAAATTATATTACTCCTGGAAATTATCAACCGATCCATATAAGCAATAGCAATCTATATTGTTTGATATATCTCCTTGTTACATGGATATTACAGTTAGTATATATTTGGAATATCTTTCAATAAGATCTCAACCTCAATTTAATTAGTTATTTTCCTGTCTTTTTAGTCCTTAGCTTATCAAAGGATAAACTAAGCCATAGGCAATACGCAGTACACACATGGCTTCACATGTAACCCACCCTATAATATTTTAGAAACCACATATATAACTAAGATATATGCTAGTGTGACCTAAATTTGAGGACACGCAAGGCATATCTTTGTATCCAAACGCAATAAGAAACGGATATCTTCATTCCCAGATAAGGACTTGGATGAACAATTTCAAACACTTAAGCATATAATTCGGACCGAAACAGTATATAACATCAAGAAAATTAGACATTAAATCATCTATTGTCGGGAATATACAATTCGGCGTAAATTTGGTTAGGCTCTAAACTGACCTCCATCAAGAAGAGAAGCAGAAGTACACTTTTTTAAACAATCTAGCGAAAGCTCACATGTTCATAGCCTTCAAATACCTCATTCATCTCATTCGAATGTATGTCAATTATGAATATATTAAATCAAATAACGATGACACTAATTCACATGTAATCAAATAGTTATTGCACCAATTAAAAAATAGCGGGTCAGATTTGATCTTAATAATTAGAGACAACACCTTTATGAGCTCAATCAGTTTGGCACCGACGCGTGTATCTTCAATCAATTTTCTGAATTCATGCACAGTGCAAGCTTAACATCAGGTACGTCCTGCAAAAATGAAATGTTACATAACGCAAATGTAAAATTATCTAACTATGCGCCTAACTTAAACCACATGATTATCTAATTAACATATTATCTGATTGTAGTTGTTAAAGTTGCAAAAAGTCTCTTTAAAAACGCGCATCTACACTATCATGCATCACTATATTTGCAGTGACATTTGATTGTAAGCTTACCAAGACAATAGTAACAATCATGTGATTAATCTTTGTGACTGCATATATAGTATATACACTCACATATACAACTTTCACTACTGATGAGAAACCAATTGTTTTTTAGCATAGTGTTATCTAACTATATTCCAATAAAATGACTTCTCATACAGGTAAAACTATAAGTAAAGGACTACATTATTTGAAACTAAATAGCACCATCCAAATTAGAATAGTAGATATACCATCACTTAAACTGATTCGGAGATCCCATTCAGCAAGGCTTCATCCAAGTAATATAGACATCTATCTATACAAATAATGCAACAACATAACAACTTGCAAGCATGACATGTTAGCTACATGACATTTACCACTTGCCATTCCTAGGTGTATAACCAAATTCTTAACACTAAACTTTTCCATGACATTTATCAAGTTAAGCACAACAAATACAACTGATCAGGCCTCTTCCATCATACAAATATACCAAAATCCAGACTCCATGTTTAACAATTGAAAAAGTCATTTTAGCAATGTGATATGCTTAAAAGGGTTGCAACTGCATTTTTTCTAGTTTCCATTTTTCCAACTCTAAGAATGTTAAACAAACTTTTATTACCTTTTGTTATAATTGCAATGCAGAGGTATGCACTTTTGTGCAGAAAATGGCTAAGACCTAAAGCAAGTGGATTGAACCTGAGACACTGTCGTGTTTAGTCAAATTAAAGTCGAAACTAAAAGTTGAGAATTATAACTAAAGAATCCTATAAAGCTATAACACGTTATGTGTCTAACTGGCATCGTGGTATACACAATTACTGGTACTCAACATAAACATGCTAAATCAAAAGCAAAAGTCATTTTTTTTAAGAAAAAGATTTAACATTGTTTTGCAAGAACTTTGCTTGCCTATTGCTTTATAAAGAAATAGGCAATTCACACACACTTAAAGAGCAATTTCAAACACTCCATTACTAATATAAGCAGTTTCATTCGAGCATTTAAAAATGCTCATTTGTATGAAATTATGGATTCTTTGAAATTGCTTGCTTTAGTTGCCTATTACGTAAAAAATGGCATCCCTTTTGAATATGCAATCTCAACTTGCAGACATAAAATCGTACATGTAATTTTTTTAAAAGAACTTGGGTATAACGACCCTGTTTTAGAATTGCTCTAGTAAAACTATCGGTAATAAAGGACTGTTTGGGACAGTTTTTGAACATCTTCTTGGAGAGGTCGTTTCAATAAACAATTCAAAATAACTAAAATGTTCTCTCAAAAGGATACCTCGTTGATCATTAACATGGCTATCAACCCTTTTCCATATCACGCTTGTTACCCTTGCAAGTTATCACATGGAACCTAAATGAAATTAGTAGTTTATGCATACCTGCAAATTCTGCAAATTCTATAAGAAACCCAAATGGATGCGACCCAAACCCAAGACAAATACACAACCTGGATCTATGGCGAGTTATGCCCTTTCTCTCCTAACTTTATGTTTGTTTACATGCAGGGTATATTACCTTGTTTGCCTTGGCTAGTGTGAGCATCGTGAGTTGCTTTAGCTTGAGGACATGAACAGGTGTCAACTGTGGAAGAGTGCTAGCGTTAACTGTATATCACAAACACAAAAGAGATAGGACTTAACTCCCCTTGTACACCATGAAAATAGAAGTGATGTAACTGGTAATCTGAATAAATAGAGAACAAATGAAATGCAATAATGCATAACAACACGCTCCTCTGCGCCATTATGAATTCTAACTGGTTCAATCACCGGGGAGTCTTTTGAGATCAAAAAACTATTCACAGCTGCTTCAGCTAGTTCAGCATACAAAACGACTGCTTTTTCGTATAGCTGCAACAAACGAACTCAATCATTCATCCAAGCACATAAATCTGAAGCACATTATAGCAACTCACATGTCATAAACCATCTTACAACATCAAGTTCCTCAGAATCATAGCAACTCACATGTCATAAACCATCTAACAACACCAAGTTCCTCAGAATCTTACACATTCACAGAATTCGTACACATTTCTATAGATAAAAATGCATCCCCTATCAAATGTCAAACATCCTAATTCACTGCTAGAAACTTAAAAGTAGCAGACACTGCAGTAAAGTTAACTTCCTTTCTTGCAGAGAATATACGAGCAAATGCATAAGAACAGTTCACCACTAAAACCTTTAGCTTACAGCCTGACGAGAACACGTATAAGCAAGTATTTGGATTGCATATCGCCAAAATTAATACCAAAATGAAACTCAATCACTCATCCAAACAAACTGAAGGCACTTACATATTAACCAATATATCATTACGTAACTATTGACCCATAAGGCTGTGTACATGCAAAATTAGAAACGAATTAGATCAAAATTTTCAATGGAAATCCAATATAGCAAGACCCAGCACAACCAATTTTCCATGTCCATGAAGAGCAATTAGAACCGATCTGCTACCCGGTTTCTTATCCAAAATCCCCTCAATAAAAATCTAACAGTTTCGCCTAAGTATATAAATACATATGTTACATCAGCTCTAGGCTCAAACTTGAGCATATTCTTGAAACGTCGTAGCTACTAATGTCACAGTTGGTTACGACGCTCGCTCCCCTGAATTTTATGGTTGCTATCTCATCAGATTCTGCCACTTCCTCTTGTGTGCCTATATTATAGGACAACGGTGTCAATAGTTTACTCAAATGTTCCTAACTGTACTAACAAAATTATAGGTATACAAAATTAAAAAAACAATGCTTAGTATATAATTACATTTTACAATCATTAGCATTTTCATTTCAAGAAAGAACCAATATAGGAAACTTCAATTAATGATAAGAAAGATTTCTTATATTTAAAACACATGAACTTGACATGCATGAATACTTTTGATATATAGAAATACGAAGAATGATATAATGTATATCAAAAAAGAAATTTAAATACGATTGATACCTTGGCGTTTTTACAATAAAGCTTACTGAAAGTTTGTTACTCATCTAAATGTAACTGAATTCCAGTCTCCTCTTCAATTTCACGTGTTGATGTACCAACAACATCACCCACATTATCATCCAAAACAAGCCTACCAACAGGCACCCTCACAGCGTCACCTTAAACACGTAATATGTTAGAGCAATATTTGCCAGCCTTTGGTCAACACATAATAACTTCACCATTTAATCATTAGAATTATGAGGTAATTAGTAACTACCTACTCAATAAACACAGTGTCATTTGTTCCTCTTTACTCAAGTGTAGGATTAGTAAAACTACGGTTGGTTCTTGTGCTAAAAAATACCTGGAAACTAAAAAAAATATACGAAATTGAGCACATAAACTAAAGAATAAGGCAACATTATCAAAGGTATCTTTTTATCAGTTCTAAACTTGCTAAATCCAACACGCCTTCCAAACATGTCCACCCCTATTTACATAGAGTTATGGTTGATATCAATGGCTAGCCTACTGTCCATGATAGCAGCAAGCATGTCGAAGATAGCAAAAACTCATGTTGACGAAGATTTGGGGGGTATTTGGAAGTGCAATTTGAGCTGATCATTGTAATTTCAGTTGCAATAATCAATTTTTATAGACATGAAATATTTGTGTACCCAATGCTAATATCTTACCCGTGTTATTTGCAGTCCCTACAGGAGAAACCCCAGTGTTAACATCACCCTTATTCCTAGCATAAAAAGAAGCATCAGTTACCCCCAACATCAAGAACCAAAAGTTAGCGCAATAATTGGTGGCCGAGAAAACGCTCAAATCCATCCATTACGCATTCATGTGCATGTATAATCAATTGGAGATCATTGTTATTGCAGGACTCCATTACACGATCAGGCTGCAACAAATGGATGCGCGTCAGCAACTTTGTGATGGCTAAAATTAGCAAAAAGGAATAAAACTCGCCCAAATGTAACCAACCCAGGGCCTCTGGCTTTTGGTCTTAGTCCTTCCACACTTTCATTCTCGGTTGGGTCAGACCTATTCAAAGAGACAATAATTAAATGCCTGACTAAGAGGACACACATGAACCTAATGATAAACAGACGAATTAGAAATGCACCAACCAGAGCAAATCTATAAGAACTATTGAACCAGCTTCCATTGTAATTGGTCGTTGAAGGTTGTTAGTCTACTCAATATGGTTAATCGACCTCCCAATAACACCGTGCATACATACAATCTTTTTTTAATTAAAGCCTCCAGTGGCAACCAATTGAATAATCTGTTTAATTAAAGCCTCCAGGATACCATGTAATTAGTTGTCTCAAAAAAAAAAAAAAAAAAAAAAAAAAAAAAAAAAAAAAAAAAAAAAACACTAAACATGTCATCAAGTAAACAGTGATATCACTACCATGGTTAGTTTTATTCGTACTTCTGGTTTCAGGCGTCGTCTTTCATGTCTACTTGTATCGTGGAGGAGGTTGCCTCTAGTTGCATTGCCATCCGGTTCTATCAGTTACGCGTATGTAATCATCCTGACATAATTATCAACATCAAGTTTTTATTATAATATGGTGTGGAGTATGTTACGTGTTGCATGTTTTTTCAGGTGTATAAGTGACGTGATATATCTGCTATGATGGTGAAAGAGGTGAAATAAATGGATTCAAGGCTATTCTTCTGACTGTTGATGCTCCTAGACTTGGTCGTAGGGAAGCAGAAATTAAGAGCAAGTGAAATTCAATTTAAAAATATTTTTTTCTAGTTTTTAATCTTATAAAATTATATTCACCATTGTTTGCTGGTAATTTGTGTAGGATCAATGTACCCCAGCTGAAGATTATTGAAGCCTTGAAGGACTCGTGTTGACTAAAGTACATAATGAAAATATGCAAGTGAAAATCACATGTCATATTTTTTTGTTTCTATTCTTAAACCTTACACATCCATTGTTATCGAGAAAGTATTTGTGTTTTGTAGAATGAGGGTTCAAACCTTGAAGCTTTTGCATAGAAGAGCTTTGATGATTCTTTTTCTTGGAAGGTACATTTATGTGAAATACAATAATCATATAATTGAAGCTCTTAACATAATGAGGTGTATGAGATGGTGTTTGGACTATTTTTTGAAGTATGATTAGGCGTCGATTTAGTTTCACTGCTACATTTATCTACAAATAATTACATAGCCACTAAATAGACAAAACATAATGATTAACTTCACTATACCAAAACACCAAAAATAGACTATATGCGAACACCCCGATAAGATCCATAGTTTCTTTGTTATAGTCCATCCATAGTTTCCAACGAATTAAATGTACATTTATGGATATTCAACCTAAAATGTTTGACCAATTCAAAGTCATGGAGAATTTTGTTTTTTAAAAAGACTAATAATGATGCCACAGTAACCCTTCCACAGTCCATGCAACAATAGAAGACATGGATAGTACCTTTAAGGCTAGTAGAAGACAAATAGTTTCCAAGCTGTGTTGTCCCGGTCAACATAATCTCCTAAGAAGTCGTCCTGCAAATCATCATCACCAATAAAATTAGATGTGGCAAGATGAGCACGTTAGGTCGAAACATATCATTCTTCACAATAACTGATGTGTTAATTATAATTACTAAAACAATATCATCAAAAGAATACCTCAGTTAGTAAAATCACAATATCATCAATTGATATAAACGCAATTCAATCAATTTCTTCGCATGAAACCACTGAAGTAGCATATGCTTCCCCTTCTTGCTTGTTTCAGCCGCTTGTCCCATTTTCAATTCGGTACTTGACCTACCAACCTCTTTGTTTTGTTGCATATGCATCGCGTTATTCCACTATGCAACGGAAACATTAACCATCTCACAATATACCTGTACAATCAAAAGAATAACTCATTTAGTAAAATTACAACCAACGCTTAAGACTAAATGACAAAGCTGTAGAAGTCAAAACATAAAAACACATGTGAAAACAGAAATTTGTATTAAAATTAGCATTCTAGACACATTTACGTCAAAATGGGTTGATTCACATCAGCCTGCAAGACTCATGAGTCCATAACACATATATCAGAGTCATCATCATTAATGATTGTTACAGGAGCTGATGTGTTCACTTTTTATGGAATAGAGCCTATATTGGTAAATGCAGAAAATTTATTCTTTAATTCTTCCTTTATTTCGACCCACTTCTTGATTGAAATATTCTGATGATCAAATTCTTCACCCTTGCCAACTCCTAATTTTGTCAATTGTTGCTTTGATTCCTCTTTGCATTCTGAAAGCTTTTGGTCAAATTTCTTGTCAATATCCACAACTGCCCTTTCAGCTTATGAACAAACACAGCCAAGTACAATTTAGAAATTTAGCATTTTAGTTATCAGAAGTATTGAATGCCTCAAATTTGTTGCATTCTTGTTTCTCCACTTCATACCTCCTTCAGATATAATTAATCGCCTAATGTAATCCATAATCTTTCTCGGTAGGACTCTGAAGAGATTTATACAAAAAAATTGATTTATTAACGCCATACATATTATTAATAAGATGCCATGAAATATTTGTAGCTGGAAAATGTATACCTTCACAACATAACTGAGTCACATATATTCACAAGGCATACATATGACTAATAACTGAGTGTATCATAGTGAAAATATTATCATGTATGCACATAAAATTTACGTAAAAGTAGTCCACTTTGTACCTTCCTTTTTGTCTTTCCACCTGGAAGCCGTTTTGCTCGAAAGATACCTATAAACTCATAATAACTAACACTTGATCAAATCTATTAAAAAGATGAGTTACAATAATAAGAAAAAGAACATACATGTAATATGATTATGTTCACCAAATAAACCGTTACAATCATGCATGGCCAACGTGTTATACACACGTACATCTTAGCATTAGTTGTGAGATACGATAAACGTAAAAAAAACATATTATGACATTATTAGTTAATTATGTGTACTTGAACATATTAGGGTTTTGAAAGAGTTGTAGAACCGAATAATATTATGGTTTTGAGATAAAAAAATACATAAAAGTGAAAATCGGATAGATATGGTGAGTTTCCTAGATTATCATTGTAGAGATTTTAATACTTATCTCATTAAATTAAAATGGTTAATAATTGGTTGCATAGGTTTATAGATTTGGACTTGCAAGATATAACCAAAAAAATGTGTTGGTTTAGTGGTAATTACGTGTGTTAATGTTACAAACAACCCAAGTTCAATTCTCCTCACTGTCATTTTTATTTAATTCCGAATTTAAATTTTAGTACCTTATATACATTAAAACCGAATCTTATACATTAAAAATTATAAAAACACTATAACATATAAGAATTTTATAAATTTAAAATTAATTTAAATTTTAGTACCTTATATACATTAAAACCGAATCTTATACATTAAAAATTATAAAAACACTATAACATATAAGAATTTTATAAATTTAAAATTACAAAAACACTATAATCAAATTAAATTTTAAAAAAAAATGTATTTAAAAAAATGCCACATGTATTCAATGATGACATGGAAATATGACGTGGCATTATGGGATGCCAAGTGGCATTATATGTGGCATGCCTCCTCTTATATATAATGTATATATATATATATATATATATATATATATATATATATATATATATATATATATATATATATATATATATATATATATATACAAATCTCCTTCATTCATACCATATACATCTCATAATATATGTACTTTTCTTTCCGGATGTCATCATTCGGTCTCACTCGCTCTTAATATTCTTCCATATATTATCATTTGGTCATCATGGAACCAAAGTCGTAATTCCTTCCTAGAGATTCCTTCCATGTCATCCCTCATAAGCCGAAATCCACCCAAATATTTGTATATTGTTTTAACATAAATAATGCGACATAAGCAACAAAAACAACAACAACAACAAAAACATTAAAAATTTATAAAGTTAATTAAACTTTATCGAGTCTTAAACATGAGTAAAGACTAAATTGCCGTACTAAATTAGGTTGCGTGTCAGAGCCGTGCACTATCACCCCTTGATTTAATTCACTTTGGACTACTAATTGCCAATGTGAGTTTCATAGCCCCTACTTTTAAACTGTTTTATACTTGTTTTGGGGGAAAATACATGCTCATTTTACTTAAATAATTTTATTGTGCATTTTCATGCATACTATGTTTTATGATTGATATGATGTGAATGATTTCTTATTTAACGTAACATCACACATAGATGTTTTATGGACCATATCATAATGCTTGACTTAGAATATTACTCAGCTTAGCCTAAGACCTTAGATCTCACATTGCCCTTTTCATGAACCGTCAATTCCTGCTGGGAAGCGCAAATGTTATAAATAGAGCTATTGGGGGTGACTCCCCTATTCGGTTGGCCCCGCATAGGTCAAGGCGAAACATATAGCATGTCGGAACCGAGTGTATTGGGATTAACACTCGCCATGGGCTCCTTAGTTGTATGACTACATTTTGCATATAGAAACTGTCGTAGCTTCGGTTGCATGAACTTAGTGCTAGCGTAATAGATTTAATATATGACATTATATTCGTTGTAATGTACATATACCCTACTTATGGTCCACTAGTGAAATTCTTTTATATAAGGTAAACATAAATTTTTATGACATTATGCAAGACGTAATGGTCATCAAAACCAAATGTTAAACGGTATACTGTAGTGCCATTTAAATAAACATATGAACTCACCAACCTCGTGTTGACACTCTTTAGCATGTATCTTCAGGTTTTGAGGTGATAGCTTATCTTTGGATGCGTAAGGCAAAGGCATGGCATGGTCATAGATGATTCAGATTTATGTATTGGGACCACATTTTTATAATGGGCCATTTTTCGCACAAATCAATAATGTAAACATTGATTTAAGAATGAATAAAAGTTTCTTTATGAAAATCAGTTGTTCTATGCTTATGTTGTGGTATCAATTTAGTAGCATCCCAATACTTGTGTGCTTCCGCTGAGCCATTTTGGGGGTGTTACAGTGTTACTTTGACTTTTTAGTCAATAGTTGACCCCGACAACGCCATAACATGGACTTTAGTATAGTTTGAACTATTGATTGATTAAAAGCCGAGAAGTCATGACTCGTGCTTGTGGATTCGAAACGGATAACGATTTGGAAACTAATAATGAAATTAACGTAATATATATAAAAGGGTTAATAAAACTATGAAACATAAATAATAAAAGGCTTTTACACCAAAAATATCGATAACAAGACTTGTCTTGTTATTTACTATTTTAAATGGAAACTAATGACTAAAATGGAAAGGTTTTTTTAATAAATAAGTAATTAATGTTTCAAGTGCCACTTTATCGAAATATGCCAATTATGGGCATTTAATGCTAGTTTCAAGTATTTAAATTGTTTAAGTTTTGTGCATGAGTTACGGATGACCAAGCATTGATAGCGTCGATCCACGTGGGTAGCGGACTTATTAGGTTGACGAATCTAATAAGAGACCGCTAGGTACGTAGGATAACGTTATTAATGGGTGAATTATCCTTATGACTCGTTAGGATGCGACCGGTTTATGGGATAATAAGCGACACGAATAAATAATTGAGTTTATCGAGTTGACGAATTCGATAAGGTCAACTATTTATTCCGAAACTTATTGGACTATAGAGCTTATCACTTAGATGTCTCATTGTGTTGCATTGAGTCACATATTGGTTGTTTGAGTGCATTCATGATAGCATATTGAGTCGATACACCCACATGAGGATACCAAACGCTAGGATTAAACGGTGAAACAAGATAATTTTTGGAGATAAAGAAACGGAATACATTGGGGTAGATAACGTTGATTTTGGGAAACATATATTAAAATTGGTTTACATTAATAGGTTGTGCCGAGTCGATAGTTGCTGAGCCGTGATTACATGTTATCTTCTGCTAGTGTTTAGTTGTGCGTTGCTTGCTTGAGTTGAGTTTCATAGCCCCACTTTTATCTATGTTTTAACTAAATTGGGGTGAGAATCATGCTACTATTTTTGGACCTTCTTAAACTATTTTGATTTGCTTATGTGCTTGACTGATTAGATAGATATGTGGTAGTTGTTGCCTTAGTCTAGGGTAGCAATCCTAATTGCTATATAACGTTTCCTAGCTAAGAGTAGACTTATACCTCGACCTAGTCCAGGGTTAGCGATCGTTCTAGACTTTGCTACGGCTGTGCTGGCTAGTGTCGCTAGGGGCCCATTTTGATATCGGATATGATATTGTTTGTGATTGATGTGTATCTATCTTAGGTTTCGCATAGAAAATTAACTCCTACAGGTCCACTACTTTTTACTTGAATTTAAACCTATGAACTCACCAGCGTTAGCTGACCTTTTAGCATGCTTTCTTAGGTATTTAAGTGATGTTTGGAGTGCGTATTCGGTGGAAGCTTGGCAAGGAGGCATGGTCAAGGATCATAATCAAACTCTGATAATTTTTGGGGACCTATTTTTATTAAACATGTTTGGCCCTAATATTTACATTTTGGGATTAATGTTTTGAATATTTAAATTTGAGGATTGGTTTTGAATGATAATGACTATCTTGTTTGCTATACTTGTGTGAGATACCAATCCAATTGTAACACCTCGAAAACTTGATTAAGTCTTCCGCTGTACCGAGATTTGGGGGTGTTACAGATTGGTATCAAAGCTCAAGGTTATAGAGAACTAGGTATTTAATAAAACCTAAACTATAACCACTTTTTAAGAAAATTGATCCTCGACCGACGCATGCCCGCCTGCCAAGCCGAAGCTTCTTATTTGATTATGGTATGAACTGCGATTTGAATTATGAGATATTATGAATTGTGAATTGTTTATTGAAATGTTATGTTTTAAGATATGATTATTGATGTTGGGTAAATGTGATTCGATTGTCCAGATATTATGGATTTGATTTGGATTATCGATATGTTATGATTTTGGGATTTTGAGCTTGATTATATGATTGATTTGATCTGTGATTATGTGATAGAACAGAACTTATGTGTTTTATTTAAATGCATATTTTGAGTAATGCGGTACCTCTATTTTACAACTTTCATTATGTGATATATGTTTTGGTTGAGTTGATGCGCTTATTAGAACTACTCGTTTTCAAACACTTATACCTACCCTATGCCATTGTCACAGAGTATGCCTTCACTAGCTTATGATGTTTCTAAGGATGTCCTTGTTGCTGCTAGTTCCCCAGCATTGACTCTCATGACTGTTGCGTAGGGTGATCCCTATGTGATTACCCATCACTCTAGTTCATCATCATCATCAGATCGCCCTAGCTCATCTAGGTAGCTCACTTTGCATCAGGTCTTAGCATGAGCCCAAACTCTTAGACTTACTCGTTGTACTGCCCGCATGTCCGTGCGACCACCAGCATCACCTATTCGCCTAGCAGCCCACTATCTTCTGTCATCACCACCAGCATCACCATGTCTTAGAAGACCTAGATACCCTAATGTACCACATCAGGATTCATCCAGACAGAAACTCGCACTCATGGAGTCTTCCTCTAAAGACGAGGGCGAGGAGAAGCATGAGATCGAGGAGGAGCATGAGATTGAGCAGGAGTATGTGGATGAGGATGAGGATCCTCAGGAGGAGGATGATGAGGGTATCCCAGATGTGGGTACTCCTCCATTGCAGAGTCCTGCACATTCTCCAGGACCAGGCTCTCCTTTACCATTTCCTGAGCCTGATTCTCCTGGGCAGCCTTTTGATTATGGTTCACCTCCACATTCACCTGAGATAGGTAGCCCATTAGGTTTAGATATACCATCAGAGATTCTTTCAGAGCCCGAGGAGTATGGGGAGACGTGTTTGATGTGGGATAGGATTACATCTCAGGGTATTAGGCTTAGTAGGTTGATAGATCAGTTGGTTGGAGTATCCAGGGCTAGTATAGAGGATTTAAGAGCGGATATGGGTGCTGTAGTAAGGAGGACTACGATTCTGAGAGAGGGTATGTCGGAGCTCCAAGAGCAGGTTGGGGACCTGCTGAGAGGGTTCGCAACAGCCCGAGATGCGGACAGAGCGATATGGCGCAGGATAGGTGAGTTGAAGAGAGAGGTCATAGATCTGAAGAGTGATTGCGACTCTCGGCGTGTTGAGCTTTCATCTTTGTGGAGAGAGGTTGACGATGTTAGGAGATCTGTTAGTGGTATTCGTGATCATGGCTAGATTGTGTTAGATTCATGGCATTGTACCATTTCGAAACTGAGTAGTCTCTAGTTTGAGATTTAGATCTATCTTAGTTATCTTATTAGTATCGTTGTTAGGATCGTTTTTGACTTCTCCATATCCTTTCATGTATTTCACTTTGGAACCTCTGAGTTATGATTACTAGAGCGTGCATCCTTTAGTTATGATTCGGTCTATGGTTGTTTTATTATGGTATAACGATATCCTTGTTGACCTTGATTATGTATTCGAGCGTTATTTGGTGATCCTTGGAACCCAACTCTATCTTTAGAGCGTGAATTGTGAACTTATGAAACTGTTATTCTTGCCTTCAGAATGATGGCACCAAGACGAAACCCACCAAGGAACAACCGAGCAGCCCTTGCGGTTGCCCCTATCTGTCGAGGTCGTCGTTCGACCCCGACCACTCCACCTGTTGAGAACCTGAACACTGATAACCCAGCTGTAGAGAACCCGAATGTGAACGACCGTACTGAGAATGGTCTTGTTCCACAAAACCCTCCACCTTTGGACCCAATCCACATCGACCAGCTCGTGACGCAGCATGTCGCTGAACTGCTAGTTGAGTCTGTTGGGTTTAGTCCCAGATAGATCTTATGAGACTTAGAGAGAGTATAGTTAACATGTGTAATCACACGAGAACTATGGAGAACCTTTACTAGAATTGTATTCGCGCGGAAAATAAGTACAATACTCAAGAAGACAATAAACACCAAAATACTTGATCCTCTATGGATCTATATTAAATTACTAAACAATGTTATTGAAAAACGTACATCAAACCCTAGCCGCTAGTTTCTTTTATATTACAAGAAACCCTAATGTTGCAGCTTACTAATCACGTAAAAGATATGCACTATCTATTCCTAATTTAACTCATGCATATCGTAACTAAGTAACTAATAATACGGAAACTACATATCCGCAGAAACAAACTAACTATCCGTGGGAACTGCACTAACCACAGGAACTACACTATCAACAAAAACAATAACTCTATCAGCAGAATCCTTTATCAGTAGGAACCCACTGTTACATAATTCCTAACAATCCTCCCCTAAACTTGAATTTGACTCTGTTAACTTGAAGTTTCCAGATAGATCTTTAACATGCAAGAGGATTGAGTAGAACCAGCAACTGAAACCATAGATGTAATCAGTAGAACAGCTAGAACCACCAAAAACAACAATGAAGTCCAAGATCCCATCAGCAACCCCTAGATCAGCAGCATCAGGAACTAGCAGCATCAGTAACCAGAGTAGATTTGATAAGCCTTTACCAAGTAGCTACTCACTCTTGGGCTAGCTGGTTCTTGAGTGGAATCATGACATCACCCTGGTGAACCAGTAACCAGTCCAACACTTAGAACATGAATCAATGGTGTGTTGGAACACCCTAATGATTTTTGGCAAACTGTCACACCCCCAAATTACCTGTTTTGTAGCGGAATGGAATTCCTGGGGGTTGACTGTCATAGCATCACAATCATAGTTATATTGAAATACCTAAAGTGTCGTTTGAAAAATACATCGCTTGATTTAATAAAAACATTCAGAGTTACAAAGTTAGGTCCCAAATGAAAGTTACTAAGTGCGGAAAATAAGTTTGGTACAAATCAAACGATGTTTTTAATATGTATAAATCCCATGTGAGACGCGTCGTCACCGCGACTCTATGATATGTCCACATGCATGCCATGAAGTGAATGCCTTAGTTACCTGAAAATACATTGCTAAAAGTGTCAACACAAAGGTTGAGTGAGTTCATAGAGTTGTTGAAAATGTTAAATACGACTACCACAAGTATAAATTATGTATGACAATGTCGTCACAAAAATGATACAATTGCTATAAGTCCATGACACCGAAACTCTGACTGATGTTCGCCCCAACAGAGTGTTTGCCAAACAACTCAAATAATGATTAAGAAATGAAATGCATCTGTATGACTAGTTGGGATCCACCAACCCGGATGGAGGTGTCACCCTCGATAGATCTATCCACTCACCCTCGCTTCTATGAAATTAACGGTTCATGTTCATGAAATGGGGACATTTAACTGGCAATGAGGTAACTTAAGCAATGTAATGAATTTGATATACTTGGTATCGTAATAAAATGATGTACAATGTATTCTCCCCCGTAGGTTTGAAATAAGTAAAAACTTGAATAAATCGGGGCTATGAAAACTCACCTGTTGCAATGATAATGATGGTATAATGGCAATACTGAAATGAGGAGCAACCTCTGACCGTGACCTATTATGAATGATATGTTCTAATGTAAATCATGAAACAATGTCGTGCATGCAATTCCACATGTAATCTATACCACTTGTACGCTTTTGGAAATAGAATTTATCGTCGAAATATATGTTTATGACATCTCGTCCTGTTATAAAATACTTTACAAGTATTTACGTTGAAATGATATCTTACGATAGTCATTTAATGATTTATAATGAAATTATAACTTTTCGTCGTAAAATAATGTCGTTGAAATTTTCATGAAAGTGACTAAAATGGCCTCGAAAAGCTAGTCGTAAAATGGTGTACGTCGAGCGTTAGGAAACGAACTCAACGGTTTTGGGAAGCTTGTATCATAATCTCAAAGTTTTAGTGTTTAAGTTTTTATCATAGAGGTCTCGATCATGGAGAAAAACATAGGTGAAGTAGGGTACTTGTACCCAAAATGTTGCTGAAGGTAACTTTCGGCAAAGTTTGAGTGACCGTATTTTATTCGTTACAACTCCGTTTTACGAACGGTTGGACATTTTGGAAAATAGGCTCGGTGAACTTACTTTTACGAGAAGACATCTCTTTATAAAAAGTATCCCATCTATGTTAAAAACGACCCTCAACATGATCATTTCCTGACCTGTTTGGAGAACAAACTTGAAAAGAAATTTGGAGAACTAATTTTTGGAGAACAAATTTGGAGAACAAACTTGGAAAAATCATATCTTTTTAACCGTAAATCATCACGAGTCGAGCCACCCGTCATTTCGAAGATAATTGAGTCTAGTTTCATGTAAAAATACTTTCAAGGGTCAGTTGGTTATAAAATTTTATCAGTTCAACGATTTGTAATAGCAGGTCAGTTTTTCCGGAAAATAGTTTCGTCGTTAAACTTGAAAATAGCATAACTTCTTCGTTATAGCTCCGTTTTAACCCGTTCAAGCGGCCACGTTTTCGTTTTAAAGTATATTTTCCAAATATCTAACCCAAAATATTTTACCAACTGTCGGATTTTCCAGATTTTCAAAATAAGATCAGACCACTATATAAAGTTGTCGAAATGAGTTTTTATCGCGCAAAACCTATTCTAACCAATTCAAAACAACTCCGAAGCTATTCAAATCCTATCATACACCTTCTTAGGGTGTCATGGGTTCCTAGACATCACCAATAGTGATATGTTTCACGGGATAATTTATCGGATGATTATAATCAATAATAAGTAATAAAAACACTAAAAGTGGTATAAACTCATATGTAACATGCATGATTCTTGCAAAAATGATAAAATAACATAAAAATGGATATAAAAGAATTATGATGATCATGAAATGCTTACTTGAATGATGTTATGGATGAAATTGATGAAAACCTTAATCAATCTTTAGGTTTTTATTTCAAAACCTTACATAGATCACTAGTATAAACTTGATTAATACTTGGACTTGAAAAATTAATGGATTTCCTCATGATCCTTGGGTTGGACGTTTTCAAAGAGGAAGAAAAAGAGAGGATAATTTTTGCTTACACCTTGCAAGTGTGTATTGTATGTGAAATGAAATAATATCTAAGGTAGATATATCTTAAGTTAATATCTAATGAGATATTTATATCAAGTGGTGACTAAGGAGGGGGGGGGGTGAGGTGTATTTGATGTGTAATATATTTTAAAGGTTGAGTATAATGTGTAATTGTAGGTATAAATAAGTATTTATTGTAGTGTTAACTAAAAATAGATTTTAACGGAACAAAATAAAATGTATTGAAGTCATTATAAAAATACATTTCTTACAAGAATTGAGTGAATAAATATTTATCGTGTTGAATTTACGAAAACCGACGTAAATATTTATACCTAACAATTTATATACAACATAAATTGAAAACATCGGGTAAATTAATAATATAATTTTTATAGTCTTAAAATGAGTATAAAAATATATTAGGATTATTTTTGGAAGTGTCGGATCAATATTCAAAATAAATGTTTACGCGATAGCGTTTATTTAATAAGAAAATAAACGTTTAATGTAAAATGCAAAACCCATGCATAATATAGATATGAAATGATGTTATTGATGATATGTAGACTAAATCTAGTCTATGTGAAATGTCCTTGATGATATGTTCATGAATACGCAGCTTAACCCTCCAGGTTACGCGTATTTGATACTCGTAAACGAAATTTTACGATAATTGATGAAATAGTGAAACCTTTAAAGTTTGCAAAATGACCTGAAATTACGAGTTGTCACATTCGCCCAACCAAAAAGGAATTCAGTCCCTGAATTCAGTCTATGTTAGGTTCTACAATGTTACTTGTGAAAAGATGAGGGTATTTGAGTCGCATTGGGTCGTCCAATGTTTTTCTGAATCGTACCACGCCTTTCCAAGACGGGACTTTCAACATAAATCTGTTTCCAACTTGATATTCGACCTATGGAACATATTTCCAATCTTTTGCGTCGTACATTGACGTAGCTTATCTAGCTATTTGTTGTTACTTGTAACTGATTTTTGATTTGTATGATCACTATGTTGTTTCATGAATGAGTCATTGACTAGTGAATTGGACTTTCCTGGTTTTTGACCAGTGAATGAGTGATTGACACCTTAACCATAGAGTGCATCAATTGGTGTAGTCAACCTGTTCAGGTGCTAACTATTGTTGTAAAGTAACTTGTTCGATGAAGAATGATTTGCCTAATCATTTCTAGAAAATTACACATGCCTTGAGTATATCTTAAAATGTTGGAATTGTTCTCTCGCTCTAACCATTGAGCTGAGGATAATAGGCGGTACTCATGTCCTAATAGGTTCCATGGGAAGATTGAAATGGTTATCAGGAGCCTAAGGTGAATCGAATAGCTTATAATAGATACAACTGGAATTGATACCACGTATCTCATGCCATATTTCAAAATATCAAGTTTGTCGAAAAGGGCATTATTGAAAAGAATAGTTTATGGGTAACAGTTGTGATTCCTCGCGCTTCTAGTTCTAGCGGATGTCATGACTTGAATCTTACTTGCCTAAGGTGTTTAGTCTCCATGACTAAAATGTTTATTGTTTGCTTATCGAAGTGTTTCCATGCTCTATGTTGTAAAGTCACAAAACCTTAAATGTGTAAGTGATGTGGTGTGGTGATTGATTTTCAAATCTGTCCCGATATTGAGTGCTTCTAAAATATTTCATCACTTATATTGTTATCATGCTAGCAAGAAATAGATATCATCTCATACTATGTCGAAGAATGTTTGTTCTAATTTCACTTGTAGATGGATAGTCCTTGATTGTTCAATATGTTCAAACCTGTTACATCATCTCTTGATATGGAAGTGAGGTTATCCGTAATTTCTAAAGAACACAATGCCTTAGGGAAAGTTTATAACGATAACCTTAATTTAACCAAATTTTCCTTTAAGGAAAACTCATCGTAGGGAAATTCACATATTGTTAAGGCCATGTTTAATGAAATGTTCTGTAGTCTTGATTAGAAGACTTGGTTTCTCCCTATAGTGTTGCTTAGCGTGTATTCGCTTCGTACTACATCTTGTAACTCGGTCTAGCTAGTACTTTTGAAATGATATTATTTGGTTTTTAATCCAAAGATAGTGATTCGGAATGTCTCGTGATGTCTTGAGATTTTTGTTAGGTTTTGAAAGATCTCGCTACCTATTTCTAGTCCTTGTTGGTAATTCCGAAATACTTTCATTGTTTTCTTGTATTGAGGAATCCTCCTCGTAGATGGTATAGGAAGCCTTTCCTAAGAAAAGTAACTCGTCAAATTCTAACTTATCGGTTGAGTGAGGGATGAATGGCGTGAGCATCGATAGAGTGTCATAAAAAAGATATGTTTATGAACAATTTATATGATTACAAAACTTTGCTTTTGAATGAAGGTTGTCTTAAGACATTTGAAATGATACTTGTTACTTTCATGACATAATTCTTCCTGAATTATACATAGGTGATCAGGCCATGTATAATCAAGGACAAATGATGTGATGCTTGGTTCTGTTGAAATGGTATTATGTTCCTCCGAAGTTTTAGATGGTATTCAACGTTTTGTTTTGTAAGATAATGGCTCAGTAATATTTTTTCAGAGTAACATGAAAATCGTTTCGCATGATGGTATTATATAATTGATAAAATGACTGAAAGCCAATTGATAGGGTGGTAATGAAACAACTTGTTTTAAAACTTTATAAAACAACGTTTCTAAGATGGTGATAAAATAGCTCGAAATAAAATTAAGTGAAATAATTTCGTGAAATGGTAGCAAAATAACTTGAAATAAAATTTGTTGAATGGTTTGTAGGATACATGGGAGAACCTCATCGAGTAGTAATAGTCTCCTAATTGGTCAAGAATTAAAGTTGGCCTAACCCCTAGTAAGATAGTGAGGTATTGTCGCAAAATGATTGAAAATTGGGCAATTGGAATAAGGAATGAAATAAACAAAGGTTGTGATTATCGTGGAGATAATAAGTGATAAAGATTACATTAGCTAGAAAGGTACTTATTATTTATTCCTGTTGATGGTCTAATCGTGTTTCAAGTGCAGGAGCAGTAGGCGGTCTAGCAACAATAGCCCTAGAACTCTCACAGTCCTCAAACCTATGAGATGGTGTAGTGTCTATAGTCTTAGTGATAGATGGTAATGATATGTCAAATCATGCACGCTTCCCAAGCTGCAAGTCAGATGTATGAGTATCGTGTATGAGATGTGATGTTACGGATGGTGCTCAAAATGATAATGATGAAAATGATAACAATGATGATAATGGAAATCCTTGTGGTGAGTTAAGAAAATAGGTTCATTAGGACTAAGCCTATAAGTTATAACAAATGGTATGATCTGTCCCAACAGAATGATAAAAATTGTCCTGATCCTACAGTGAATCAATGGTGATCGTAAAGGTGTAGGTGTAACTTCGTCCTCCTAAAAGAGTTCAGTCTCCTCATTTGATGTTATCGTTGTTGAGTCAACTGATGTTAAAATTGTAATAGGGAATGTCAGGGCATTCTCCATGTCAAAGTGATGTGAGTATGATGGGATGGGTATTTGAAGGCATTTATGTGACAATCGCTTTTGAAATGAAAGTAAGTAACTCGTAAAATGTGCGTATGAAACCGCATGTATAGTGACTATGCACTTATGATGAAATGATGAGATGCTATGATGATGTAGTTATAGTCTAGGGTCAATGATGCAACCTAGTTCTCTATAACCGAAGCTCTGATGCCAATCTGTCACACCCCCAAATTACCTGTTTTGCAGCGGAATGGAATTCCTGGGGGTTGACTGTCATAGCATCACAATCACAGTTATATTGAACGACCTAAAGTGTCGTTTGAAAAATACATCGCTTGATTTAATAAAAACATTCAGAGTTACAAAGTTAGGTCCCAAATGAAAGTTACTAAGTGCGGAAAATAAGTTTGGTACAAATCAAACGATGTTTTTAATATGTATAAATCCCATGTGAGACGCGTCGTCACCGCGACTCTATGATATGTCCACATGCATGCCATGAAGTGAATGCCTTAGTTACCTAAAAATACATTGCTAAAAGTTTCAACACAAAGGTTGAGTGAGTTCATAGAGTTGTTGAAAATGTTAAATACGACTACCACAAGTATAAATTATGTATGACAATGTCGTCACAAAAATGATACAATTGCTATAAGTCCATGACACCGAAACTCTGACTGATGTTCGCCCCAACAGAGTGTTTGCCAAACAACTCAAATAATGATTAAGAAATGAAATGCATCCGTATGACTAGTTGGGATCCACCAACCCGGATGGAGGTGTCACCCTCGATAGATCTATCCACTCACCCTCGCTTCTATGAAATTAACGGTTCATGTTCATGAAATGGGGACATTTAACTGGCAATGAGGTAACTTAAGCAATGTAATGAATTTGATATACTTGGTATCGTAATAAAATGATGTACAATGTATTCTCCCCCGTAGGTTTGAAATAAGTAAAAACTTGAATAAATCGGGGCTATGAAAACTCACCTGTTGCAATGATAATGATGGTATAATGGCAATACTGAAATGAGGAGCAACCTCTGACCGTGACCTATTATGAATGATATGTTCTAATGTAAATCATGAAACAATGTCGTGCATGCAATTCCACATGTAATCTATACCACTTGTACGCTTTTGGAAATAGAATTTATCGTCGAAATATATGTTTATGACATCTCGTCCTGTTATAAAATACTTTACAAGTATTTACGTTGAAATGATATCTTACGATAGTCATTTAATGATTTATAATGAAATTATAACTTTTCGTCGTAAAATAATGTCGTTGAAATTTTCATGAAAGTGACTAAAATGGCCTCGAAAAGCTAGTCGTAAAATGGTGTACGTCGAGCGTTAGGAAACGAACTCAATGGTTTTGGGAAGCTTGTATCATAATCTCAAAGTTTTAGTGTTTAAGTTTTTATCATAGAGGTCTCGATCATGGAGAAAAACATAGGTGAAGTAGGGTACTTGTACCCAAAATGTTGCTGAAGGTAACTTTCGGCAAAGTTTGAGTGACCGTATTTTATTCGTTACAACTCCGTTTTACGAACGGTTGGACATTTTGGAAAATAGGCTCGGTGAAATTACTTTTACGAGAAGACATCTCTTTATAAAAAGTATCCCATCTATGTTAAAAACGACCCTCAACATGATCATTTCCTGACCCGTTTGGAGAACAAACTTGAAAAGAAATTTGGAGAACTAATTTTTGGAGAACAAATTTGGAGAACAAACTTGGAAAAATCATATCTTTTTAACCGTAAATCATCACGAGTCGAGCCACCCGTCATTTCGAAGATAATTGAGTCTAGTTTCATGTAAAAATACTTTCAAGGGTCAGTTGGTTATAAAATTTTATCAGTTCAACGATTTGTAACAGCAGGTCAGTTTTTCCGGAAAATAGTTTCGTCGTTAAACTTGAAAATAGCATAACTTCTTCGTTATAGCTCCGTTTTAACCCGTTCAAGCGGCCACGTTTTCGTTTTAAAGTATATTTTCCAAATATCTAACCCAAAATATTTTACCAACTGTCGGATTTTCCAGATTTTCAAAATAAGATCAGACCACTATATAAAGTTGTCGAAATGAGTTTTTATCGCGCAAAACCTATTCTAACCAATTCAAAACAACTCCGAAGCTATTCAAATCCTACCATACACCTTCTTAGGGTGTCATGGGTTCCTAGACATCACCAAAAGTGATATGTTTCACGGGATAATTTATCGGATGATTATAATCAATAATAAGTAATAAAAACACTAAAAGTGGTATAAACTCATATGTAACATGCATGATTCTTGCAAAAATGATAAAATAACATAAAAATGGATATAAAAGAATTATGATGATCATGAAATGCTTACTTGAATGATGTTATGGATGAAATTGATGAAAACCTTAATCAATCTTTAGGTTTTTATTTCAAAACCTTACATAGATCACTAGTATAAACTTGATTAATACTTGGACTTGAAAAATTAATGGATTTCCTCATGATCCTTGGGTTGGACGTTTTCAAAGAGGAAGAAAAAGAGAGGATAATTTTTGCTTACACCTTGCAAGTGTGTATTGTATGTGAAATGAAATAATATCTAAGGTAGATATATCTTAAGTTAATATCTAATGAGATATTTATATCAAGTGGTGACTAAGGAGGGGGGGGGGGGTGAGGTGTATTTGATGTGTAATATATTTTAAAGGTTGAGTATAATGTGTAATTGTAGGTATAAATAAGTATTTATTGTATTGTTAACTAAAAATAGATTTTAACGGAACAAAATAAAATGTATTGAAGTCATTATAAAAATACATTTCTTACAAGAATTGAGTGAATAAATATTTATCGTGTTGAATTTACGAAAACCGACGTAAATATTTATACCTAACAATTTATATACAACATAAATTGAAAACATCGGGTAAATTAATAATATAATTTTTATAGTCTTAAAATGAGTATAAAAATATATTAGGATTATTTTTGGAAGTGTCGGATCAATATTCAAAATAAATGTTTACGCGATAGCGTTTATTTAATAAGAAAATAAACGTTTAATGTAAAATGCAAAACCCATGCATAATATAGATATGAAATGATGTTATTGATGATATGTAGACTAAATCTAGTCTATGTGAAATGTCCTTGATGATATGTTCATGAATACGCAGCTTAACCCTCCAGGTTACGCGTATTTGATACTCGTAAACGAAATTTTACGATAATTGATGAAATAGTGAAACCTTTAAAGTTTGCAAAATGACCTGAAATTACGAGTTGTCACACAAACCATCATAGCCATCAACGGATTTGATTTGTCTTTACCTGAAGCCGTTAACTCAGGACTAGTCATGGTGTTCCACTGCCTTTACCACAAGCCATGAACTTGTGGGCTAGCCAACTCTTCATCTACGAGGACATGGTGAGTTGAATACCAAACAACTTATTGGCAAGTTGTCAACCATTCAACGGATTTGAGATCTCTTTACCAGAGCCGTTTGCTCATGGAGTAGCCAATGTTTGGTGTGTGAGACCAGGGTACATTGATAAACCCTCTGATTTTTAGGAAATCAGCACCTATCAACGGATTTGAGAATACTTACTAGAGCCATACCCCTATAGCAAGTTAACCCTTTGTCACTAAGGACATGGTTAGTTAAAAACCATATAGGAAACCCAACTTGACAACAAGATCCTCAAAGAAAAGTTAGAAAACATACAATATTATATACAAGAAATGGTTTTTTTTTTTAAACCAAACAAAATAAGAAATAAAGAATAAGAAATAAGAAATAAATATAACAACAAACCATACTTCAAGTGGAAGTATCAGCAGAAGCAGCAATGATTTTATCCTTAACACGTTTGACCAACTGCTCTGCATTCTCCAAATCATTGCCAACTGGAGCAGTAGAGAAACCCAATTTCTTTTTCAGCATTTGCTCCAACAAAGATACAGACAAATGATAGTCTTGATCTGAAAACATATACACATAAACCCTAGACCAGGTCTGCACCACATGCACACTAGACAAAGGATAGAATGTACAGCTATAAACCTTCCACATAGTCTGACCTTCCCAAATCCTAAACCCCGCACCATCTTGATATTTGGAATCAAACAACACTTGAAGATCACCCAACAACATTAAACCAGCACCAGTTGCAGGATGAGATTCATAATGTTTTGACACCATGCCATAAAGTGCAATAAGATCTTGTCTGTCTAGAAAATTAAGGATCTCAGTAAGAAAAGTAAAATGTCTCACAGACCCATCATGTCGATACACAGAGTTACATTCACCCAAACCACCAAGACCAGTAGGTGTGACTTCCCATCTCACAAATTTAGACCAAACTACCAGCTCCTCATCAAAAGCATCCTCCTCAAACATCTTTATAAAAGAACTCCTAGAAGCATGAAGATCAAAGGAACCCCCTTCTTTCTTGCTATACTCTTTTGTCTGCGCCCAGTAGGAGTAGTAGATGCATCAACAATTTGAACCATAGGAGCATCAACCTCTTCTTGTTCAAGTGAGACATCTTATGGATTTTGTGGAAAGAAAGAAGTGGACACATGCTCTGTCTCATCAGTAGAAAGTCCCTTGTCTTCTTTAGGTAGTAGACAATCAGAAGAAACTGATGCAGGAATCTCAGCAGAAATCTTTGGAGTGGTGTCAGAAGGAACAGATGAAGCCATATCAACTGGTGTCTCCTCAGTAGGAATGGAAGCATTATCAGAAGCATCAGTAGTCTTCAATCTCTTAGGATTAGGACCTTCCAGAAAAGATTGAGAGTGTTTCACCCTAGTATAAGGATTGAGACCATCCTTCTCCAACCTTGAAAGAATTATGTTATACTCTTTAACCAGCTGATCATCAGGCAGGGATTTCACAAAAGCCATATTCCAGCCTGTGTTATAAACAGCAAAACTTGTATTCTTCACAAATTGTCTCATATGCTTCCTCTGTTCAGCCTAAGAAAGAGGTTTGTCCCTTTTTGCTTTAGCCTTGCATTCTGCACCTGCCCTCTTTTTCTGATTCACCAAGGCCATAATGTCATCAACATAGTTCTCAGAATCAAAGGCACCACCCAATATAGATTGGGCAAGAGTTGGATTGTTGGACACATCACCCGCCAATTGACACCAAGTATTATCTGTAAATCTTAGAGCAAGATCATCCAATTCTTTCCTTCTCTGTGGTGTGATCTCAGGAGCTTTGTAAGACTGACTTTGAAACTCTGCATCATAAGTAGCCTGAGTCAGTGTAGCTACTTCCTCTTCTAAAACTTTACTCTTTCCCTTATCAACCTGAGAAGCAGGCATGGGCTCAACCTCAACAGAATCATCGTTAGGATCAGAGGGAATAGACTTAGAAACTTCAGAAGCAATGGATGACTTATCAGCAGCAACAGATGAATTATCAGCAGCAACTAACTTGTCAGCAGGATCTGATGATTCCTTATCCTCACCCACCTTCTCAGTAGTAACAGATTCAGGAGGAATGTTCACATGATCAGCAGCACCAGAAGGATAAGAAGAATCCACCATGCTAGCCTTGAGGGTCATTTGACTGACATAACTCCTCTTTCTACTCTGCCTCCTTTGAAACACTTGAACTTCTGGATCCTTCTGAGCTTGTGTCTCTCCTAGTGAAACAGATTCCAGGACATGTAGTGCCTCAAGATCAATATTCACCCTCTCACTATCCTCCTCATCATCAGAAACCACAACTTTGCGCCTCCTTTTATTCAGCCTAACCTCTAAATCTGTCACCCTCTTCAACAATTTAACCATCACACCACCAAGAGTATGCTTGGTCTCCTTAAGCTCTTCCCTGGATTCTTTAAGCTGAAGCTCCAAATCATCAACCTTCTTGATATACATGTTGAGTAAACTAGACATATTCATTAGTACATTAGGATCCTCAGCTCTACCAACAGGATTACCTGAGGTATTTGGAGCTTCATTGGACCTGGGAGGAGACACATGAAAATCATCACCAACTGTGGTGTCATCCTCAAAGAAATGCCTAGGTGGACTAGCAGGTTGAACAACAGGTTGGTTAGGATTGACCTCAGACTCAACAGGAATTTGTTCCTGTGACTCAGAGGCAACCACTGGCTCCTCAGGAGCAACAATCCCTGGAGAGGGTGGGGCAACAGGTTGAGGTGAAGGTGGTTGTTGGTCATCAGTGGCAACTGATGCAGAGGCACCAGCAGCAACATTGACACCAGGCAACATAGTGGGTAGCAGGGGTCTATGTTTCCAGCAAAATTTGTTTTCATTGTTGCAAATAATTTAGCAGTTAACTTAGTAATGACCCTTGGAGTTTGATCAGAGGTTTCAATGCCTAATATCATTTGTAGAAATCTAGGATACATCAGAAATTTATGTTTTGTATCCTTTATAGTCTTGAGAATTTCCTCAAAAATATATCTTGAAAAATTATAGTTTCTACCATGGGCCAAACAGATTATAGCATTTGCAATAGAACTGGAAAACTGATCCCAACCCCTAGATTTTGGACTTAGACACTGAAGCAGGGTATGGACTAAAAACCTCCACTTAGGGCAAAACTTATTTTTATACCAAATGATTTTCCCATCATAGGGATACCCTAAGCTGGTTAGTCCTGAGATAATCTCATCTCTATTGTTCTCAAAGAGACCATCTGCATCATAAATTGTAACTGAGTCCTAATGAGGGACTCAGTTATCACATACTCTTCTCCATCAATGGTAGACACAATCCCCTTGGTTGAACCAGTGGGAGATCGCTCATGAGCAGTGGACCAAAATTGCTTGACAAGAGAGTCATAAACAATTGATGGAGAGAAAGTGAGAGCATACCTGATCTTGGAGCGCAGAATAAAATCAATCATTGAGTCATACAAATCACTCCCTTTGGCATGTTCCAGAAATGCAACTTTGTTGTGGTCTACTTTGTAATCGAGTGACGCCATTGATGAGAAGATTGAAGATGAGTAGGATTCAAATTAAGATGGAATTGTGTAATTAGGGTGTGGGATACTTCTGATTGACTATTTAAATGTCTTACCCAAAATAGTCGTTTAAATTGACAACAGATTCGGACCAAATCTTTGACCAATTTTGACTTTAAATAAATCCCAATTTAAATTCCCTAACTATATCACAACCAGTAGCAACAAAAAGTCAACCAGCGAAAACCAAACAGTCAAACAGCAGAAACCAATTAACTTTTGTCCGTAGTTATCAATCCAAAGCTACCAGCAGAATCCACAACTCATCAGAAGAAACAATCGCAATATCAACAATAATGAAGAAGGAATCAAATCTTTGACCCATAACAGTGCCTTAACAGTCTCCAATCAGAACTTTTAGCGATACAAATTCCAACCATCAGTATTTACCATAACTTCTACCGACCTAAGATTCCATTAAGCCTATAAAACCAACCCCTTGCAGCAGCAACCATACAAACAAACCACATAACCCTAATCAACACAAACGATTAACAAACAGATAACCATGAACAACTCGCCAAACCATCCTATTGAAACATCATCATCTGATAGTGAACCAAACTGGCTTAACTACTTTCCTCCTGGTGCTTCCAACAGTGTGACTTACATCTCTAGAGAGCCTCCTAGCAAGTCACCATTTGCATACACTTCTTCAGATGAAGATCTTCCCAATCCTCCTCCTCATGTGGAGTTTGAAGTATCCAGTGTTGAGCTCAATGCCATGAATGAAGACACTGATGATGAGGTTAATGATCCAACCTACAGACCACGCAACTACAGGCCACTCAATGTTGCTCCTCTTGCTGTTCTACCACCAAGCGCTTCAGTTCCAAACCCCCAACCCTCCACATCAAACCCTACCAAGAGAACCACTATGATGGGTCTGGCTGCAAAGCCAGTGTGGGAATATGTTAACAGATGGAGAAAAGACCATCAAAGGATGCCGGAGTGGGGAAATAGGAGGCCAGAGAGGAGGCCTTGACGATTGAAGCTGGAGTCTGGAGGAGTGTTGAGTCTGGAGGAATGTTGTGTCATGCTTGTTATGTTATGAGTCTTGTACTGTTCCTATTGCATCTTTGAATGCAGTGTATTATCAATGAATAAAAGACTTTTATGCTTGCTCTTTTGTTATCTGTTCCCACTGATTGTTTGTTTGAAACTGATCTGCAAAAAGGTTAGTAGAACACAGAACATACAACACAAATATATACAACTATATACACATAAGATTCAAAATAATACAAACTATACAAAATATACAACTAAAATCCTCCCCTTAGGCACAATCCTCCCCTCAAACACAACAATCAGGGGTTGATCATGCCTATATGGACAACCAAATATTGAAATCGTGGACCATCAAAAGCTTTTGTTAACAAATCAGCCACATTTTCATCTGTATGAATTTTAACCACTTGAATAAGGTGTTTTTCATTAGCATCTCTGATAAAGTGGTGTCTAATTTCTATGTGCTTAGTTCTTTGATGAAAAACAGGATTTTTAACAATGCAAATTGCACTTTGGTTGTCTATAAAGATTTTAGTGTTCATAAAATTGAACCCATAATCCAATAATTGGTTTTGAATCCAAAGTACCTGACCACAACAACTAGCAGCAGCAACATATTCAGCTTCAGTAGAAGATGTAGCCACTATGGTCTGCTTCTTGCATTGCCAAGAGATTAATCTCCTTCCCAAGAACTGACAACCCCCAGTAGTAGATTTTCGATCAAAGTTGGCACCAGCATAATCACTGTCACTATAAGCTTCCAACTCAAATGGAGATTCTCTAGGATACCAAAGACCCAGTTTAGGTTGACCTTTGAGATACTTGAAAATCTTCTTGACTGCAGTCAAATGAGAAGTCCAGGGAGTGATCTGATGCCTGGAACAAGCACTGGCTGCAAACATAATGTCAGGCCTAGAGGCAGTCAAATACATGAGGGAACCAATCATGGATCTGTAGAGATGAACATTAACAGCAGGATCTGGTTCATTATTTGACTTAGCCTTAGGAGCTTCATAGGGTGTAGTTGCAGTCATAACTAGTTCCATATCAAATTTCTTGAGGATGTCATGTACATACTTCTCTTGATGAATGAAAATACCATATGATTTCTGCTGCACTTGAAGGCCCAAAAAGAATGTAAGCTCACCCATTGCACTCATCTCAAACTCACTTTTCATCAACTCCTCAAATTCCCTGCACCAAGCTTCTTTGGTAGAACCAAAGATAATGTCATACACATATACTTGCACAAGAATGATATCCCTGGAGTTCTTCTTGATAAAGAGAGTCTTATCAATAGCACCTCTCCTGTATCTATGTTTCAGCAGGAATGAAGAGAGCCTAGCATAGCAAGCTCTAGGTGCCTGATGAAGTCCATAGAGTGCTTTAACCACTTTGTAGACCATATCCGGATTGTGAGGATCCACAAATCCCTTGGGCTGAGTGACATATACTTCTTCCTCAATTTCACCATATAAAAAGGCACTTTTCACATCCATCTGATAGACCATGAACCCCATGTAGGAAGCAAAAGCCAAGAAGAGTCTGATATCCTCTACTCTTGCAACAGGAGCAAAGACCTCATCATAATCAATACCTTCTTCCTGTCTGTGACCTTGAGCAATCAACCTAGCCTTATTTCTAACCACAATCCCCCTTGCATCCCTTTTACATTTTAGTGTCTACTTTTTTCCAATAACATACTTACCAGGAGGCAACTGAACAAGCTCCCACACATTTTGATTCAAAAATTGTTGCATCTCCTCTTGCATAGCAGCTACCCAATCATCATTTTCCAGTGCCTGTGCAACACTGGTAGGTTCAACTTGAGATAGGAAACAAGCATAATAGTCTATATGATTGTTCCTATGTTGATCCTGAATGTAGCTGATAAATGCAGATTCACCAAACCTGGTCTTCTTAACCCTGCTTCTAGTTCACAGAGGAAGTAAGATCACCATTGATTAGGGATTGTGGATGAACAATGTTAATCCTCTTTGTGACATTGGGACTAACATCAACAGATGTGGCCATATTAGTAATTGTGGGACCAAAGTCATCATCATAAAAAGAAGAGCCAAATATGCCTGTTCTGGACATATGATGAATGTCATCCAATTCAGAGCTGGAATGTTGTGAATTAGCTAAGTCAGATGGAGTTGGAAATCTGGTGGGAGAATCACCTAAACCCAAATTATCAACAGATGGAGTATTGGAGGGAACCACAGGAACAATTTCACTAGCAGAGGGAACCGGAACATGAACAGCAGCATCAACATCAGCAGCAACTAAGCCAGTATCAGAAGGATTAGTCACATTACCAGCAGGAACAGGTATACTACCAGCAGCATCAAAGTTCCTGCGGGCTTCAATAGTTGCATGCTTTAGGAGTTCCTTTGTTTCTTTGGAGAATTCATAACCAAACTTTTCAGCATCATCCTTTGTTGCATGCTCTTGACGTTGAAGCTTCACAAGTTCTACTGCATACCCCAGATCACTTGAAGCTATATTAGAAGCAGCTGAGTCCTTGGTACCTGAAAAGTGGTTAGAAGGAAAGGAAGGAACAACTATAAGTTGTTCATCACACTCTGGATCTGACTCATCATCTGAGGAACTTGCAATGTTAGTTTGAGCATCTTGTGGTTCTGCAAAAAGGTTAGATTTATAACGAGTATAACCTAAGTGGTCAGTTAAGTAGTCAAGATAAAAGTACCAATCTTGACCTGCTCCCTGAACATTTGGCTTGTCCTCCATAAATCTCAGATTCAGTGTCTCTTCAACCTTCTTTGTGGAGATGTTATACACCCTGTAAGCTTTACTATGAGCTGAATAGCCTACTATAAATCCCTCATCAGCTTTGCCATCAAACTTGCCCAAATGATCACTGGTGTTAAGGATGGTGACATGACAACCAAAAGGCTTAAGGTGGCTAATGGTAGGAATCTTGCCAGACAAAAGTTTATAAGGTGTCATGTTGTGAGGATTAGTTATCAACACCCTGTTCAATACATAACAAGCAGTGCTGACTGCTTCAGTCCAGAACATGGTAGGTAACTTTGAATCAGCAAGCATAGATCTTGTTGCTTCAATCAGGGTTCTATTTTTTCTTTCAGCAACTCCATTTTGTTGTGGAGTCCTGGCAGTGCTATAATCCCTTTTTATCCCCTTTGCAGCACAGAGCTCTATCAATTTGGCATTCTTGAACTCTGTCCGATTGTCACACCTAATGGCTTTAACCTTCTTATTCAACTGATTCTCTACCAGGGCAATAAAGTCTTGAAGAATCTGGAATGTTTCATCTTTAGTCCCCAAAAAGAATGCCCAACAATACTTACTATAGTCATCAGTAACCACCAAACAATAGTACTTGTGATCAATGCTCCTGATAGATGTAGGACCAAAAAGATCCATATGAAGAAGCTGCAAGGGCTCAGAGATAGTACTGACAGCAGTAATGGACTTATAGGAAGCCTTGTGTTGCTTTCCCTTGTTACAAGCCACACAGTTGTGCTCATTAGTAAAGACATTGGAAGGAAGTCCATGAACTAACCCAAGTTTAGCCAGCTTGTTGATTGTTTTGAAATTCACATGAGCCATCCTTCTATGTCATTTAGTAGATTCATCCAAGGATGCATTTGCTATCAAACAAGCTAAGTCACCTGCAGGCTGAACTTCATTGAGATTGAATGTATATAGATTTTGTTTCCTTGGCACCTTCAGAACAACTTGACTGTCATCAGGTATCTAGAAATCTTTTGAGAGAACAAGACATTTAGTATCAGTGAACAACGCACAATTTTTCTTGTCACAGATTTGAGACACATAAAACAGTTAAAGTTTCTCAATTCTTCCACATAATACACATTCCCAAAGTCCAGCTTGGAAGTTCTAATAGTTCCCTTCCCTGTTATTTTACCATCTCCTCCTCCAAAAGTAACAGCACTGATAACGCTACACGCGTTTCTTTCGGGGTCAAAGGAACTTCCTTTTCTTCGAGCAAGTTTTATAACACCCTAGGCAGTGAACCTAATCGTTGTAGTGTAGTATTAGGGTAAGCCACGGGTATTGATATCGTTCTCTAGGGGAATAGGAATGCTAGTGAGAAGTTACTACGCTAAGGTTGGGGTTGAGGAAGATTATTTTTTATCTTTTTTATGTTTTTTAGGAAATGGAAAGGTACGAATCTCGGGGTTTGGATTTGGGGGTTGGTATTTCTACCGATTACTCTACTTGTCTAATTATCTAATCTAAGGTGTATGTAGTCTATGTCTAATTATTGTGTGCTCGTATGATAGTTTAAAGATGTGTTCACTTAGGTTTTATTACTCCTTAATTATCTCCTATTGATGGTTGAATTGTCACGTCCTTATTCTTAATCGCGTTGTGTGTCTAAAGTCGTAGGGTATGCGTTTATCCCTAACTCTTTGTACTTACCAAAGGGTCTCATCTACAAAACCCTCTAGGGATTATAAACTCTAACTCTAAGGCCCTCTTTGGATGGTTTAGCCTACAACCGCTCTAAGTGCTATAGCCTAAGGTTCACAAAGATTAATCAAGCATTAATTACACAACGAATGACCTATCGCATTACTAGATCATTAATCAATTAAGATAAGAGACAACCAGTCAATATTTAATAATTAAGTTTCATATCCCCTAAGCAAACACACAAGTAAATTAGCTGGACATGGAGAACATCCAAGCATACACACAAATAATCAAACACATAATTGAATTAATGAAGTAAAACACTTATCTAGATGTAAGTTAGGGTTTGGAACCCTAAAATATTGTACAAGATAGCCTTGGTTCGGTTTAGGTTTTTACTCCAAAAGACTACACACCAATACTGAAAAATTCGGATTCTATATATAAGATTACATATGCGACGGCGTCACCTTATGATTTGTGACGCCGTCGGGTAGCCGTCATTAGGGTTTCGTCTTGGCCACGTTAGTCTTGCGACGGCGTCACCTTGTGCTTGTGACGCCGTCCTCTTCAGCTTCTGACGCCGTCTGGATCAAATCTAGGCCGTCTGAGTTGCGACGGCCTACCCTTTTAAAGCCTGACACCGTCACTTGAAAATAAGAAATTTGGCTTCTGTGTCGTCACAAAATGCTCCGACGGTGTCGCAGTTAAGCAGTGACGCCGTCACCTTGTATCTCAGCAGCTTGAGTGTCTTGATTCTTGACTTTGACCATTTTCTTCGTATATCCGCGCCTTTTCGTCCAAATAAGTGCCATTACAGCAATTTCCCTTCAAGAGACCTAAAAGTGAAAAGGAACGATATTAAGTAATAACGGATACAAAAGTGATCAAATAAGGGCTTAAACGACCCCTCAAAAAGGTACATTTTAAAACCTTATCAAATACCCCTACACTTGGTATTTGCTTGTCCTCAAGCAAATGTGCTTTTAGCCAATTAATTTATAAGTTAGGGGTCATGAAGCATTGGTTTAAAACAGTCCACAACATATATAAGCCCCGCAAAAGTCATAAGAAGCACGGAAATTACATACTAGCACCTCACATGGGGTGTTTGGATACTCACATCTCTCTCGGGTGTATATGAAATATAACAGGTTGGAAATGGAAGATAACCACTCATTAACCGGTCCTAGTACATAAATTACCATAGGCTTGAGAATAGATCAAACCTCCATCGCTTTGGCGTAAGCACCTAGGAAAGACTATCAAAGAGGTCTTTAAAGGGTTGTAATGTTAGGCTTACGGTAGGGAAACAAAGGGTTTGGTGGGATAGGCTATTAAGTGGTGGCAAGTCAAAAATCTCTATGTTACAAGCATACGAAGAATGGCGTTGCTAAGCCAAGACTCGAATCTCTAAACTCTAGATAACTGAAACAAACAAACATAAATTTAAAGGATAGATGTAGGATGGTAGCCCGTATGTTGTTTTTTTTTTTTTTTTTTTTTTTTTTTTTTTTTTTTTTTACACTCTATTTTTTTTCTTTTCTCTTTTTCTATTATTTTTTTCGATTTTTTTTTCATACACTTTTACTCTACCATCCTCTACGGTAACATCAAAATGATAGGGATTTATAGGCACATCCCTACACTTGAGTTTTTATTACTCTAACACTAATTTGACCCGAATTGAAAAGATCAAAAACTCTTGGGGTACGTTATTACGCAAATAAGGGAATTTAACTTTCCCTTCCAGTCATTTCATAAACTTTAACTTTTTCCCATGAGTCCCAATCGTCCCAAAACTGTGTACAAAAGATATGACTCGACTTAACAACTCATGCAAGCAACTAGATAATTGAACTAAGGGTTTGGGGTGATAACAATAATGCACTAAAAGTGAGTGCATACAAGGTAGGCTAAGGCGATTTGGGTGTATATTTGGGGGTGGGGTGTAAACAATGCTCTTCATTGATATTCCGGAAAAACCGAAACATCACGAGAACCGCGAAAAGGATAGGCTCTGAGGGGTTAACTAGGGGTATCGTGTACTAAAGATGAGTACAACGCAAAGGTGTGGGAGAATTACTCAACCGATGTGGAAGAAGTAATTATACTACGGGTATCAAAAAAGGGTTATCCTAATGCCTCTTATCATTTAGTTATTCCTAACTACACAAGTGTAGTCTTACTAGCGATCTCAGAATGCATCACAAAACAAGTTCTAGAATCTAATATACTACCGGTTGACACTCTAAGCATTAAAGATGAATGCTTTAATTCCTACTAATCTAAGGGCGATCCTCACATTTTGGGTGGAATTTTAGGTGGTAAAGGGTTTTTGTGCTAGTCATGTAACTTCCTATCCGTGAGACGCTTTTGTTAAGACTAATGGCCCACTCCTATATGTCATGAAAAATTTTAAATTTAGTGCCAAAATTACCCTAACCGACATTTTCTCATGGTTTATTACACAAATACAATTGGACAAAGCAAATAATCAAGGATAAGTATAGTTTCAAAGTTCCCGTTTTGTTTTCCCTCCCTACACTTAAACTGAACATTGTCCCCAATGTTCCCCGAAAGTATCAAAATTATGATAATGGAAGGTAATTAAAAACAAAAGAAACTAGTAATCCCCTGATTAGCTCGGTAGGATCCGTGTGAAGTGGTGGTTTAATCATTTCCAAGAAAAATGTATGCGTGAAAAGCTCCTTCTAATATTTTGTTTCTTCTTCTTGATAAATAAAACCTGCACACTTAAGAAAACAAACGAAACATTCGCGTAAAATCGGCGGTAATAATATATATAAGACTCTACTAAACTAGGATATAATGCTTGTGGAATGGATGTTTACAGAATTTCTGGAAAATTAAGACCTGGAAAATTCCAAAAATTTATAAGTAGCTCAGTAAACAAGAAAAAAAATAATCTGTTGTTTTTACTCCTTCCTGACGCCGTCAAGTTGCGATCCTGACGCCGTCAGGTTATCCTGACAAAAACTGGTCTGCGATTTTCTGGAAAAAATTCTGGAAAATTTACATCTTTAGAATATGGAAAAATTTCTGCAAAACATCCATTATGACTCGATACAAGCATTTGACTCGAACAAACACACATATATATCTTTTAATGAATTGCTATTCTCATGTTTACGTTTCTTTGAAAACGTGTGTAATCCTTCCTACACTTATCCTTTATGTAAAATACCTTTATATGCAATTAAGACGAGGTTAAAAACAAAATAAAGCATTTTTACAAATTTAAACATGAGAATAAGTAATCAATAAAAGATATATGACACAAACAAGCAAACAATTAAGCATGGGTTGCCTCCCACGAAGCGCTTTTCTTTATTTAAGAGTCTTGTAGCTAGACTCGTAGTCGTGCTCCTACGTACCGATATAAGTAAGCTTATCCTTAACAATGTCATAAGGATCAAACTTATCATTTAAGTTCCTAGTAGTACGTTCGGTTCGATATGCCTTTTCAAACTTTTCTCCATCGGGATCATAGATTGTTATCCTAATGTGCCACTCTCCATTACCATCACTAGGCGGTCTATTCCAATCCCACTTATGTTTAGGCTTTTCAATTTTCCACCTATTCATGACAAGGTTGACGGGCAAACTTCCTAGGAACTCGGTCATCTTCCTAAATACTAAGGCGTCCTCGAACGGGTTCACTTCCATGTCCCTAGCCATTTCTTTTTCATGGAAAGTTGCTTTACTAGCAAAGGCTTCATCTAAGTAGAAAGGTCGTTGGGGACCTATGAGGTTCTTATCTATCCAAGGTCCATATCTAGAAGGTGCTCTATCCAACCTAATCTCATGTGGGGTTTCCTCTTCTTTGTAGTACGTATGCTTTTTGACATCGTAGATTGACCTAGCACTCTCCTCCCCTACCACTATCTTGGACATCTTACAATCGATGATAGCACTAGCGGTAGCTAAGAATCCTCTTCCTACTAGTAATGGGCATGCCGGGTCCTTATTCATGTCTAGCACATGAAAGTCGGCCAAAAGAGTCAACTCTCCTACGTGTACTACCATGTCTTTAATTATCCCTACCGGATATGCAACACTATCGTCCGCTAAAAGCGGACCCATGTTTTCCAAGTTTAAATTCTAACTCATATTTTTCTTTTAAAGCATTATAATAAGGTGCATGAGCTAAGACTTCAAGAACCGGTTTTTCTTGATGGAGTTCCTTGTACTCCTCCTCTAGATTAAGTTTGAGTTCTTGGTTCACGGGTTTCTCAAGAGTAGGTTCTACCAATGGTGCAGGGCCTTGGTACCTCATTTTGGATTGCTTGGAACCCTTGTTGATAGCATTTACCGAGTGAACCGTTGGGTGTGAGGGGCATGGATGTTCACTCTCCCATGGTGAACAAGAACATGAAGTCGATGAAATCGAATTCACCTTTGGGTTCTTTATAGTATCACTTGGGAGTGCTCCAATTTCCCGTTCATTAAAGGCTTTTAAGAGGGCATCAAGCTTGTTTCTCATCTCGCCCTGTCTTTGCTTAAAATCGGATTCAAGCTTAGTCAATCGAGTTTCTTGAGATGACATGAATCTAGATACAATTGCCTCAAGATTAGTGGGGTTCCCGGTGTTAAGAGAATTGAACCTATTAGGTGGACTAGATGAGCTTTGGGGCGTGCTTGAGTTTTGGTTCCACTTAAGGTTAGGGTGATTTCTCCATGAGGGGTTGTAAGAGTTTCCTAAGTTGTTTTGTTCGGGCTTGAAAGTGTACCACTTCTCTCCCGTTCCGTCGGTACACATGGAGGCGTAATCCGCAAAAGCTTGTTCGGGGAGTCTTGTGCAATCACGAGTGTCATAGGGACCACTACATAACTCACAAGGTAGAGTGATTTTATTCACTTGATGTGAAGACTTAGGATTTTCATAGGAATTCATTAGGAATTTTACTTGATCTTCAAGTTCGATCATCCTACGGTCGGAAGATTGTGAGTCAACGGTAGGCAAGGAGATTGCCTTAACGGTTTTGGGCAACTCACGGGGGTCATTCTAACTTTCGTTGTCATAGAGAGCAAGGTCCTCTATTATACCCCATGATTCTTCCGTGGTGAGATCACTAAGTTTTCCACCGGCCGCTTGGTCAATGGATCGCTTGGTGGGGAAGTTGACATGATCATAAAAGAGTTGGACTTGGAGCCAAAGATCAATGCCGTGATGAGGGACTTTATGAAGTAAGTCCTTGAATCGAGTCCATGCTTCGTAGAGAGATTCACCTTGACGTTGTTGGAACATCAAGATGTCATTCCTAATCTTAGTGGTTCTCCCCGGTGGGAAAATTTGAGCAAGGAAACGAGAGGTAAGATCATCCCAACTTGAGATGGAGCCGGCGGGAAGTCACTCAAGCCAATTACTAGCTTGGTCCCGTAGAGAGAATTGGAAGAGACACAGGCACGTGGTCTCCCGATTAGTAGCATCAAGGTCAATGGAATCGACAATTTTGAGGAAATCCCTCAAATGCTGATTAGGATCTTCGGAACGAAGTCCATGGAATACACATCCGTTGTGCACCAACCGGATGGTGTCGGATCGCAGGGCCGTAGTTTGGGCTTGGTCGGGAAGCTCAATGGTGTTCCTATAGCCTAGGTGGCTTGGTCTCGAGTATTCACCAAGAGTACGGGCTCTTGGCGGGTCATTTGGTGGTAGGTTGATGAATGGTGGTTGGTTATCACCTTCCATGATGAAAAGTGATGGGGTTACGAACAAAGGTCACGAAGAAGGGGGATAGACTACGAGAAAGCTAAAAATTGAGAAAATTTTACTTGATAGGAATCAAGTAAAGAAACCTAAACGAGGTAGACTACTAACTAGCTATTCTATTCCCCGGCAGCGGCGCCAAAAACTTGATAACGCTACACGCATCGTTCGGGGTCAAAGGAACTTCCTTTTCTTCGAGCAAGTTTTATAACACCCTAGGCAGTGAACCTAATCATTGTAGTGTATGTAGAAAACTAGAAGGGAGGTTGAATAGTTTACCAATTAAAAACTTTGTTTTGAAACTTATTGAAAGATCAATTGATATTGATCTTGAGTATGTTAATGAAATATGCAAGCAATGTGTAATAAGTAAATAAGGAAAGAAATGATCAAACTACAACAAGTTGTTTATAGTGGTTCGGCCTACAAGGACTCTTTTTCCTTGCCCTACTCCACTCCCCGAGTCTCACACTCGAGAGTTTAACTTCACTAGTCAACAAGCTCCTTTCACCGGCGGAGAAAACCTTTACACTTCGCTTACACTATTTCCGACACTAAGCTAGATGTCGAGTTCTTTCCAAGGGCACAACTACTCCCACACACAATGTATTTTGAGGACTAAAATACTAACCACTCACACTCACAAGATTATGATGGTTTAATACAACAATGAAGTATGGATCAACACTAGATCATACAACACTAAACAAACAAGACTTCCAACTTCTCGTTGAAGCTTGAATATGACTTGATCTTCTTTGCTACAAAAGAGATCACTAATATGATATGAAACTGAGTTAGAAAGGTTAGAGAGAAGATATGTATGAGAGTATGTTAGAAAGGGATGAAAGACTACTTGGCTTGGCATTGCTATTTATAGCCAAAATGGACAGGAGCGTCCACGGACGGCGGACCCCTTAAAAGGGTTCCGCCCGTGTACCATTTTGGTACCGCCGGGTCTGACAGCCAAGATATCAAATCTTGCCAAAGTCAACTCTATCTAAGTGAGATTGTGCAAGATATGAAGAGTACAAATCTACACAAAATATCTAATGTAATATTCCAATGATTTCCATGATGTAATACATGATGTCATATGTTGTATTTCTATTTTTAGAAATATGCAAATGCTTATATAGTGTTTGGTTTTAGGAACCTAACACATTCTAAAAACTACTATCATACATAATGATTAGAGTCATATCAAGATGTCACTAATCACAAATGTAAATGCTTGAATGATGAATATATTGTTTGAGAAAGCTTGTTTTTATATCTATTAAACTTGACAAGCTTTAAGCTTTTATAAATTAAATTTACTTTTGTCGTTAACAAAACTTAGGCAAAGATCAAAAATATAAATAACGTTTAATGACGATATTTGTATTAACAATCTCCCCCTTTTTGTTGAGGACAAAATATAAATTTTATTTTTATAAAAAATACAAAGTTTGTGCAAGAGTTATAAAAATATTAGTTTTAGAACTTGAAAAGAGAATGATAATGCAAGTGTATGATGTTTGACTTTTTATGAAAGTCAAAGAATTCACTAGTTGATGCATGATGTTGACTTTTTCAGAAAGTCAAAGTATGCAGTTGACTTTTTAAGAAAGGTCAAGTATTACCAATGAAGTATCCTGTTTGACTTTTTCAGAAAGTCAAAGTATCCAGTTGACTTTTTCAGAAAAGTCAAAATATAAATAATTTCAAAGTTCTATATTTTCTCCCCCTTTTTGTCTCAACAAAAAGAAGAGGCTATGCGGAATGTAATGAGCCCGAGCTGTTATCTCCCCCTTGTTCAAAGCTCCCCCTAAATTAGGTGCTTTAATGGGAAGATTCATGGATTGTGAAAATAAAGCTACAAAAAAAAATTGTTAGTAATAATGATCATTCACAAGCATTTCCAAACACTATGTAATGACACCAATAATATAATAAACAACATTCATTAGTTAAAATTTTTCATGAGTAAAGATCATGAAAAGAGAACACAATGATGTGTTTTTAGTACAAGAAATAAAAATTATCCTAATAAAGTAAAAACTAGAAAGACTAGTATAAAACCATCCTAAAGTGATGGTGGATGGGAGAGAGCGTTGAGACGCTCAAGGATGTGGTTGAGGATGAACCTCATTTCTTCTTGGAAGTCATGGACCATAACCCGGGTCCGTTCCACGGTTTGGCCCGTTTGCTCACAAGTTGAGCAACCATGCCTTGGAGGGTAGAATGTTTGGGGAGGTTGTGGTGGTGGAATGGTGGATGTGTTGGTGGTGTTGGGGATGTTTGGAGTGGTCATGATGGATGCAAGCAAAGCATTTTGCATTTGCATTGTCTCACTTAAGTGAGAATCCATCATGCTTTTGAATTGGTGGAGGTTGTGGAGTTCCGCTTGAATCTCTTCTCTAGTGGGATTGGCATCCCACATACACTCCTCAATGTCCTCAAGATGAGGGGACATTTATGGGGGAAGTGGATGGTCCCCATACAAAGGACCATGAATGTCTTTGTGAATAGGGTGGAAGAGAAGAGGTTTAGGCCCTAATGGGGCGTTTGGGTTAAGGGATGACCGAGGTGACTCATGAGCAATCCGCTCAATTGTGCCAAATGATGGCAATGGTGGTGGATGATTTGGCCTAGGAGGCAAGTCATCCAAGTCCTCTAGGAAAGGATTTGGTGAAGTTGGTGGAGTTGAAAATAACTCCATAGGGATGAGAGTTGGAGACCTTGGTGGTGAAGTTGGTGAGGGTGTTTTGGATGTTTGGATGGGTGCCGGAGGAGGTGAAGTTGGTGTTTTTGTAGGTGGTGGAGTGGTGATCACAATGTGTGATTGATTTGGTGTAGCCAAGGTGAGGCCTGTATCATCTCGGATGGGAGATGAGATTGTGAGTGGAGAAGACTCGGATGAGGAGCTAATGTTAACGAAGCAACAAGGCCTAACGCTAATTCTAGCGGTATTCTTGCAAGTTTTTGGAGAGGATTTTGTCATTTTTGACTTGGGTTTTACTTTGCTAGATAATAGTAAGAATGAAGAAGGTGTGAGGATGATCATTGTAAAACCTCTCAATTTATAGAAGTGAAAAATTATGGAGAAATGTGTTTGATTTGATGTTAAACCATTGAAGAGAGGAGGTTCCTAATGATTTGGAAGTGGGTTGAATGCTAGTCATATCACCCAAGTCAATCCATACAAGAGAGATGGAGTGAAGAAGAAAAGATTTGCAATAAATGTGTTCTAGTGAGTGGAATTTCCTAACATTCAGATTACCCACGGATTTGAAGGTACCAAAAATTTGGTTCCTTCCTTTATGCCAAAGGGCTCCTTGGGTGGATTTTTCAAATTTTTGAATTTTGGTGGGAAATGGATTTCTTATATACCTAAGTGAATTATACTAGTTCTAATAAGAGTATACACTAGTTAAGATTGATTTATAAGTGATGGATGGTAATTTGGAATCACGAAAGAGTCGAAATTCAGAAAATTACCTAGAGGATCCACGGCACCAAAAGCAGACACGGCCGGAACCCTAAAAAGGGTGCCGTCTGGTCCGCCTGTACAGGTACGGCGGTACCATTTTACAAAACAGACGGTACCCAATCTTTGGTGCCGTCTAGTCCGTGGAGTGCAGAAAACAAGACAGAGTATGTTTTTAGGTGTCGAGCACTTTTCTGAAACATGAAATTTTTCTCAAAAGGTGTTATACTAAACATTTCTAGTTAGGAAAAGTAAATAACACATGTATAAACATAGTGGAGCATAGATTTTGAGCAAGGCTTATTGATTTTCACAATATAGTGAAAATGGGTAAAATTTGATAGCATACTTGTGCTATCCCCCTGCATGAGATTGTTAGCATACAACATTGTTTCAAGTTATATTATCATCCTACATAATAAAAAGAACTAAATAGTATCAAACATTAACGATAATGCATTGTTCCAAACACTCCTTAAAGTACCCTTATTTGTCCAACTTCTTGTAAATCTTGTTCATCATCCTACCAAGGCACTTGAACATTCCCTTAGTTTGCTTGAATTCTGCTGATTCATTCTCAATCTCGGGAAGAGATGCGTAATACTCATGAGGTGGAAGATGAGAGCTTGGAAGACCATCCTCGGAGCTATTTGATGATGAAGATGATGGAGTTGGAGGTTTTGCTCTCTTGCCTTTTGTCTTAGCAACTCGAGCATCACTCAAAGGTACAAAGATGTGAGGGATGAGTTCATAGTGGAGGTGCATCCCTTTTGGGGTTGGTGGAATTGGTGCGAAGTTTCTATAGAGACGGGTGAGAAGCATCCCGTATGGAAGAGCAACCGATCCTTGAGTTGGAATATCAATCATTCTCCTAGCTATGTAGTAGGCTAAGTTGAATGGTTGTCGGGTGGATAAGTTGTAGAGCATGTGACATAGGCAAGCGTTTATGTGATCCCTATTTCCTATGGTGCTAATGACGTTGGCTCTAAGTAGTTCCTCCCATTTCTTAAATTCGGGCTTAAGTTCATTTAGCTCCATTCCATATGGATCTCGGTTTACCTCTTTTCCCTTTCGGGTAACTCGGGTTGTATCACTTTTTGGGTTAAAAAGGTGTTCACGGATGACATCCTTATTGGCCAAACGGGTTAGGTAGGGAAGAGAGCGGTCATTGATTGTATCAAGAGCCATGAGTGACCACTTATCCGTGTAGACACAAGTTCCTCGGTTGGAAATTCCTAACACTTGAGCAAAGTTGCTTAAGGTGATGGTGTAGTCGTTTTGGTTGATTCTAAACCTAAGACAAAATTCATCATCGTCTTCATCACTAAAGCCGGTCACACTAGCATAGAATTCTAACACAAACCTAGGACAAATTGGTTCATCGATGTCAAGAAGACAATCGAATTGAATGGCGGCTAGTTCTCACGAAGATTGGTATTTTCAAGGAAGGATGAGTGATGGTTCTACCCTCATGGAAATACCTTGATTCTAGACTCTTAAATATTTCTACTTGTTCCTTGGTAAGTCCTTTGGTTTTGTGGTGTTTGGGAATGTAGTTAAGGGTATCTTTGTGATCATAGAATCTTGCGGCTACCATGGTTATTCCTAAGGACAAGAATTAATATGTTAAAAATGAGAATAAATTTTAACGTTTTTGGTTCTAGTGTGTGCCTATATGAAAAAAATTTGGAGTTGCGGTTATCTCGACTCATTTTATGCACAAAATGGTTTTAGTGGGGTGTTTGGCAAATACCATGAGATAACCCAAATGCTCCTAATTCAATGTGGCTTCATTTGAATATACCCGGGAATGCATATTAGTTATGCAATACCTTTAGTATTCAAGAGCATGCAAGTGATGAAAATTTAACGTTTCTATTTGTATTAGCAATGAAAAATAAATTGTTTTCCTACAAGTGAGAAGCTTTTCAAAACTTTTGACATGGGGTGTTTGGTTATTTGAATAAGGCCTTATATTCATTTTCTATCAATTAGTGGGAAGCATGATTTGTTTATGCAATATGATAATGTAGTACCTAATTTCAATGACTAGTTATGCATTTTGCCAATTGAATTCATATTTGGTATAGAAGCATACATAAAACCCCATGTAATGATTTGTGATAGTTTTGTGCATAAATAAGAATCCTAGACTCAGAATTAAGAGATGAAATGTAGTTAGGATACTTACAATGATGTTATCTTCAGTGATTAGTTAGTGGGAAGATGACAATAATGAGCTTGGTTTAAGTTTTACACGTTTTGGTAAAGTGGGTTTTGAGGAAGAGGATGATTTGTATATAGCAGTTTTGCTTCTGTAGACACCACGGACCAGACGGTACCAAAAATTTGGTTCCGTCTTTGTTGTCGTTTGGTGCCGTGGCTACAGTAGCAGGTACAAGACAAAATTGTTTTGTTTTGATTATTCTAATGTTTTGGGCTATGTTTATCCTACATGTTTGGTTCCATTAATCCTAAACCAAGTCTAAGAAGATTAAAAGGTTCTCGTTTAAGAGGTTTAGTTAAGATGTCGGCAATGTTGTCTTCGGAGGATACTTTCTCGATTGAAATGTTTCCTTTTTGAACATTGTCGCGAAGAAAGTGATGACGGATTTCAATGTGCTTTGTACGAGCATATTGAACGGGATTCTTGCTGAGATCGATGGCTCCTTTGTTGTCGCAAAGTATCACAATGTCGTTGAGATGAATTCCGTAGTCTACGAGAGCTTGCTTCATCCAAAGAGCTTGTTGACATGCTTTTCCGGCTGAGACGTACTCAGCTTCAGTAGTAGAGATGGCTAAAGCCGTTTGCTTCTTTGCAAACCATGAGGTGAGACAATGTCCAACAAAAGTGCAAATACCCCTTGTACTTTTTCTATCGACATAATCACCGGCATGATCCGAGTCGGCATACACTATGGTTTCTATACCCGTTCCTTTGGGATACCATAATCCTAAACACGTTGTTCCCTTAATATATCTAAAAATCCTTTTTAATGCTTCTAAGTGTGATGCCTTTGGGTTTTCTTGAAAGCGAGCACATAGACAAACACTAAACATAATGTCGGGTCTACTAGCCGTAAGATAGAGTAGGCTACCAATCATTCCTCTATATTTAGTTTTATCTACGGATTCACCTTCTTCGTCCTTGGTGAGTTTAGTGTCCGAGGACATGGGTGTTTTAGTTGGTTTGGAATCTTCAAGACCAAATTTCTTAAGCATGTCTTTTATATATTTAGATTGGTTAAAGAAAATACCATCTTCTAGTTGTTTAATTTGAAGTCCTAGAAAGAAGTTTAACTCACCCATCATACTCATTTCAAACTCGTCATGCATGATTTTAGAGAAATCATCACATAGTTCTTGACAAGTTGATCCGAATATAATGTCATCAACGTATATTTGAACAATAATAATTTGCGATTCCTTTTTCTTAGTAAAAAGAGTATTATCTACTAATCCCATAGTATATTTGTTATCAATAAGAAAAGTCTTAAGACGGTCGTACCAAGCTTTAGGTGCTTGTTTAAGGCCGTATAATGCTTTCTTGAGTTTGAAGACATGATGTGGTTTCTCAAAGTCGGTAAAACCGGGAGGTTGAGCAACATACACTTCTTCGTTAATAAACCCATTAAGAAAAGCACTTTTAACATCCATTTCAAATAATTTAAAGTCATAAGCACATGCATAAGCAAGTAATATTCTAATAGATTCAAGTCTAGCTACCGGTGCATAAGTTTCATCATAGTCAATTCCTTCTTGTTGATTATAACCTTGTGCGACAAGCCTAGCTTTGTTTCTAGATACTACACCATTTTCATCCATTTTATTTCGAAAGACCCATTTTGTTCGAATTATAGTTTGATCTTTGGGTTTTGGAACTAGTTTTCAAACATCATTTCTAACGAATTGGTTTAATTCTTCTTGCATGGCCATTACCCATGATTCATCTTTTATTGTTTCATTTATGGTTTTCGGTTCAATGGTGGATACAAAACAAAAATGATTACTTTGATTTTGGGCTTGTGACCTTAAAGTTCTTTGATTAAGTTGTCCTATGACCTTTTCTAAAGGATGACTTATAGATTCTTTGATGTTGATAATTTCCTTATTTAATGGTTCATCTTCCTTGTTATTATTAATTTGACTTTCTATTATTTGACTTTCAACTAAGTCATCATCTACCAAAGGTGATGTCTTAGAGGGAGGTGGACTTTCGTCAAATGTTATGTTCAACGATTCCTCGACTATCATTGTTTCTTTATTTAAGACAATGTAAGCTTTACTAGTTTGAGAGTAACCAAGAAATACACCTTCATAAGACTTTGGGTCAAACTTGGTGAGATAATCCTTAGTATTAAGAATAAAGCATTTACAACCAAAGACTCTAAAATATCCTAACGTTGGCTTTTTACCTTTATAAAGTTCATATGGTGTTTTATTTAGGAAAGGACGTATTAAGACTCTATTTAAAATATATGTAGAAGTGTCAACGGCGTTACACCAAAACTTTTGAGGAATGTTTTGTTCATTAAGCATTGTTCTACTCATTTCTTGAATTGTTCTATTTTTATGTTCTACTACTCCATTTGATTGAGGTGTTCGTGGAGCGGAAAGGTTATGTGTTATACCATTTGTATCACAAAAGTTTCCAAATTGAGTTTCGTTGTCAAATTCACGACCATGATCCGTTCGGATCGACACAATTTTGACACCTAGAAGGTTTTGAATTTTCTTGCTAAGTATTTCAAATTTATCAAAAGCTTCATTTTTGGTTTTCAAAAATAACGTCCAAGTAAACCTTGAGTAATCATCTACTATAACTAAAGTGTATAAGTTGCCTCCATAGCTTCTTATAGCGGATGGTCCAAACAAGTCCATATGTAATAATTCTAGACACTTAGATGTGGACACCATATTTTTAGATTTGTGACTACTATGTGTTTGTTTACCAATTTTGCAAGCGTTGCAAAAGTGTTGGTCATATTTTAGTTTTGGTAAATTCCTAACCAACTCTTTTGAAGATAGGTTTTGTATAAGTCTCATATTAGCGTGACCTAAGTGTCTATGCCAAAGAGATGAGCTATCGTCTAATGTTGTTAAGCAAAGTTTGTCATTATATGTTTTATCTATTTTCATGACGTATATGTTATTTTCCCTAACTCCTTTGGCTATGGTGATACCATCTTTTAGTATTTTACTACCATTTTCATCAAATAGTACTTTATACTTTTTATCACATAGTTGGCTAATACTAAGTAGATTAAATCCTAACCTATCCACATGAGCAATATTTTCAATAGTTAGGGAGTTATGAGCAATCGTACCTTTGCCAATGATTTTGCTTTTGAGATTGCTACCGAAAGTGACATTACCTCCGTCATACTCTTGGTATGATGAGAAGAGACTTTTGTTGCCCGTCATGTGTCGTGAGCATCCACTATCTTTTATCCATTCATCAGGTTCCAATCCAACTTTCAAGCATACCTAAGAAGCAAATAACTCAAGCATTTGGTCCCCAATATCTCATGGGTCCGTTTGGGTTAAACATACCATTTATTTGATTCATGTATGGAAATGATGGGTAAGAGTTCCATGGCATGTAATCTGGAGTTTGATATGGTCTAGGAAAACTTTGATTCCAACCGTTGTGTTGGTAGTTAGGTTGAACATTGTGGTTGCTCTTAGGAAAGGGGCGTTTGGCAAAAGAAGTTTTATATCGTTGTTGAGTAGTTTTTGATCTAAATTCATTTTTAACAAGTCCTACTCCTGATGTAATAGCTGGTTTTAGTTTAACATTATCATTGGTTTTCTTTGTTATTTTAACAAATTCAGTACGGTCCGTATTGCGAACATTCTGTTCTGCTGAAGTACCCGCGGTACCATTTTGCACAACGGACGGAACCCTTATTTTGGTTCCGTCTGGTCCGTGCTGTACTGCAGCAATTTTGACAGAATGTTCGTCCTTTTCGGCCGTTTTGTTTTGACTCTTTGGAATTAATAGTTCATTAAAACCTAGCCCATTCATGTCTCCCGGTGTTTTATGGATTTTAACTATTTCATCGGCAAGAGCGATGTTTTTGTTAAACCTTTTAAACTTAGAATTATTTTCTATTAGAACTTCTTGTGTGAGCTTTAGTTTTTCTATTTCAAGATTAAGCTCTTGACATGATTTACAATCATCGTCATTTGCTTTTCCTTTTTCAAGTCATTTTGCTTTTTCTTTCAACTCATATACTTCATTTTCCAAAAATTCCTTTTTGGTTTTTAGAAATTTATTTTTAGTTATGATTTTTAGACTTAGCTCACACAATTGATTATATTGTTTTTGCAAGGTGTCATCATCTATAGAAGAATAAGAAGAGTCGGAAAGTACCTCATTTGACTCATGTGCCATTAGAGCGATCTCTTCCTTGCTTGATTCTTCATCGTCTTCACTATCACTCCAAGCACCACTTACAAAAGCTCGTTGAGTTTTGCTTTTAGGTGGCTTGGGACATTCTCCTATGAGATGACTTGCATCACCACATCTAAAACACTTTCTTTCACCTTTACTCTTCTTATCATCCCGATCTTTTCGGAATGGCTTCTTTTCTTCTCGAGGTTGTCTTACAAACTTTCCTCTTCTTCTAAAGAACTTCTTGAAACCTCTAACGGCCATGGCATACTCCTCCTCTTCACTACCGGAACAAGATTCATCATCATCGCTTGATTCAGCCTTTGCTTTTAGAGCAACGGATTTGATCTTCTCCTTTCTTCCTTTGATGATCTCCGAATCTTTCTCCATTACCATTTCGTGAACTTTAAGGTTTCCAATTAGCTCGTCTAGTGACATTATTGAGAGATCTTTTGATTCTTCAATAGCGGTCACTTTAGCTCTCCATTTGGGATGGAGTGCTCTAAGAAATTTCCTGACAAAGTTCTTACTACGAAAAGATTCATCAAGTGCTTTAAGTGATGTAATGATAGTGTTGAAATGAGCAAAGCCACAATCAATGGTTTCATCTTCAGGGATAACAAATTGTTCATATTGTTGAACAAGAAGATCAATTTTGTTATCCTTGACTTGTGAATTACCTTGATGTGTAACAATTAAAGATTCCCAAATATCTTTGGCGGTTTCACACAAAAAAATTCTTTCATATTCTTTTCTAGGTAAAGCATTATAAAGCATCATTTTAGCTTCATTATTTTTAGCAACTAATTTCTTTTGTTCATCAACGGAAATATCCTTTGTTGTAGAACTAAAATCTCCTTTAACAATAATAAACCAAAGATCTATATCTTTTGATTTTACATATGTTTCAAAACGGTATTTCCAATAGATAAATCCATTGGTTTCAAAGAGTGGTGGTCTTTGCATAGATTGCCCTTTTTTAAAGTTTTCAGAATCCATGGATCGTTTCAAGTTTATAAAATACAAGTTATTTAAGAAATTCTGGAGCAACGAGGCTCTGGTACCAATTGTAGAAAACTAGAAGGGGGGTTGAATAGTTTACCAATTAAAAACTTTGTTTTGAAACTTATTGAAAGATCAATTGATATTGATCTTGAGTATGTTAATGAAATATGCAAGCAATGTGTAATAAGTAAATAAGGAAAGAAATGATCAAACCACAACAAGTTGTTTATAGTGGTTCGGCCTACAAGGACTCTTTTTCCTTGCCCTACTCCACTCCCCGAGTCTCACACTCAAGAGTTTAACTTCACTAGTCAACAAGCTCCTTTCACCGGCGGAGAAAACTTTACACTTCGCTTACACTATTTCCGACACTAAGCTAGATGTCGAGTTCTTTCCAAGGGCACAACTACTCCCACACACAATGTATTTTGAGGACTAAAATACTAACCACTCACACTCACAAGATTATGATGGTTTAATACAACAATGAAGTATGGATCAACACTAGATCATACAACACTAAACAAACAAGACTTCCAACTTCTCGTTGAAGCTTGAATATGACTTGATCTTCTTTGCTACAAAAGAGATCACTAATATGATATGAAACTGAGTTAGAAAGGTTAGAGAGAAGATATGTATGAGAGTATGTTAGAAAGGGATGAAAGACTACTTGGCTTGGCATTGCTATTTATAGCCAAAATGGACAGGAGCGTCCACGGACGGCGGACCCCTTAAAAGGGTTCCGCCCGTGTACCATTTTGGTACCGCCGGGTCTGACAGCCAAGATATCAAATCTTGCCAAAGTCAACTCTATCTAAGTGAGATTGTGCAAGATATGAAGAGTACAAATCTACACAAAATATCTAATGGAATCTTCCAATGATTTCCATGATGTAATACATGATGTCATATGTTGTATTTCTATTTTTAGAAATATGCAAATGCTTAAGTAGTGTTTGGTTTTAGGAACCTAACACATTCTAAAAACTATTATCATACATAATGATTAGAGTCATATCAAGATGTCACTAATCACAAATGTAAATGCTTGAATGATGAATATATTGTTTGAGAAAGCTTGTTTTAATATCTATTAAACTTGACAAGCTTTAAGCTTTTAAAAATTAAATTTACTTTTGTCGTTAACAAAACTTAGGCAAAGATCAAAAATATAAATAACGTTTAATGACGATATTTGTATTAACAGTGTAGTATTAGGGTAAGCCACGGGTATTGATATCGTTCTCTAGGGGAATAGGAATGCTAGTGAGAAGTTACTACGCTAAGGTTGGGGTTGAGGAATATTATTTTTTATCTTTTTTATGTTTTTTAGGAAATGGAAATGTACGAATCTCGGGGTTTGGATTTGGGGGTTGGTATTTCTACCGATTACTCTACTTGTCTAATTATCTAATCTAAGGTGTATGTAGTCTATGTCTAATTATTGTGTACTCGTATGATAGTTTAAAGATGTGTTCACTTAGGTTTTATTACTCCTTAATTATCTCCTATTGATGGTTGAATTGTCACGTCCTTATTCTTAATCGCGTTGTGTGTCTAAAGTCGTAGGGTATGCGTTTATCCCTAACTCTTTGAACTTACCAAAGGATCTCGTCTACAAAACCCTCTAGGGATTATAAACTCTAACTCTAAGGCCCTCTTTGGATGGTTTAGCCTACAACCGCTCTAAGTGCTATAGCCTAAGGTTCACAAAGATTAATCAAGCATTAATTACACAACGAATGACCTATCGCATTACTAGATCATTAATCAATTAAGATAAGAGACAACCAATCAATATTTAATAATTAAGCTTCATATCCCCTAAGCAAACACACAAGTAAATTAGCCGAACATGGAGAACATGCAAGCATACACACAAATAATCAAAGACATAATTGAATTAATGAAGTAAAACACTTATCTTGATGTAAGTTAGGGTTTGGAACCCTAAAATACTGTACAAGACAGCCTTGGTTCAGTTTAGGTTTTAACTCCAAAAGACTATACACCAATACTGAAAAATTCGGATTCTATATATAAGATTACATATGCGACGACGTCACCTTATGATTTGTGACGCCGTCGGGTAGCCTTCATTAGGGTTTCGTCTTGGACACGTTAGTCTTGCGACGGCGTCACCTTGTTCTTGTGACGCCGTCCTCTTCAGCTTTTGACGCCGTCTGGATCAAATCTGGGCCGTCTGAGTTGCGACGGCCTACTCTTTTAAAGCCTGACACCGTCACTTGAAAATAAGAAATTTGGCTTCTGTGTCGTCACAAAATGCTCTGACGGCGTCGCAGTTAAGCAGTGACGCCGTCACCTTGTATCTCAGTAGCTTGAGTGTCTTGATTCTTGACTTTGGCCATTTTCTTCGTATATCCGCGCCCTTTCGTCCAAATAAGTGCCATTACAGCAATTTGCCTTTAAGAGACCTAAAAAGTGAAAAGGAACGATATTAAGTAATAACGGATACAAAAGTGATCAAATAAGGGCTTAAATGACCCCTCAAAAAGGTACATTTTAAAACCTTATCAAGTACCTCCTTGAATAGATACAAAATCATGGAGCCTGTCTCTGTTCCCTGTCATACTCCGAGAACAACCACTATCTACAATGCCTAAATCTTTATTTGAATGAGGATCATCCTACAAGTTAAAAAGATATACAACAACATTAGTATACATGGAGACCCAAGTCATCACTGACTTGGGCCTGCCTTGTGGATCATATTAGATAAACCTGCAGATTTATGAGATCCACTATTGTTCTTGGAACCCTTCATAAAAGATGGTCGATTGTGTTTCCAAGAGCAACCTGCTGAGGGCTTAACAGCAGTATCCCACCTTGCCCCCCTTTTATGCAAAAGTTCATTATTAACAGGCCTATATCCATTTTGAAAATAAGTACTAGTAGGTCTGTATGATGGTCTATAAACATTTCTTCTCCAACATGATGAAGATGGCATGTCAGCAGAAACTGGGTTACCAGTAGGAACTGGTCTACTAGCAGCAACTGGTCTACCAGCAGAATTGGTTCTGCTGGTCCTCACATGTGTTCCAGAGGGAACAAACGGAGGAATGTTGGTCACATCATTCCATATAGGTCTATATCTCTGTTGATTAGTACAAACACCCATCTGTTTCTCATAAAAATCACAATCTTTGATAAGATGACATGTACTACCACAAACAAAACATGATTTCTTTTTAAAATGCTTGTTCAAAACAGGAATAGTCTTATCACAAACAAAATTATTCAAACTACAACCAAAATCAGAATTGTTTTTAACAAAATCAACAGAACAAGAAATGTTTCTAAAATGAGCTGTCTTTGAAGAAGATTCATTAACAGCAACTCTTGGGGGCAGACAAGGGCTTGGGAGAGGCAGACTTGGGTGTAGTAGACTCTTCACTTAAATCACAACTGGCATAGTCTTTAGACTCTGTCTCTGAAGTCCTATCACTGGAAGAACAAGAGACAAAAGTATTAGATTCATTGCCAGTGTCAGATAAGTCATTGGACTTTTGACCATAGGTCATATGTGATTCATCTGAGTCTGAGTCTGAGTCTGGGTTGGGTGGCCTAACAATACCATTTATGGAAGAAGGAACTGAATGCATTTCACCATGTTTTACAAAGTTAACAGGTTTTCTATATTTATCTTCCTCTTCATCAGTGACAGGATTAAAAACACTATATTCATTAGGGTCATAAATCTCATCTGGTCTAATATAATCCTTGAACCCTAACCTCATCTTAGTTTTAACAGACATAGAGCTATTCCACAGTTTATCTAGGTTTTTAGCCTGTTCTTGCCATTGATTGTGTCTAGCCACCTCTGAATATAAATTAGCTTGAAGACCTTCTTTTTCAGCAATGACCTTTACATATTCTTTCTTATTAAATTTCAGCTTGTTAGTGGTGTTCTCCAAATCTCTTTCTAAAACATTAATTTTCTCTTCAAGAGCCAATTGATTTTGTTGGTACCAGGCCTTTTGTTTTTCTAAAGCTTTAACAGTTTTCTTATAAGCCTGGACCTGAATAAAATATTCTTTATATTTTTCATTAACATCATCAAGTTCACTTTTAAGAGCATCATATTTAGCATTACAACCAAATATACAATTTTGTACCTGAGAAGTGATGCCCATCATTGCAAATTCACCAGTAGTATCAGCCACTAATCCAACCTAAGGATTTTCATCCTTAGCATCATCCACATGATCATCCCAGTCAATCCTTGTCTCCAGAGACAACAAGGCTTTAGGTTTCACCTCCTCAGCTTCCTTAAGCTTGTATGCATTATACCTTCTTCTGTCACCTCCCTTCTTGTCTTGACATTCTCTAGCAAAGTGACCAAGTTGGTTGCATTCAAAGCACCTGATCTTCTTCCTGTCAAACCTGGATGATTCTCTTCCCTTGTAGCCAAACTTCCTCCCATAGCCCTGCTCAAACCTGTTGACTTTCACAGAAAGCATAGCCATCTACCATTTGAGATCCATCTCCTCCAAATCCCATTTATCCACTTGTTCAAAATCTTCATAGGCCAACTGCTGTTGGTCTTCAGTTTCAGCAACATAAGAGTGAAGCACATCCTTTTTCACAGAATTGGACTTTGATTTTCTTGTAGAAGAAGTGTGTGTTCTGGTTGCTGCTAATGAAGAAGTGAGACTCTCAGCATAAGACACCATTGTGTTAGCACTAGTAGCACTAACAAAAGCTGAGTGTGTTGGAGTTGGAGAATAAGATGAATGGCCCTTGTGTCACACCCCCAAATTACCTATTTTGCAGCGGAATGGAATACCTTGGGGGGATGACTGTCATAGCATCAAAGTTACAGTTATATCGAACGACCTAAAGTGTCGTTTTGAAAATAACGCTTGATTCATTAAAATAATCAAAGTTTACAAAATGTAGTTCCCAAATAGAAATCAATTTGTGCGGAAATAAGTTTGTTACAAGCCAAACGTTGTTTTAAAATGAATAAATCCCATGTGTGACGCGTCGTCACCACGACTCTATGATATGTCCATGCATGCCATGAAGTGAATGCCTTAGATACCTGAGATAAAACATGCTAAAAGTGTCAACACAAAGGTTGAGTGAGTTCATAGAGTTTGTGTTGAAATATAAAGCCTTTAAAGAACTTTCATGCAGCAAAGTCTAAGTTTTTGGTCATATAGAATAGTTCACAAAGCAAAGGCATCGTAAATCCACTCAGTTCCAAGTCCCGCCCATACAAAACTTGCAACCTGTGTGTTTACAACCCACTGCTAAAAATAGTATGACAATCATGTATATGTACATTAAGATAGTTAAAAGTATAAATGTCACCACAAGGGTCTTCCAACAACTCGTGTTGGGATGTTCCTCCAACGCTCACGTTGGGCTGTATCCATAAAAATGGCCTTCCAACATAAAAATATTGGGATGTTTGTAAATTAATAGCATTCCAACAACTTAATTTGGAGCCACTAATTCTTGTATGTTTGTAAATTAATAGCCTTCCAACAACTTAATTTGGAGCCATTAATTCTTGTATGTTTGTAAATTAATAGCCTTCCAACAACTTAATTTGGAGCCACTAATTCTTGTATGTTTGTTCCAAATATGCATATGAAATCAAGTATAACCCAATCAAGTATATAACGCAATCAAGTCTAAAGTATAAGTAGTGTTGTTTGGCAAAAGAGTTTAAATGTTTGGATAAATAAGCATATATCTCGCCCCAAATAGTTTATAGGAATTTAAATGAGTAAAAGCGGGGTATGATCTCACAGTAATATGTAAGAGTTTAAAGTACTTGTGAAAGTAAATGAAAATAGTTTGAGCATGTATCTCCCCCAAAAGTTTGTAAACAATTAATAGAAAGTGGGGCTATGAAAACTCACCTGGTATGATTGATATGCTAACAAAATGATGTGCACTAAAATGAGGCTCGGAAACTATCCGCGACCTAAAATGAATGATATGATACGCAATGAGTTATGATGTAATGTTATGCATGCATTTCGTATGTTATTTATACCACTTGTGAATTTTGAAAATAATACTCTTCGTCGAAAAATACACTTTTGACGTCTTGACCATTCTTAAGTTACTTTACAAGTATTTACGTCAAAATGACATCCTACAATAGTTTCTTAATGATTTATTATGAAATTATAACTTTTCGTCGTAAAATAATGTCGTTGGAAATTTCGTGAAAGTGACTAAAATGGCCTCGAAATGCTAGTCGTAAAATGGTGTACGTCAAACGTTAGGAAACGAACTCAACGGTTTTGGAAAGCTTGTATCAAAATCTAGAAGTTTTATTACATGAGTTTTCGTCATACAGGTCTCGAACATAAAAATAATAGAGATTAATTATGGTGATTTTGTCCAAAATGTTGTTTAAAAGTGAGTTTTGGCAAAGTTTAAGCAACCGTAAATAATTCATTACAACTCCGCTATACAAACGGTTGGTCGTTTTGGAAAATATACTTGGTGATCTCGATTTTATTAGAAGACATCTCGTTACAAAAAGTTCTACGTCATCGTTAAAAATAGCCTTCAATATGGTCCTTTTGTTTACCGTAACACTTGTCAAATATAAATATTATAGTTTTTCTTAACTAATAAAGTTACGGTAGTTTTGTGAAAACGTGTATATTTTAGTCGTTACAAATCCGTTTTCTACGTATTATACGTCCTTAGCTTCGTATCAAAGTATACTAATATATTTTTGATAAGTCGAAATAATTTATAAAGCTTAAGACTCGTTTTTGACTCGTACAAAACGAAAACAGTTTGCTGAAATTTTCAGAAAATATATATTTCGTCGTCAAACTGGAAAAATTCATAACTTCTTCGTTATAACTCCGTTTTAATCCGTTCAAGCGGCCACGGATTCGTTTTAAAGTATATTTTCTAAATATCTAGGCCAAAAATTCGTGTCTACTGTCGGATTTTCCAGAAATTCAAAACAAGATCAGACCACTTTTTATACTTGTCGAAAAGAGTTTTTCTCGTACTAAACCTATTCCAATCCCTTCAAAACAACTCCAAAGCTATTCTAATCCTACCATACACCTTCTTAGGGTGTCATGGGTTCCTAGACATCATCAAGACTAATATATAACAAGGGATAAATTATAGGATGACTTATATGTATATAACTCTAAAAACAAAGTAAAAATGGTATAAACATCCATAAGTCTTGCATACTTTGCTCAAAAATGATGAGATGAATATGTAATGATAATGAAAGATGTGAAATGAAAATGATATGCTTACTAGTTTACTTGATGAGGTGACTAGAACAAAGGATTAAACCTAAACACCCTAGGTTTTTATTTCAAAACCTAAACAAGAGTGTATACTAGATTGTTAAACACTTGATTTGGAAAATTTTGATGAATCTCTTCTCCACCCTATGCTTGGCCGGTTTTGAGAGAAAAGGAAGAAGAGAGAAAAATATCTTGATTGCAAATGTATTATTGTTGAATGAATGAAGTGTGAAATAAGTTGAGTATAAATCTAAACATGTAAGAAATTTATTTACCAACCTTGACTTACTCCCCCCCCTATGGCCGGTTTTTAGGGGGGATGTATTTCAACAATACATATTTTTTTTTTTTTTTTCTTTTCTTTTATTGTATAAATGTGCAAGTAAATGGATGTAAGTAAAGAAGGTTTGTAACTTGTATAAATATATATGTGCAATTGAGGTAGCTTTAGCTAAAATATATTTTTAATGGACCAAAGTAAAATATATTGTAGTTATAAAAATTGTAAAAATACATTTCTTGCAAAATTTGAGTGAACTAATAATTATCGTGTAGTTTTTAAGAAAAGCGTCGTAATAATATAAATTTAACGATTTATATACAAAATAAATTTAAAACACTAGGTAAACTCAAAATATTGTTTTTATAAACTAAATGTAAGTATAAAAATATGTCGGGATAGTTTTTAGAAGTATCGGATTAAATGTTCAAAATAATAACTTACGCGATAACGTTTATTTAATATGAACTTTACGCGTTTAATGTGAAATGCAAAACCCATGCATGACTAGTATGATGAATGTAGAGTTTGAGAAATGACCAAAAATTTAGAATTGTGACACCTTGATATCAATTTCAAGGGATCTAAGCTTATTGTATAAGTCATCAAAGCTTAAGTAGTCAAGGCCTCCCTTTGCCTTGAGTGTGAGAGAAACCTGCCTCCAGGAAGAAGGTAAAGCACGAAGGAACTTGAGATTACATTCCTCATTGTCAGGTTTGGACTTCAACTGATTTAACTGGCTGAGGATTTTCTGGAACCTGTCATACCCCTTGTGTATGCCTTCTTATTCAGAAATTGAAAACTGCTGAAAGTTCTGCTTGAGCATTGACTTCCTCATATTTTTAGACTCTTCGTTACCTCCAAACCTTGCTTTTATTGCTCTCCAGATTTCTCTAGCATAATCAAGATGATAAAAGTCACTCATATGCTCATTTGGAAGAGCTTGAAGCAAGGTAGTCCTTGCCTTGGTTTCCATCTGAAATGCAATCTGTTCTGCATTACCTGTTGCTGGAAGAATTATCACATTCCCATTAGAATCTCTTCCAGTAGCCTTCTTACTGTTGCCTTTTAGAACAATGTTCCAGAGATGGATGTCCATGTTGGAGATATAATTTTCCATCTTCATAACCCATATGTCATATTCGTCCTTCTTCAGGTAGGGAAATTTTGCATTGGTGTTGGACATGGTGGTAACAACCTGCTGAATAGTGGACTGAGTGTTTGTTGGCTCAGGTTGTTCATCATTTTCTGAATCTGAATGTTTTGATGATGTCATTGTAATGGTTTTGTGAAAGAGAGTAAGACTGTCTTCTAAGAAAGATTCTCACCAGGCTCTGATACCATTTGTTGGGTTTAGTCCCAGATAGATCTTATGAGCCTTAGAGAGAGTATAGTTAACCTGTGTAATCACACGAGAACTATGGAGAACCTTTACTAGAATTGTATTTACGCGGAAAATAAATACAATACTCAAGAAGACAATAAACACCAAAATACTTGATCCTCTATGGATCTATATTAAATTACTAAAAAATGTTATTGAAAAACGTACATCAAACCCTAGCCGCTAGTTTCTTTTATAGTACAAGAAACCCTAATGTTGCAGCTTGCTAATCACGTGAAAGATATGCACTATCTATTCCTAATTTAACTCATGCATATCGTAACTAAGTAACTAATAATGCGGAAACTACATATCCGCATAAACAAACTAACTATCTGTGGGAACTGCACTAACCGCAGGAACCACACTATCAGCAGAAACAATAACTCTATCAGCAGAATCCTTTATCAACAGGAACCCACTGTTACATAATTCCTAACAACTCAAAAGTTTGGTCCCCATTTGTTCATGGGTCCATTAGTGTTAGACATTCCATTCATGTTAGACATATATGGAAAGGGTGAGTATGCATTCCATGGTGCAAAATTTTGAAATGGAAAACCGTTTTGCATATTAGGATTCCATCCCATTTGATGGTTACTTCTCGGATAAACAATATTAGGTCTCCTTATAAATGTGTTTGGTTTTGAAAACGATGGACCTTTGTTTCTTATAAAACTTTGATTTTGTCTTGGAGGTGGTTGTCTAACAGTAAAACTGGGTTGTTTTATTCTTATTAACAATAACAAAATCAGTTCTAGATGAAGAGGCTATATTATTATTACTGTTTGGTTCAGCAGACCCACGGATCCCTAGTTTTACACTAGCCGATTCCCTTTTTGTGGAGTCCGTTGCTATAGTGACTTGTTTTTCTATTGCTTTAACGAATTGTGTTTCTTTTTTTTCACTAGTTAAAGCATCAAGTTGTTGAATACCTAAACCTTTTTGGTTGTTTCCTGTTTTAACACTATCTAATATCATATCAAGAGTATTAGTACTCATTCTAGCAATCTTGGAATCTAGATTATCATCTAGTGTTTGAAGTTGAACACAAAGCTCACATTCCCCACTTGCTATCTTCCCCTTTTCTAAACGTTTTAATTTAGCTTTTAACTCAAAGACTTCCTTTTCTTAACGTTCATTTTGGTTTTTTAAAATCTTGTTTTTGTTAATTACTTTTAAACTAATTTTGCAAAGTTTATCATATTCACAATGCAATTGTTCATCATCTAATGATGAGCTACTATAATAGTGAGAATCGGGACATACCTCGTTTGAATCATTTGCCATGAGACAAATTTCTTCGTCCTCCTCCTCGCTCATTTCCCACGAACCACTCACGAACGCTTTTTGTTCATCACGTTTGGGACACTCACTAATGAAGTGATTAGGGTCCCCACATTTAAAACAAGCGCGTTCATCCCTTGTTTTCTTGTCTTCTTTGCCTTTCTGGAACCCCTTCTTGTCGTTATATGGTTGCTTGACATATCTTCCCTTTCTTCTAAAGAACTTCTTGAAATCCCTTACCGCCATGGCATACTCTTCATCATCACTATCCAAAGAAGAGTTTTCTTCATCGCTTGAGACCTTCTTGGCTTTTAAGGCAAGAGATTTGTGCTTCTCCTTCTTCTCTTTTGAGGCTTCAGAATCTTGAGCGAGGACAAGCTCATAGACCTTTAGATTGCCTATGAGCTCAAGTCTATTAATTCTTCGATTGTCGTCACCTTAGATCTCCACTTGGATGGAAGTGCCCTTAGATATCTCCTAACATGATTACGACTAGAGAAAGACTCATCAAGTGCTTGTATTGATGTAATTATAGTATAAAGTTAGCAAAAGAATGATCTATAGTATCCTCATCCGATATTGAAAATTGTTCATATAGTTGAACAAATATATCTATTTTATTGTTTTTAACTTGTTGATTTCCTTGATGAGTTACAACTAAAGAATTCCAAATTTCTTTAGAGGTTTTAAGCATGGAAATTCTTTCGAATTCCTTTTTGGGTAAAGCATTGTATAAAACCATTTTAGCTTCACTATTTTTGGAAATCTTTTTCTTATGATCATCAATGAGTTGATCATGAGGTGTGTTTACTAAATTTCCGGTTTCATCTTTTGTAGTGGCTTCAAAATCGCCTTCAACAATGATGTACCAAAGATCAGTATCTTTTGACTTCACATGCGTTTCGAATCTATTTTTCCAATAAATAAAACCATTAGTTTCAAGTAGTGGAGGTCGTTGCATAGATTTCCCTTCTTTATAATTTTCAGAACCCATAGTGATCGAAAAGTTTTTAAAATACTATTTACTTTAAAACTTTTGTAAACTTAGCTCTTGATGCCAATTGTGGAAAACTAGAAGGGGGGTTGAATAGTTTTCCCGATTTTAACTTAGTTTCCAAAACTTTAGATTTGATGTTATGTGAAATCGTGTGGTTGGAGAGAAAGTATAGATCTATAAATAATGCAAATAAAGAAAACACGTAAAGTAAAGGATAGAAATGACACAACCGATTTATAGTGGTTCGGCTACAAGGACACCTTCCTTGCCCTACTCCACTCCCCGAGTCACGTACTCGAGAGTTCAAGCACTATGTCAACAAACTCCTTCCACTCCGCGGAGAAGCCTTCACAACGTCGCTTACACTTTTTTCAGTACAAAGCTAAATACCGAGTCCTTAACACGGAGGACCAAACCAACACTACTATAACACAACAAATATGTGCAATATGAAATACAAGAACTTCGCTACCGAAATATTATGGAGGAACAAATCAATCAAGGACCCCTTGCATGGATGACTTGTAGAATGCTCGTGATCTCGCCTTAGAGAAGGACCTATATGAGAATTACAACAAAAGAAAGAAGAACTACTATCTAGATCAAGAGATCTTAGGTTAGAAGAATGTAAGAATATATGAGAGAGTTTGTAAGAAGAGGGGTGAGTTACAATGAAGAAATGGATCTCTATTTATAGGCAATTTCTTGCTACTGTCGCATGGATCCCACGGATCCCTTGCCTGAGGGATCCGTCTAGTGTAAACAGAGGGATCCGTGAGACGCTCCTCTTTATCCATGGGTTATGGGTTATGGGTCATGGGTTATGGGTCATGGGTCCTAGACATTGGATCATGGGTATCCAAGTAGATACAATATATCTAGAAGATGCAATGTATCTAGTCAATGGGTTAACTCCATAGGTTATGGATATGCTCCATGGGTATGGGTCATGGGTTATGATTTTTACCCATCCTAATAAACTATTACAATAAATGAATCATTACAACAATTTATATTAAATGACTATATATGTAGATGCTTTACAAAAATAACATGTATCCTTATAATTTTACTTATGATAACATTATATTTGTTATCAACAAAACAAAAAGAGATCGCTAAAAATTAATAAACGTTTTTATGATTATTTGTATTAACAGTAGTCACAATAGCAAATAGGAATACTAAATGATAATCATAGCCCACAAAAATAACTGAACGAGGTATAACATGGTAAACGGATGAGCCAAATACTTACATACTAGCATGGCAAATGGGTGAATGAATTAGTCACATAATAGCATGGTAACAGATTGTCACATATTAATCATATAGTAGCTGGGTAAACATGTAGTCACATAAATCATATAATAGCAGGGTAAACGGATAGTCACATCAATCATATAATAGCAGGTAAACGGATGAGGTGGTAATCGGAAGTATAAGCTTGGTAGTCAACCAAAATGTAATGAGAGTATGACAAATCAAATGAACTGGAGTATAGTATGGTAGTCGGATGAATCACATAAGGATAATGAATGAGTAATCAACGGAAAACTAAAAACGAGAATTACATAATATGGTGCATTTTGGAATAACATGAGGCATAACAAGGATAAAAGATCATGAAAGAAAAATATCAGTATTCTACCACGAGCCCAAATAAATCAAATCATATCATATCATAAGTAACCATGGAGTAGCTAGCTCCCAAAATGTGAAAGACGTGTATTGCACACAAGCATCAGTCACCAAATAAATCATATCATATCCAAATCAAATACAAATCAAATCTAGGATGCATCCATACGCCCCTGCAGAAATCATAGTGGCCAATCATATATCCTTGAGCTCATAAACATATAACAGAAAAGGGACGGGATGGTTCATCACTTGACCACCCTGGAGTCATGCCATTGGTGCATCAATGACATGGCCATGTTACCTTCATGGCTAGGGAAAATGGCTCGGGTATCAAACTGAAGGGTCAAAGGCAAAGTCAAAAGTTTGGCAAAATGTCTAAGTCATCATAGTATCATAGGTTCATAATCAAAGGTTCAAAATCAAAGGTTCATAGAAAAGGTCCATGAAAAAGGTTCATGGCAAAGGCTCAATTCAAAGGTTTACATCAAATGGTTCAAGGTTCATAATCAAAATAGCTAAAGATCAAAAGATGCGTAAGAGATCACGAGAAACCTTAAGAGAAAGGTCAGAATATCTTTACCTTATCCAAAGCAAGTAAACAGTAAAAGAAAGGTCACAAGATGATCACTCCCGCTTCATGGAACCTATACGAATTAAATAACGTTTATTTTAATCAGATTACCCACTTTAGACGGCTTTCCATTTTAGTAGGTTTCCACTTTTGCAGGTTTCCCGTTTTAGTAACTTTTCGAATTGAATAAGTTAAGGTATAATTCATAATTCTTCAAATTAGGATCAAATATGAAAACTTGTCATATTTTAGGGTTTTAAGTTTCATTTAACAAATTTTAGGGTTTAATGAGCAATTATGTTATTATTTGCAAAACACGTAAACTTTACCCGTATTCGTAATTAATTAGGGTTTCAAAAACCATAAATCATACAAAGGTCCAAATATACATTAGAGGTCACCAAATATCATTTTAGTGGTTTAGTAGTAGCTTACACAAGTTCATAAGGTTACATGCATCCCGGGTTAATTTACAAACACTTATGCATACCAATTATTTAAACGTGTATTCAAGTCATATTCAGATTTATTTACTTTACATCAGACCTGTTTTCTACCAATTAGATAAAATATCTAGGCATCAATTCAGGTCCCCCAATTCGACACAAAACTACCAATATGTCTCTAGTATTTATGTGAATTTTCCCAGATTTTATAGACATGTCTAAGTATTTTATAAAAAATCACTTTCACAAACTGTCCCAGATTTCTCAGCTTTTGACATTTTGTAAGTTTATATTTTTAAACCTTATTTAGACTATTCCAAAACTTCCCCATAAATTCCAGAAATTAGTTAAGACCTTAATTAACATCATATAGAAATTAGGGCTTCCCAGACCTCACCAATAATTTATGAAAAATCCCACAAGTTGACTGAATTCCCAGACCCGTATAGCAGTTTTGACATGTTAACTTTGAAAAATCAAGCGGGTGTCTTCCCGACCACCAATGACCCCGAAACTCGACACGAAAGTAGTACAAAGGTTAAATTAAATTCTAGAATCAAAAAGAAACCACCCAAATATGTGTCGTAACAATTTATTATATAGTTTTCAAAACACTCTTTTTCTGGAAAGCTTAACATGAAACCACAGTTTTGACCCACGATACATAACAATTTATAACGACTCCAATTCAATACCAATAATTAAACCGATCATCATGTACATGTATTAAGGTCTTATTAAAATCAAAAAATTGGTCTCATACATTTTTCCCCACTGTATCACAAATTAAAAATGTAAAACCACACCGAAACCCCTAATTGACCCCAAAACCCTAATCCGACTTCCATGATTTTTATAAACTGATCCGAGCACTATAAAATTAATACCAATTCCTTTTTATTATCATAATATGTTAGGGTTTATCATAAAAATTAACCACATAATTTTCTCATGAGTCGAATCAATTAAAATAAATAGGAAAACAATACCTAGTTTGCAGTTAAGGGAAATTCGATTGCAAAAGAAAGCCTAAACGATTTTTATCCCGACCTTGGCAGCCCTTTCCTTGATCTCACAGCCTTCAAAACCTGTGTTTGTGTGTTTTTTCTTCTGAATATCAAATGGGAGAAGAGGGGGAAAGTATAACCGGTTATTAGGAGAAAACATGTATTTGTTTTTGGTAACTAATAAATACCAAATCATAATATTTGATAGGGGGTTTATTTTTTAATTAATTTTATCGGTCATAAAGGGGGGGGGATATGGATGGGCAGACATTTGGGTAATTATTTTAGGGATATTATATAATTTTTCTATTTAATTAACTATAGAATTAGTTTTAGGTAATTATTTAATTAGATTTAATATTATTACTAATTTATTAAATGTCACCAAATTAAAAATATTATTTCAAATGTTTATTAAATATTTTAGATAAATTTCAAAATTAGTACCTCGAGTTAATAAATTTTAAAATAGACGCAATTATAATTTATGCGATTTTGCAGGTTTTACACATGTAGACTGAACCACTATAAACAACTTTGTCGTGGTTTGATTGTTTCTTTCCTTACTTACTCTCTATTGCTTGCATATTATTCATTCTTCACTAACATATCATTTATCTATATTGATTGATCTTACAATAAAGTTTCAAATAAGATTTTAAACGGTAAAACTATTCAACCCCCCTTCTAGTTTTCCACAATTGGTACCAGAGCCTCGTTGCTCAAGATTTTCTAAAATATTCTGTATTTTATAAACTTGAAACGATCCGTGGATTCTGAAAAACTTTAAAGAAGGGCAATTTATGCAAAGACCACCACTCTTTGAAGCCAATAGATTTATCTATTAGGAAAACCGTTTTGAAACATATGTAAAATCAGAAGATATAGATATTTGGTTTGTTATCATTAAAGGTGATTTTAATCCTACAACAAAAGATATTTCAAATGATGAACAAAAGAAATTAATAGATAAAAATAAAGAAGCTAAAATGATGCTTTATAATGTTTTGCCTAGAAAAGAATATGAAAGAATTTTTATGTGTGAAACCACCAAAGATATTTGGGAATCTTTAATAATTACACATCAAGGAAATTCACAAGTAAAGGATAACAAAATTGATCTTCTTGTTCAACAATATGAACAATTTGTTATCCCTGAAGATGAAACCATTGATTGTGGATTTGCTCGCTTTAATACTATTGGTACTTCTCTTAAAGCACTTGATGAATCTTTTTATAGCATGAACTTTGTCAGGAAATTTCTTAGGGCACTCCATCCTGAAGTGAAGAACAAAAGTAACGGCTATTGAGGTATCAAAGGATCTCTCAATAATGTCACTTGACGAGCTAATTGGAAATCTCAAAGTACATGAAATGGTGATGGAGAAAGATTCGGAAATCATCAAAGGAAAAAGAGAGAAAGTCAATTTCGTTGCTCTAAAAGCAAGAACGGAATCTAGTGATGATGAAGAATTTTGCTCGGATAGTGAAGACGAGGAGTATGCCATGTCCATAAGAGATTTCAAAAAGTTCTTTAGAAGAAGAGGAAAATTTGTAAGGAAACCCCGGGATGAAAAGAAGTCATTTCGGAAAGACCGAGATGACAAAAAGGGAAAAGTGAAAGGAAGTGCTTTAGATGCGGTGATACAAGTCATCTAATAGGATATTGCCCAAAGCCACCTAAAAACAAAACTCAACGAGCTTTTGTAAGCGGTGCTTGGAGTGAATGTGATGATGACGAAGAACCAAGTAAGGATGAGATCGCTCTCATGGCACATGAATCAAACGAGGTACATTCCGACTCATCTTACTCTTCTATTGATGATGAAACTTTGCAAAAACAATATAATCAATTGTGTGAGCTTAGCTTAAAAATCATAACTAAAAACAAGTTTTTAAAGACTAAAAAGGAATTTTTAGAAAACGAAGTCTATGAGCTAAAAGAAAAGGCAAAACGATTAGAAAAAGGCAAGGCTAATGACGATGGTTGTAAATCATGTCAAGAGCTTGGTCTTGAAATAGAAAAGCTAAAACTCACACAAGAAGTTCTTATCGAACATAAATCTAAATTTAAGATATTTAACAAAAACATTTCTTGTGCTGGTGAAATAGTAAGAATTCAAAAAGTACCAGGAAATACAAGTGGATTAGGTTTTAATGAAGTAATGATTCCAAGTAGTCAAACCAAAACGGCCGGTAAAGACAAAAAAACTGTCCCAACTGCAACTGTTGACCACGGACCTGACGGAACCAAAAATTTGGGTCCGTCCGTTGTAAAATTTGGTTCCGTGGTGTCTGCAGAAGGACAGTAAGTTTGCAAAACGGACCGTAGTGAATTTGTCAAGGTAACTAAGAAATCTAAAGATGTTGTTAAACAAAAACTTGTTGTTACATTAGGAGTAGGACTTGCTAAAAATGAATTTAGATCTAAAACTACTCAACAACGGCCTAAAACACCTATTGCCAAACGCCCCTTTCCCAAAAGCAACTACAACAAACAACCCAACTATCAATATACCGGTTGGAATCATAACTACCCTTGACCATATCAAACTCCTAAATACATGCCATGGAACCCATACCCATCATTTCCATACATGAACCAAGTAAATGGTATGTTTAACCCAAACGGACCCATGAGATATTGGGGACCAAACGCTTGAGTTATTTATGTCATAGGTATGCTTGAAAGTCGGATTAGAACCTGATGAATGGATAAAAGATAGCGGATACTCAAGACACATGACGGGAAACAAAAGCCTCTTCTCAACATACCTAGAGTATGACGGAAGTAATGTTACTTTTGGTAACAATCTCAAAAGCAAAATCATTGGCAATATACTTCAAGAAACTTGGTAACGAAGCTCTGATGCCAATTGTGGAAAACTAGAAGGGGGGGTTGAATAGTTTTACTAATTAAAACTTCCTTTTAATCTATTTAGATCGACTTATGTCAATCTATTTGGTTGTGTGTGTTGGATGTTGATAAACAAGCATATAAAGATATGTAATGAAAAGATAAAAGTAAGAAGCACAAAACCACAACGCGAGTATTTATAGTGGTTCGGCTACAAGGACACCTTCCTTGCCCTACTCCACTCCCCGAGTCACCTACTCGAGATTTTGTAAACACTACACCAATCTCCTTATGGCGAAGAAGCCTTCACAAGGTCGCTTAACCTTTTTCCGGTACTAAGCTAAATACCGAGTTCTTTCACACCAAGGCGAACCACACCTACACAACGTCGCCTACCCTTTATACGGTGCTAGGCTAACCACCGAGTTCTTTCACACCTTAGGTGAACTACACCTTCACAACGTCGCCTACCCTATATTAGGTACTAGGCTAAGCACCTAGTTCCATTGCAATGGAGGAACTACTACTACACTACACCAACGACTAATCCCAAAGGAGATCTACTCCTTTACAACATCATCAAGGACATCAATATCCTTGGATCTAATGCTAGTCTATCTAGTACATCGAAAACACACCATATCGAATGTACATCTAAGGCACCTTTCACTAATGCCTTTGACTAGATCTACAAGACACCTTTCACTAATGTCTTGTGTCTTTACTTCGAAGCACCTTTCACTAATGCTTCAAGTATTGACTTCTAAGCACCTTTCACTAATGATTCTTGTCTTGACTTCTAAGCACCTCCCACAAGTGCTTATACTATAGACGATAGATACCCTTCACTAATATCTTCGTCTTGACACTTGAGACATCTTTCACTAATGTCTTTAACACTACGCTTCTTTGAAGAAAGAAAGGGATCATCAACAAGAGGACTTCAATAGCCTTGATGATGAGGAAGCTTGGCAACTCATGGAATTGAGCTTGCTCGACTTCAAAGGTGGTGATCTTGCCTTTAAGAGGAACCTAAAAGATCACACAAAAACAAGACTACAAACATAGATCTCTTGGATCTAAGGTTAGTGAGATTTAACTCAGGGGAGAAAGTATGTTAGAGAGGGGTAAGAAATAATGAAGAAATGGCTCACTATTTATAGAGAAAAATCCTACTGTTTCCCCAGATCCCACGGATCCCTTCCACTTGGGATCCGGCTAGCACAAAGCCAGGGATCCGTGGAACGCTCCTCTTTGCCCATGGGTATTTTTGGTTATGGGTCATGGGTCATGGGTCATGGGTTATGGGTTTATCCATGGTTTTCTTTCTAGATACAATGTATCTTAAGGATACAATGAACTTGGTTAAGTGGTATATATAAAACCATGGGTTATGGGTCAAAACCATTTGCTAGTATTTACCCATTTAGTATATACTTGTATTTACCTAATTTAGCATACACTTAGTTTTTACCCATTTTAGTATACTTAGTTTAAGTATATGTTTAACCCAATATGTAAACACTAGTTGTTGTACATATGTATCTAAATCATAAAATCACTTATACTAGTTTTAGTGTTTTATGTGAAAGCGTAAGTGTGTTAGAAAACTATTAGTTCAAACCATTTACGTATTTTATTTGTTTCCTTAAAATGATCTTACTTTTGTTATCGACAAAACATTAGAAGATCGTAAAATATAAATAAACGTTTTTACAGCTTATTTGTATTTACAATCTCCCCCTTTTTGTTGATGACAAAACATAAGATTATTTTAAGGAAAAGCTAAAATTCGTAAAAGTTTGAATTTGTAGTTTTTACTTTCTTCTCCCCCTTTTTGTCGAAACAAAAAGTGTTTGAAAGAAAGCAACACATCGTTTTTAAGAAAAACATGTAAAAGGAAAGAAAAGAAAAAAATAGAGAGCAAGTAACGGGAAAGGATCTCGTCGTTACTCCCCCTTGACGAGTCCATCCCTAAGTAAGGGCGTCAAGAAACTAATTCTAATCTAGTTCATTTGCAACTAACTTATGCAAAAGATTACGTCTATGTGACGGGTGTGCTCCCCCTAGATGATTGCAATATTTGCAATGGGAAGTTATGAAATTTAAATCAAAGGTTGCAAGTAATTTTGCAACGTATTGTTTTCACACCAAGCTCCCCCTAGCTTTAGGATGTCAAATTCTTTATGTGTTAATTGAATAACTGCAAAACAAGGGTTAAAAAACAAGTATAATTCACAATTTCCTGCAAATGTGATTTAAGTTAGAAAAAAAAACTTTCTGACTTCACGGATCCCACGGTTCCCTCCTAGTAGGGATCCGTCTAGGCAATACTGAGGGATCCATCTGGCTGATGACTAAAATCAGCAAAGGTGATATAATAAGTAATGTTATCACATAAATGAGATATGAATACATATTCTCAGAAAAATAACAAGTAGCATGTAATTCCATTTAATAAAACAAGAGTTATGATATACATGACTCTAAAAATAAGAAAATAGACAATACATGACTAGGAATTTCTAGACTATCCAACGCTTGATGCTAGGACACCACTAAAATCTTCTAGCTCAAGTTTTGTTTAGGTTTGATCTCGTCGAAACGTTCGAGGAGATGATAGAACATGAAACGTTGGTCTTCTCGTACTTCATGTATCAAACTTTCAACATGTTGACAATGATAGCAATCTTTGTCATGGCTAGGTAGTGGTGGTGGAGGAAATAAAATAGCTTGATGCGAAGGATCAAGTGAAGCGGCTTGCGGAGCTTCAAACGATGGAGGGATTGGTGGAGGTGCATTTGAGAATGCCTCGACCAAGAATGATGGTGGTGGTAAGGAAGTGTCAACTTCCATATGGTCGGGTGGTTGACTTTGATGATTTCTCATAATCCATATAGGATTATATGATGGAGACGGCGAAAAGGGAGCCGGAACAAGTGTTGACTCAACACCTTGATTTTGAACCATTATTCCTCCTAATGAGGAGAATGTTGTTGGCGGAAGCGGATGAGATGGCCTAGGAGGCAAGTCCTCTAAATTGTAGAGGTGTGGTGATGATAGTGGTGAAGTAAATGAAATATTTCTAGGAACTAATGGTGATGGTTTAGTGGAGATGATATTGTTTGGCCTAGGAGGTATGGTGGTGTTAGGAATAGGTAGTTTTGTGGGTACTATCCTGTTAGGAATTGGTTTGATTGGATGATGAAGGATTCTATCATTTGTTGGTTTGACGGGAGATGATTCGGTTGAGGAGATTTCGTGTATAACACGAGCCCTTTTCATGGGTGGTTCTTTGGTGGATAAGTTATTACTTGGGGTTTTTCTCATGATGGAATGGTTTCAAGAGCTGAAAGTTAGAGTGAGAGTGATGAATATGGAGGTCCTAACAAGGTGGTTTATAAACTAAGAGATTTGGCAAGTGCATTTAAGCTTTAAGCCACTAGGATTCATTGGAATGTGATGATTGACATGCACAAGAGTCAACTTCAGAGGTTGGACTGATCTAGGAACTCATTTAAGATGAGATGGAGTGTTTGAGTTAGGAAGATGAGTTGAAATGATTGTTTTAGCAAGATTTGACCTATACTGTCATTCGGATCCCACGGTTCCTTTCTCAGAGGGATCCGTCTAGGCTATCAGTAGCTATGAGAGAGTGGAAATGATGTTTCTAAAATCTAAAACCTATAACATCTTGAGTGTTTCAGTCTTCCTAAGTGTCTTAAATGAAGGGATGCTTAAGTACTTGAAGGTGGTGAGTGATGTAGCTAATGATTGTCTTTTGTGGAAGGATTTGGAACTTTCATGAGTACCAATGAATGAGCAAGGATGTCACTAAAGAAGAGAGTGTCAATTGAAGCTAAATGATCCTAGAGATGAGGTTGTGACTTAGGATTGTGTTTTGAAAAATATCCTAATGGTTTTGAGATGGGAAAACTAGGATTTGATCAACTTTGAGCAATTTTGAGGTGAGATTGATTTATGATCAATTTTGTTATAAAATATTTTTAACTTAGATGTGAAGGGTAAAAAAAAATATGAAGTGTGAGTTTTGAGAGCGGAAGAGTGATGAATTAAAACAAAGTGATAGATCTATGAATATCTTAGAGTGTGTTCTATGTGAGTTGGAATGAGTAGGAAAGATCAACCTATCTTGATAAAGTCTTAATCTACCTTAAGACACTGTGTTTAGCTTAGTGTGATATGTTCTAAGGATGTGTTTGACATACAATGCTTGCAATTGCATTTTCTGCTTTGTCGGATCCCACGGTTCCCTAGATGTAGGGATCCGTTTAGTACAACATTTGGGATCCGTCTATCTGCTAGACAGAACCTTTACTAAAGGTATGCAATGATCTTGACAATGCATTATATTCCAAGTTTTGTTTAAAGGAGTTCTAAAACTAGGATATCAAATGTAAGATGTTTTATTTCATGAAAGAGATAGGATTACATTGATAACTAATGAGTAGAGTAGAATTGATCCTATTTGACTATTCTAGGTTCCTTGAGTGTCTTCGCTAGGAGGATCATTATGTGTTTGATGGGTATTGGTGGAATCAAGAATGAAGAAAGTCTTCATGAGAGATATGTTTAGCGGTTCCATCATCTTGTTCACAAGTACGTACAACGGACTTTGAAATTGACGATGGAAGTGCATAACATTGTGATAGAGGCGTGTCAAGAACATTCCATAAGGGATGAGTTTATCCTTGGAGCCTTGAAGATTTGCAATTCGTCTTGCGAAGAAGTAGGCGAGATTGTATGGTTGTTGTGTTAGCAAACAGTACAACATGTGAGCACAACAAGCAGGAAGAATATCTCGATTTCCCCTAAGACTCCAAACATTTTCACGTAGAATGAGAGCAAGAGGCTTGTACTCTTCTCGGATATCCCGTGTATGGATAATGTTTGGATTGGAGTAATATGGTCGAGGTTTGCATATCATGCGCGTTAAATCTTCCGGAGAGGGTATGTGTGAACAATATGGACTATTTTCTTCACGAAAGTTGAAGAGAGAATCAAGAGACCAATCTTCGGTGAAGGCACTTTGTCCATGATTTGGAATCCGGAGAATGTGAGCAAAATGCCCAAGGGTTAGAGTGAACTTTTGGTTTTTGATGTAAAACCAAAGAGATAGAGAGCGATCCTCGTTACGAACGAGTTCGACTTGACGGAAGAATTCCATTATGAACCTTGGACATATCTTCTCGTTGATTTCAAGAAGACATTCTAGTCCTGTGGCTCGGAAGGAGGTATTGATACCTTCTTCGAATTGTAGAGAGGTGTCTATAATACGTCCTTCATGGAAGTGACGGTTTTCGAGATTATTGAACCCACGGACATGATTGCCAGGTGTGTTGGGCTCAAGGGAGATGTTCAGGGTGTAGACGCTAGTGAGTGAAAAATCAAACTCGTATTCATGCGTCATAGTTGAACCTATAGAAGTGATGGGTTAATAGGAGGTGATGTTTATGGTAAACCTATAATAATCTAACGTTTTTACTAGATTTTATTAACAATGGTATTTAACACTTAATTAACTCATGGTTTTGAAATTCTAGGGGATTATTACTTTTTAGAAAGATAGTGGTTTTTAATCTTGCATGAAAAATTGTTTTCCAGTAGGACGGATCCCACGGTTCCTTTACAAAAGGGATTCGGCTAGTATATCTTCCGGGATCCGTGGATCTGTAGTAACAGACACAAATTTGATAAAAGGTTTTACAGTTTTTATACCACGAGATATGTTTTATCCTACATTTTCTTTTAGCATGCATACATGATCTCTAATGTATCACAAAAATATAAAACATATAAATCAAAAGGAATGATAAACACATAATAGTAACCTAGATAAACTAGATCAATAATATTGCATTTCAATACTAAGGATGATACAAAGGATTGGGTATATGATCCCAATATAGATTAACAACACAAAGTAAATGTCTTTGTATGTGAACTTCATCATAGGGAACACAAGTGCGATGAGTGTTAGGGCGATGAGCACGAGTGCGATGTAAACCATGTTGATGACGGATCTTCTTGGTTTCGGATAAGATGGAATGAGGAGGAAGATGAAGTTTTTTTTAAATGAGAGGGAATTTTTTTTGAAATTGGAAAATTTGAAAAAGTGAGGATTGAATAAAGTGGGCGTCGAGTGGGATTATAAATAGGGAAGGAAGAATTTTTGAAATTCGTTTTTTTGTTTTATTATAGGATTAAAAGAAATAAAACATAAGCTATATATACTATGACTATAGACGAGAAATATAACACGTATGAGAGAAAAAGGCTTCCTAACGAAGCTTCATGTAGATCATGTGTAAACACAAAAATCTACTCAAATAGATACCTAACATATAACACTTATTTACTAAACTAATATAATTCAGATATAAGTGGAAAGTCATACCTCGAGTGCACTTAGGAATGTCTTTACAAATGACAAATGTCACTTAGACGATTCCCGCTCCTTAGCGTTTAAGATACCTTCTTAAGGAAGGTATTCTTGTTACCAAGTGTCTCCTAAGCTTGGTGGGTATGAGCTTTGACTAATCAACATCACAAAGAAGATTAGTGCAATTAAATGAAAAGATATATATAAAAAAAATGTTGTTATCAACTCAACATCCAAACATATAGTTTTTGAAAAACATGGTGTTTGTTTTTATAAAAAACCTTCTTTGTAGTTTTCAATTAACTATGGATCGTATCAAGTTTTTAAAGTACAATATACTTCAAGAAACTTGGTAACGAAGCTCTGATGCCAATTGTGGAAAACTAGAAGGGGGGGTTGAATAGTTTTACCAATTAAAACTTCCTTTTAATCTATTTAGATCGACTTATGTCAATCTATTTGGTTGTGTGTGTTGGATGTTGATAAACAAGCATATAAAGATATGTAATGAAAAGATAAGAGTAAGAAGCACAAAACCACAACGCGAGTATTTATAGTGGTTCGGTTACAAGGACACCTTCCTTGCCCTACTCCACTCCCCGAGTCACCTACTCGAGAGTTTGTAAACACTACACCAATCTCCTTATGGCGGAGAAGCCTTCACAACGTCGCTTAACCTTTTTCCGGTACTAAGCTAAATACCGAGTTCTTTCACACCAAGGCGAACCACACCTACACAACGTCGCCTACCCTTTATATGGTGCTAGGCTAACCACCGAGTTCTTTCACACCTTAGGTGAACTACACCTTCACAACGTCGCCTACCCTTTATTAGGTACTAGGCTAAGTACCTAGTTCCATTGCAATGGAGGAACTACTACCACACTACACCAATGACTAATCCCAAAGGAGATCTACTCCTTTACAACATCATCAAGGACATCAATATCCTTGGATCTAATGCTAGTCTATATAGTACATCGAAAACACACCATATTGAATGTACATCTAAGGCACCTTTCACTAATGCCTTTGACTAGATCTACAAGACACCTTTCACTAATGTCTTGTGTCTTTACTTCGAAGCACCTTTCACTAATGCTTCAAGTCTTGACTTCTAAGCACCTTTCACTAATGCTTCTTGTCTTGACTTCTAAGCACCTACCACAAGTGCTTATCCTATAGACGATAGATACCCTTCACTAATATCTTCGTCTTGACACTTGAGACATCTTTCACTAATGTCTTTAACACTACGCTTCTTTGAAGAAAGAAAGGGATCATCAACAAGAGGACTTCAATAGCCTTGATGATGAGGAAGCTTGGCAACTCATGGAATTGAGCTTGCTCGACTTCAAAGGTGGTGATCTTGCCTTTAAGAGGAACCTAAAAGATCACACAAAAACAAGACTACAAACATAGATCTCTTGGATCTAAGGTTAGTGAGATTTAACTCAGGGGAGAAAGTATGTTAGAGAGGGGTAAGAAATAATGAAGAAATGGCTCACTATTTATAGAGAAAAATCCTACTGTTTCCCCAGATCCCACGGATCCCTTCCACTTGGGATCCGGCTAGCACAAAGCCAGGGATCCGTGGAACGCTCCTCTTTGCCCATGGGTATTTTTGGTTATGGGTCATGGGTCATGGGTTATGGGTTTATCCATGGTTTTCTTTCTAGATACAATGTATCTTAAGGATACAATGAACTTGGTTAAGTGGTATATATAAAACCATGGGTTATGGGTCAAAACCATTTGCTAGTATTTACCCATTTAGTATATACTTGTATTTACCTAATTTAGCATACACTTAGTTTTTACCCATTTTAGTATACTTAGTTTAAGTATATGTTTAACCCAATATGTAAACACTAGTTGTTGTACATATGTATCTAAATCATAAAATCACTAATACTAGTTTTAGTGTTTTATGTGAAAGCATAAGTGAGTTAGAAAACTATTAGTTCAAACCATTTACGTATTTTATTTGTTTCCTTAAAATGATCTTACTTTTGTTATCGACAAAACATTAGAAGATCGTAAAATATAAATAAACGTTTTTACGGCTTATTTGTATTAACATATGTGATAAAAAGGATAAAGTACGGTGGAAAACTAGAACGGGAGTTGAATAATTTACCGATTAAAAACTTTGTTTTGAAACTTATTGAAAGATCAATTTGATATTGATCTTGGATATGTTAGTGAATAGTAATCAACAATATATAAAGAATAGATAAGGAAAGAAACAATCAAACCACAACAAGTTGTTTATAGTGGTTTCGTCTACAAGGACTCTTTTTCCTTGCCCTACTCCACTCCCCGAGTCTCACACTCGAGAGTTTAACTTCACTAGTCAACAAGCTCCTTTCACTGGCGGAGAAACCTTTACACTTTGCTTACATACTATTTCTGAAACTAAGCTAGATGTCGAGTTCCTTTCAAGGGTACAACCACTCCCACACACAATGTATTTTAAGGACTAAAATACTAACCACTCACACTCATAAGTTTATGATGGTTTAGTACAACAATGATGTATGAATCAACACAAGATCATACAACAACAAACAAACAAGACTTCCAACATCTCGTTGAAGCTTGAATGTGCCTTGATTTTCTTTGCTACAAAAGAGATCACTAATATGATATGAAACTGAGTTAGAAATGTCAGAGAGAAGGAATGTATGATAATATAATAGAAAGGGATGAAAAACAACTTGGTTTGGCTTTGCTATTTATAGCCAAAAACATCAGCAAGCACCATGGACCACGGAACCCTCAAAAGGGTTCCGCCCGTGTTAATTTTTGGTGCCGCCAAGGTCTGACAGCAAGATCACAAAATCTTACCGAAGTCAACCATATCTATCCAAGATTGTGTAAGATATGTAGAGTCTAAATCTACACAAAGTATCTAGTGAAATCTTCTAAGAATTTCAATGATGCACCACATGATATCATGTGTTTGTTTTTCTATTTTTAGAAATATGTTAAAATTTAAATACATATGTAATGTTTTGTTTTAAGAAACCAAAACATTCTTGAACTAAAACTACTATCATACATTATGGTTTAGAGTCATATCAAGATATGATTAATCACAATGTAAATGCTTGAGTGATGAAGATATTAGTTGAAAAAGCTTGTTTTAATATCTATTAAACTTGACAAGCTTTAAGCTTTATAAAAATTTAATTTAGTTTTGTCGTTAACAAAACTTAGGTAAAGATCAAAAATATAAATAACGTTTAATGACGATATTTGTATTAACAATCTCTCCCTTTTTGTTGAGGACAAAACATAAATTTTATTTTTATAAAAGATGTAAAGATTGTACAAGATTTATAAAAATATTAGTTTTAGAACTTGAAAGATAAAAATGATGATGCAAGTGTGTCCAATTTTAGACATGATGTTGACTTTTTCAGAAAGTCAAAGTCTTCACTAGTTGAAGCATGAGGTTGACTTTTTCAGAAAGTCAAAGGCTTCACTAGTTGAAGCATGATGTTGACTTTTTCAGAAAATCAAAGTGTGCAGTTGACTTTTTCAAAAAGTCAAATATAACCAATGAAGTTGACTTTTTTCAGAAAGTCAATGTATGCAGTTGACTTTTTCAGAAGGTCAAATATAACCAAGTTCTAAATATTACTCCCCCTTTTTGTCTCAACAAAAATAAGATGCGAGGCGGAATGTGTAATGAGCCCGAGCCATTATCTCCCCCTTGACCAATGCTCCCCTAAAATTGGGTGCCAAGAGAAGTATACATGGATTGAGAAAAAGCTACAAAAAAAATTGTTAGTTATAAGCATCATCACAAGCATTTTCAAGCACCATGTAACAATCCACAACAATATAAGAAACACCATTCATTTGTTAAAATTTTTCATGATTTAAGAATCATGAAAAGGGAACACAATGAAGTGTTAGTACAATAATAAAATTCTTGAAAAGAAATTATCCTAGAAAATAAATAAAAAGAAAATTTCAAGAAAAATCCTAGAAAAATAAAAATGCTTAAGGAAAATAAGCTAGGAACCTCCTATTGAGGTGGTGGATGAGCAAGAGCATTGAGGCGCTCTAGGATGTGATTGAGAATGAACCTCATTTCTTATTGAAGCTCATGGACCATCACCCGGGTCCTTTCGGTTATTTGGGCGGTTCGCTCACAATTGGAGCAACCATGCCTAGGAGGGTAGTATGGTTCATGGTTTTGTTTTGGTGGAATGGGGGAGGTGTTGGTGTTGGTGTTGGTGTTTGGAGTGGTGATTATGGAGGCTAGCAAAGCAATTTGCATTTGCATATCATCACTAAGATGAGAATCCACCATCTTTGAAAATTGGTGGAGATGATGGAGTTCGGCTTGAATTTCTTCTTTGGTGGGGGTGATCTTCCCACATGGATTCCTCAATGTCCTCTATATGAGGAGACATTGATGTAGGAAGTAGTTGATCCCCATACAAAGGACCATGGATTTCCTTGTGGATGGGATGGAAAAGAAGAGGTCTTTGCCCTAATGGGGCGTTTGGGTCAAATGATGGTCGTGGAGACTCATGAGCAATTCGCTCAATAGTACCAAAATATGGTAGAGGTGGTGGATGATTAGGCCTAGGATGCAAGTCCTCCAAGTCTTCCAAAAAAAGATTTGGAGATGTAGGTGGTGTAGAGAATAACTCTAATGGGATGAGTGTTGGAGATTTTGGAGGTGATGGTGATTTTGATGTTTGGATGGGAGCCGGTGGTAGCTAGGAGTCTTTGTTGGTGGTGGAGTAGTGATAGTGATAGGTGATTGTGGAGGTGGTGTAGGAGTAGCCAAAGTAAGAGTGGTGTCATCTTTAATGGGAGATGAGATGGTTAATGGAGAGGACTCATAAGAAGAGCTTATGTTGACAAAACAACAGGGTCTTACGCTCATTCTAGCGGTTCTTTTGCAAGGTTTTGTTGATGGTGATGACTTAGTCATTTTTGGCTCAACTTGTTGCTAGTAGATGATGAGAATTGAGAAGGTGTGAAGATGATCATGGTAAAAGCTCTTAATTTATAGGAATGAAAAATTATGGAGAAATGTGTTTGATTTGATGTTAAACCATAGAAGAGACGAGGTTCCTAATGATTTTGAATTGGGATTAATGCTAGTCATATCACCCAAGTCAATCCATACAAGAAGGATGGAGTGAAGAGACAAAGATTTGCAATAAATGTGTTCTAATGATTAAGAGATCCTAACAATCAGATTACCCACGGATTGCAAGGAACCAAATTTTTTGTTCCTTCCTTTATGCAAAAGGGCTCCTTGGGTGGATTTTTGAAAATTTTAAATTTTGGTGGGAAATGGATATCCTATGTGCCTAAGTGTATTATACTAGTTCTAATATGGGTAATAACTAGTTATGATTAACCTAGAAGCAATGTATGGTAATTTGGAATGTTGAAATAAGCGAAATTCAGAAAATTACCTGTAGGATCCACGACACCAAAAAAATACACAAGCGGATTCCAAAAAAGGGTGCCGCCTGGTCCGCCTTTACAGGTACGGCGGTACCAAATTCCATAACAGACGGTACCAAATTTTTGGTGCCGTCTGATCCGTGGACACCAGAAAAGTTCACAGAACAGGTTTTTAGGTGGCGAGGAGTTTTTCGAAAACTAAAAATTTTCTTAAAACATGTGACACTAATCATTTCTAGTTAGGAAAAGTCAATAACACATATACAAACATAGTAGAGCATAGAATTTGACCAAAGGCTAACGATTTTCACATAAAAGTGAAAATGGGTAAAATTTGATAACACACTTGTGTTATCCCCCTGCATGAGATTGTTAGCATGCATCATTGTTTTAAGTTATATTATCATCCTACAAATTAAAAGCAACCAAATTGTATCATACATCAAAATTATTGTCTTGTTCCAAACACTCCTTAAAGAGAACCTCACTTGTCCAACTTGGTTTGCTAACTCCGTCGATTCATTTTCAATCTCGGGGAGAGACGCATAGTATTCATGAGGTGGAAGGCGAGAATTTGGAAGACCATCCTCGGAGCTATTTGATGATGATGATGATGGAGTTGGAGGTTTTGCTCTTTTGCCTTTAGTCTTAGCCACTCGCTCGTCACTCAAGGGCACAAAGATGTGAGGGATGAGCTCATAGTCAAGCTTCAACCCTTTTGGGCTTGGTGGAATAGGTGCAAAGGCTCTATAGAGACGGGTGACAAGCATTCCGTAAGGAAGAGCAACCGATCCTTGAGTTGGAATGTCAATCATTCTCCTAGCAATGTAGTAGGCTAAATTGAATGGTTGACGGGTGGACAAGTTGTAGAGCATGTGACAAAGGAAAGCGTTAATATTGTCCCTATTTCCTATGGTGCTAATGACGTTGGCTCTAAGTAGTTCCTCCCATTTCTTAAATTCGGGCTTAAGTTCATTGAGCTCCATTCCATATGGATCTCGGTTCACCTCCTTTCCCTTTCGGGTGACACGGGTTGGAGCGACCCTTGCATTAAAAAGGTGCTCACGGATGACGTCCTTATCCGCTAACGGAGTTTGGTAGGGAAGAGAGTGGTCATTGATTACATCAAGGATAGTGAGTGACCACTTATCCGAGTAGACACATGTCCCTCGGTTGGGAATTCCTAGCACTTGAGCAAATTGGGTTAAGGAGATGGTCTAGTCGTTTTGATTGATCCTAAACCTAAGGCTAAACTCATCATCCTCATCAAAGAAACTGGTGACACTAGCATAGAACTCTAACACAAACCTAGGATAAATGGGTTCATCGATGTCAAGGAGACAATCGAAGTGATTGGCGGCTAGTTCTTGACGGAGATTGGTTCCGTCGACAAAGGAGGAGTGAATGGTTCTTCCCTCAAGGAAGTACCTTTGTTCTAGACTTTTAAAGATTTAGACTTGTTCTTTTGAGAGACCCTTGGTTTTGTGATGTTTGGGAATGTAGTTGAGAGTATCCTTGTGATCATAGAATCTTGCGGCTACCATGGTTACTCTTATGAGCAAGAATTTACATGTTAAAAATGAGAACAAACTTATTGTTTTGGTTCTAGTGTGTGCCTATATGAAAACGATTTGGAGTTGCGATTATCTCGACTCATTTTATGCATAAAATGGTTTTTAGTGAGGTTGTTTGGCAAACGGCATGAGATAACCCAAACGCTCCTAATTCAATGTGGCTTCATTTGAATATACCTGGGAATACAAATTAGTTATCCATTACATTTAGTATTCAAGAGCATGTAAGTGATGAAAATTTAACGTTTCTATTTGTATTGACAATGAAAAATTGTTTTCCTACAAATGAGAAGCTTTTCAATTTTTTTTGACATGGGGTGTTTGGTTATTTGAATAAAACCTTATAGTCATTATCTTTTTATTAGTGGGAAACATGATTTGTTTATGCAATGTGACAATGTAATACCTAATTTCAATGACTAGTTATGCAATTTGCCAATTGAATCCATGTTTTGTATAAGAATATACATAATCCCCATGTAATGATTTTGTGCACAAATTAGAATCCTAGATTCAGAATTAAGAGATAAAATGTAGTTAGGATACTTACAATGATGTTATCTTCAGTGATTAGTGGGTGAGAAAATGTCAACAATGAGTTAGGTCTAATGTTTACACGTTTTGATAAAATAGGTTGTGAGGAAGAAGATGTTTTGTAGGTAGCATTTTTGCTACTGTTGTCACCACGGACCAGACGGCACCAAAAATATGGTTTCGCCTTTGTTGTCGTTTGGTTCCGTGGGAACAGTAGCAGTTTTAAACAAATTTGTTTTGTTTTGTTTGTTTTAAGGTTTAGACTATGTTTTACCTACATGTTTGGTTCTATTAACCCCAAATCAATGGTAAGAAGATTAAATGGTTCTCGTTTGAGAGGCTTGGTTAGAATGTCGGCAATGTTGTCTTTGGAGGATACTTTCTCAATTGAGATGTTTCCTTTTTGAACATTGTCACGAAGAAAGTGATGACAGATTTCAATATGCTTCGTACGAGCATGTTGGACGGGATTTTTGCTGAGATCAATAGCTCCTTTGTTGTCGCAAAATATAACGATATCGTTGAGATGAATTCCGTAATCCACGAGAGCTTGCTTCATCCAAAGAGGTTGTTGACATGCTTTTCGGGCTGAGACGTACTCGGCTTCAGTAGTTGAGATAGCTAAAGCCGTTTGCTTCTTTGCAAACCATGAGGTGAGACAATGCCCGACAAAAGTGCAAATACCACTTGTACTTTTTCTATCAACATAGTCACCGGCATGATCCGAGTCAGCATACACTATAGTTTCTACACCAGTTCCTTTGGGATACCATAATCCTAAACATGTCGTTCCCTTAATGTATCTAAATATCCTTTTCAAAGCTTCTAAGTGTGATACCTGTGGACTTTCTTGAAAGCGAGCACATAGACAAACACTAAACATAATGTCGGGTCTACTAGCCGTGAGATAGAGTAGGCTACCGATCATTCCTCTATATTTGGTGTTATCTACCGATTCACCTTCCTCATCCTTGGTGAGTTTAGTGTCCGAAGACATGGGTGTCTTAGTTGGTTTTGAGTCATCGAGACCAAATTTCTTAAGCATATATTTTATATATTTAGATTGGTTAAAGAATATGCCATCTTCTAGTTGTTGAACTTGAAGTCCTAGAAAGAAGTTTAATTCACCCATCATACTCATCTCAAACTCATCGTGCATGATTTTAGAGAAATCATCACATAGCTCTTGACAAGTTGATCCGAATATGATGTCATCAACGTATATTTGAACAATGATAATATGTGATTCCTTTTTCTTGGTAAAAAGAGTATTATCTACTAATCCCATGGTGTATTTGTTTTCAACAAAAAAAGTCTTAAGTCTATCGTACTAAGCTTTTGGTGCTTGCCTAAGACCGTATAATGCTTTCTTGAGTTTGAAGACATGATGTGGTTTCTCAAAGTCGGTAAAACCGGGAGGTTGAGCAACATATACTTCTTCGTTAATAAACCCATTAAGAAATGCACTCTTAACATCCATTTGAAATAATTTAAAGTCATAAGTACATGCATATGCAAGTAAGATTCTAAAAGACTCGAGCCTAGCTACCGATGCATAAGTTTCATCATAATCAATCCCCTCTTATTGATTATAACCTTGTGTGACAAGCCTAGCTTTGTTTTTAGACACTACACCATTTATATCCATTTTATTTTGAAAAACCCATTTCGTTCCAATTATAGTTTGATCTTTAGGTTTTGGAACTAACTTCCAAACATCATTTCTAACAAATTGGTTTGACTCTTCTTGCATAGCAATTACCCAAGATTCATCTTTTATTGCTTCATTTATATTTCCGTTCAGTGGTAGATACAAAACAAAAATGGTTACTATGATTTTGGGCTTATGATATTAAGGTTCTTTGATTGAGTTGTCCTATGACCTTTTCTAAAGGATGACTTTTGGATTCTTTGATGTTTACAATTTCATTATTTAATAGTTAATCTTCCTTTTCATTTTCAATTATTTCTTGACTTTCTACAAATTGACTTTCAACTAAGTCATCATCTACCAAAGGTGATGTCTTAGAGGGAGGTGGACTTTCGTCGAATGTTATGTTCAACGATTCCTCGACTCTCATTGTTTCTTTGTTTAAGACAATGTAAGCTTTACTAGTTTGTGAGTAACCAAAAAATAAACCTTCATAAGACTTTGGGTCAAACTTGGTGAGATAATCTTTAGTATTAAGAATGAAACATTTACATCCAAATACTCTAAAATATCCTAAAGTTGTCTTTTTACCTTTATATAGCGCATATGGTGTTTTGTTTAAGAAAGGACTTATTAAGACTCTATTTAAAATATATGTAGAAGTATCAACGATGTTACACCAAAACTTTTGAGGAATGTTTTGTTCATTAAGCATTGTTCTACTCATTTCTTGAATGGTTCTATTTTTACATTCTACAACTCCATTTGATTGAGGTGTTCGAGGAGCCGAGAAGTTGTGTGTTATACCGTTTCATCACAAAATTTTCCAAATTGTGTTTCATTCAAATTCACGACCATGATCCGTTCGGATCGACACAATTTTAACACCTAGTTGATTTTGAATTTTCTTGCTAAGAATTTCAAATTTATCAAAAGCTTCATTTTTGGTTTTCAAAAACAACGTCCAAGTAAACCTTGAGTAATCATCTACTATGACCAAAGTGTATAAGTTGCCTCCATAGCTTCTTATAGCGGATGGACCAAACAAGTCCATATGCAAAATTTCAAGACACTTAGATGTGGACACCATGTTTTTAGCCTTATGACTACTATGGGTTTGTTTACCAATTTTGCAAGCGTCGCAAAAATGTTGGTCATATTTTAGTTTTGGTAAATTTCTAACTAACTCTTTTGAAGATAGGTTTTGTATAAGTCTCATATTAGCGTGACCTAAGCGTCTATGCCAAAGAGTTGAGCTATCATCTAATGTTGTTAGACAAAGTTTGTAATTAGATGTTTTATCTATTTTCATGACGTATATATTATTTTTCCTAATTCCTTTAGCTATGGTGATACCATCTTTTAGTATTTTACTACCATTTTCTTCAAATAGTACTTTATACTTTTTATCACATAGTTGGCAAATACTAAGTAGATTAAATCCTAACCTATCGACATGAGCAACATTTTCAATAGTTAGGGAGTTATGAGCGATCGTGCCTTTGCGAATGATTTTGCTTTTGAGATTACTACCAAAAGTGACATTACCTCCGTCATACTCTTGGTATGTTGAGAAGAGGCTTTTGTTGCCCGTCATGTGTCATGAGCATCCACTATCTTTTATCCACTCATCATGTTCCAATCCAAATTTCAAGCATACCTAAGACACAAATAACTCAAGCGTTTGGTCCCCAATATCTCATGGGTCCGTTTGGGTTAAACATACCATTTACTTGGTTCATGTATGGAAATGATGGGTAAGAGTTCCATGGCATGTAATATGGAGTTTGATATGGTCTAGGGAAGTTTTGATTCCAACCGTTATGTTGATAGTTGGGTTGTATGTTGTGGTTGCTCTTAGGAAAGGGGCGTTTGGCAAAAGGTGTTTTATGTCGTTGTTGAGTAGTTTTTTTTATCTAAATTCATTTCTAGCAAGTCCTACTCCTTATGTAACAGCAGGTTTTAGTTTAACACTATCCTTGGTTTTCTTTGTTACTTTGACAAATTCACTACGGTCCGTATCACAAACATTCTGTCCTTCTGCAGTTCCCACGGCACCATTTTTTATAAAGGATGGAGCCCTATTTTTGGGTCCGTCTGGTCCGTGCTGCACTGCAGCAGTTTTGACAGTTTGTTTGTCTGTTTCGGCCGTTTTGGTTTGACTCTTTGGGATTAAAACCTCATTAAATCCCAACCCATTCATGTTTCCTGGTGTTTTTTGAATTCTAACTATTTCATCGGCACAAGTGATGTTTTTGTTAAACCTTTTAAATTTAGAATTATGTTCGATTAGAACATCTTGTGTGAGCTTTAGTTTTTCTATTTCAAGATTAAGCTCTTGACATGATTTGCAACCATCGTCATTTGCTTTTCCCTTTTCTAATCGTTTTGCCTTTTCTTTTAACTCATAGACTTCATTTTCTAAAAATTCCTTTTTAGTCTTTAAAATTTTATTTTTAGTTATGATTTTTAGACTAAGCTCACACAATTGATTATATTGTTTTTTGCAAAGTGTCATCATCAATAGAGGAATAAGATGAGTAGGAATGTACCTCGTTTGACTCATGTGCCATTAGAGCGATATCATCCTTGCTTGACTCTTCATCATCCTCGCTATCACTCCAAGCACCACTTACAAAAGCTCATTGAGTTTTGCTTTTAGGTAGCTTGGGACAATCTCCTATTAGATGACTTGCATCACCACATCTAAAACACTTTCTTTCACCTTTACCCTTTTTGTCATCCCGATCTTTTCGGAATGGCTTCATTTCTTCTCGAGGTTGTCTTACAAACTTTCCTCTTCTTCGAAAGAACTTTTTGAAATCTCTAACGGCCATGGCATATTCATCATCATCACTTGATTCCGCTCTTGCTTTTAGAGCAACGGATTTGATTTTCTCTCTTTTTCCTTTGATGATTTCGGAATCTTTCTCCATCACCATTTCGTGTACTTTGAGGTTTCCGATTAGTTCGTCTAGTGACATTTTTTAGAGATCTTTGGATTCCTCAATAGCCGTCACTTTAGCTCTCTACTTCGGATAGAGTGCCCTAAGAAATTTCCTGACAAAGTTCTTACTACGAAAAGATTCATCAAGTGCTTTAAGTGATGTAATAATAGTATTAAAGCGAGCAAAGCCACAATCAATGGTTTCATCTTCAGGGATAACAAATTGTTCATATTGTTGAACAAGAAGGTCAATTTTGTTATCCTTGACTTGTGAATTTCCTTGATGTGTAACAATCAAAGATTCCCAAATATCTTTGGCGGTTTCACAGATAAAAATTCTTTCATATTCTTTTCTAGGCAAAGCGTTATAAAACATCATTTTAGCTTCATTATTTTTAGCTATTAATTTCTTTTGTTCATCAACAGAAATATCTTTTGTTGTAGAACTAAAATCCCCTTTAACAATAACAAACCAAAGATCTATATCTTTTGATTTTACATATGTTTCAAAACGGTTTTTCCAATAGATAAATTCATTGGTTTCAAAGAGTGGTGGTCTTTGCATAGATTGCCATTCTTTAAAGTTTTCAGAATCCATGGATCGTTTCAAGTTTATAAAATACAATATTTAGAAATTCTTGAGCAACGAGGTTCTGGTACCAATTGTGGAAAACTAGAAGGGGGGTTGAATAGTTTACCGATTAAAAACTTTGTTTTGAAACTTATTGAAAGATCAATTTGATATTGATCTTGGATATGTTAGTGAATAGTAATCAACAATATATAAAGAGTAGATAAGGAAAGAAATAATCAAACCACAAAAAGTTATTTGTAGTGGTTCGGTCTACAAGGACTCTTTTTCCTTGCCCTACTCCACTCCCCGAGTCTCACACTCGAGAGTTTAACTTCACTAGTAAACAAGCTCCTTTCACCAACGGAGAAACCTTTACACTTCACTTACACACTATTTCTGACACTAAGCTAGATGTCGAGTTCTTTTCAAGGGTACAACCACTCCCACACACAATGTATTTTAAGGACTAAAATACTAACCACTCACACTCACACTCACAATTTTATGATGGTTTGGTACAACAATGATGTATGAATCAACACAAGATCATACAACAACAAACAAACAAGACTTCCAACTTCTCGTTGAAGCTTGAATGTGCCTTGATCTTCTTTGCTACAAAAGAGATCACTAATATGATATGAAACTGAGTTAGAAATGTTAGAGAGAAGGAATGTATGAGAATATGATAGAAAGGGATGAAAAACAACTTGGTTTAGCTTTACTATTTATAACCAAAAACATCAGCAAGCACCACGGACCACGGAACCCTCAAAAGGGTTCCGCCCGTGTTAATTTTTGGTGTCGCCGAGGTCTGACAGCAAGATCACATAATCTTACCAAAGTCAACCATCTCTATCCAAGATTGTGTAAGATATGTAGAGTCTAAATCTACACAAAGTATCTAGTGAAATCTTCGAAAGATTTCAATGATGCACCACATGATGTCATGTTTTTGTTTTTCTACTTTTAGAAATATGTTAAAATGTAAATACATATGTAATGTTTTGTTTTAAGAAACCAAAACATTCTAGAAATTAAACTACTATCATACATTATGGTTTAGAGTCATATCAAGATATGATTAATCACAATGTAAATGCTTGAGTGATGAAGATATTATTTGAAAAAGCTTGTTTTAATATCTATTAAACTTGACAAGCTTTAAGCTTTATAAAAAATAAATTTACTTTTGTCGTTAACAAAACTTAGGTAAAGATCAAAAGTATAAATAACGTTTAATAACGATATTTGTATTAACAAGTACTATTTGAAGAAAATGGTAGTAAAATAATAAAAGGTGGTATCACCATGGCAAAAGGAGTTAGGAAAAATAACACACACGTCATGAAAATAGATCGAACATCTAAAGACAAACTTTGCCTAACAAGCTTAGATGATAACTCTACCCTTTGGCATAGACGCTTAGGTTACGCAAATATGAGACTCATTCAATCCCTATCCTCAAAAGAGCTGGTTAGAAACCTTCCTAAATTGAAATATGACCAACACTTTTGTGATGCTTGCAAAACTGGGTAACAAGTTCATAGTATCCATAAGGCTAAAAACATGGTTTCCACATCTAGGTGTCTAGAGCTTTTGCATATGGAATTGTTTGGTCCATCCGCTACACAAAGTTATGGAGGCAACTTCTACACTTTGGTCATAGTAGATGATTACTCAAGGTTTACTTGGACAATGTTTTTGAAAACTAAAAATGAAGCCTTTGACAAATTTGAAATACTTAGTAAGAAACTTCAATATCAACTAGGTGTTAACATTGTGTCGATCCGAAAGGATCATGGTCGCGAGTTCGATAATGAAACACAATTTGGAAACTTGTGTGATACAAATGGTATAACACATAATTTTTCGACTCCTCGAACACCCCAATCTAATGGTGTTGTAAAACGTAAGAATATAACTATTCAAGAAATGAGTAGAACAATACTTAATGAACAAAACAAACCCCAAAAGTTTTGGTGTAACGCCGTTGACACCTCCACATACATTTTAAACAAAGTCTTAATACGTCCCTCCTTGAACAAAACACCTTATGAAATCTATAAAGGCAAAAACCCTACTTTAGGATACTTTAGAGTGTTTGGATGTTAATGTTTTATTTTAAATACCAAAGACTATGTCACCAACTCTCCATGGAGATCTAATTAAGCTCCGTTTCTTCATTTGTCGTCCCAAGAAATAGTTGCCTTTCCTTTCGGCATCTAATCATCTCATTTTGTGGGATCTGGATCGAGAACATTCTTATGAACCATCTTATCTGCATACGTTAGTCAACACAAACAGATATATGGTGGTCGACAACACCCAAACAAAAATGGACTAATAAAAGTCAATCCAACATATCAATCAGATCATAAAAGGCATGGGAATTATGTGTTTATCAAACTCTAATCATCTAATCCTAATAATCATATCCTAGATTCCTAGTCCTTCGACATAGGCAAATATCTTTTTCAGTTAAGCACGTAGGATAATTAGATAAGCCCGATAGATGATATAAATTTGAAAACATTCTCCCCCTCAATCAATGACTCTTTCTATGAAAAGTTTTAAATAAGCTGATGTCATTGATTGGGTTTTGCATATTTATGAAAACATAATTCTGATTGATTTTCAAGCAACTCATTTACCACCATTTTGTTTAAAAAAATATTTTTCTGAAGAATTTTAGAAGGAAAAATATTTGAGTATGAACAGCAGTCCTTCGACATACTTTCCTCATTTTGTTTTAGGATAAGTGCACGAAATATTTGAAAATTGGTTTAGCGTAGAACTTTCCTTTCTTGAATAACGGGTTGCTATCAGAAATAATAGCAAACCATAGTTTTGAAGAACGGGTTACAGTCTGAAGTAACTGCAAGCCATTGTTTGAGACATGTTTTGAAAAAAATATATTATCCTGCTCGAACTTCATCTAAAGTCCCGTGCCATCACCGTGGAGGACGGACGGGTCTTTACCCACTGTATTCCTGATCCACAGCCCGACAGAGGACGTATTATGTAAAACTATAAATACCCTCTACCTCCCAAGGTAGAGGGTTGGATCTTTCATATTCTTAATCTAACCTTCTATGTTTTCTTTCACTTTCTCTGTCTAGAAAGCCTCCCATCTTTTGACTTTATCTTTCTAAAATCTTGTCATAAATCGAACCTTATTTGTGTGTTAGTGTGTTACAATAATCAATATCTTACAAGATACATTAAAGGCACTACATGTTTAGGATTATGGTATCCCAAAGGAACGGGTGTAGAATCCATAGTGTATGCCGACTCGAACCACGCCGGTGACTATGTCGATAGAAAGAGTACAAGTGGTATTTGTACTTTTGTTGGACACTGTCTTACATCATGGTTCGCAAAGAAACAAACGGCCCTTGCTATCTCAACTACCGAAGCCAAGTACGTCTCAGCCGAAAAGGCATGTCAACAAGCTCTTTGGATGAAGCAAGCTCTCGTGGACTACGGAATTCATCTCAACGACATCTCCATACTTTACAACAAAAGAGCCATTGATCTCAGCAAAAATCATGTCCAACATGCCCGAACGAAACATATTGAAATTCTGATGAGTGTGTAAATACTCATCATTTTTGGTCAAGTCTGAACTGCAAAACATTTAAAAATGCTCAGAAATGCATCAAAATACTGAAAATATCTCAAAATTGCATTTTATATGTTTCAGATGCAAAATGTTTAAAATCAGATGAAAAATGAGCTAAGTTTGCATAATTGGCAGTTTCAGTCTCCCAAGTTTCAAAAGTTGTCAGAAATAGTCCCTGAGCATTTATTTTAAAAGAAAAGTCACCAAAGGTCCTTTTAAAATCATAAGTTGTCAAAATTAGTCCTTTGGTGAAAAATGTCAAAAGTTTTGAGAAATTACAAGTTTGGTCCTTCAAGTTTCAAAATTGACAAAAATGGTCCTTGGAAATTTGAAAATGTCTATTTTGGTCCTTGTACTATTGGAGCTTGTCATTTTTGGTCCCTTGGAACAACTTTGCAAAATTGGCAGCTTTGGTCCCTTGTTTTTCAGAAATTACATAATGGTCCTTGTATTACAAACCAAGCCATGAACCTTTGTATCCCTTGGCCCTTGTCAAAACTGCTTTTGGACCCCTGCCAAATACCCTTTGGACCATTTGACCCCCCTGCCTATAATAGAACCCCGTCAACCCTCTTGGTCAAACAAAAACACCCACTTGTTTCCCTCCTTTTCTTCTTCTTCAACCTGCTCACCTGCAAACACCAGGCACAACCACACCTCCAACTCACCTTTCACCCACCTTATCACTCCACCTCAACAACCAAACAAAGAGCATTAATTGCTTCTTCAACCTAACACTCAAAACCCCCCCAACTGTTAAAAACCAATTTGGCGCCAAAATGCATCAAACGGCCAATAATGGCTCAACTCATCCAATGGTCCTGAATTCAAGTGGGAAATGCTCAGATAGGTGAGAGAAGACCATTTGCAATAAAAAGGAAGCAAGAGATAGAGAGAAGGGGTAGTACTTAGTTTTATTTTTCAAATGTATGTCGTTTTAAGCTTTTTATATCTTAAATAGATTCTCAGTTGTAATTTCAAGTTTAATTGTATCAAACTAAGTTATTTCAGTGTATTAAAACTATTTTCAAGTATCAATTCAAGTTTGTATTAACATTTCATGTTTCATGTTCACTGTTGAAAAACTCAGTTTCAAGCTCCTACATTCAAGCTTTTAGTAGCTTATTTTTAAGTTCAAATAAGTTTATTTAAGCTCTTTATAGCTTTTGGTAAGCTTACAATTCAATTTCAAGCAACTTTGGTATTGGGTCAACGAAAGTCAAACTGGGTGCATTTGGAAATGGAAATGATATTGGGTTGATGCAGAGCATGGATTTGGGTTGAATTTGAGATTAGGGTATGGTTTAGAATAGGTTAGTGGTTCTTGTGTTCTTTGGCAAGCCATAGTGGCTAGGACCAAATGTAAGTCCAAGAAAATTGCTTAATCTGTTTCTGTGATATTTGATTGTTGTTTCTACAGTTTTTAATTCATATTCAGTAGTAGAATTATAGTTTAATTATTGATATTGGTTAAAGTTAAGTATTGGGTAATGTAGGTTGCATTTTAGCTTTGACAGTGGTGTTTGGATCAGTAGGATTATTTGAGATTGAGCCTTGGTTTGCACTTGACAATTGCATACTCAGTCTTAATACAGGTCATTAGAATCATTTGAGTCATTCATTTGTGCATCAAGACAGTAAAAGTCAAGATCACCTTGAATCTGTCTTAAGATCATATCTGTTGGGATTTTCAAAAAGCCCAAGCTTGCATTGTGTTCATAATTGGTAGGAGTAGCTCAATCAAGTCTTGTAATAGCTCAAAACATCATAATCAGTTGATAGATTGGTTTCAAATCTCAAAAAAGTCAACATATCATTTCTGTCTTCAAAAGTCAAAAAAGTGAAAAAACCAGTTTTGACCCAACCTTGGGTGATTTTTAATTGATTCATTACTGGAACAATTCAAGTGAAACTTTGGTTTTAAAAACTTCAACTGGTCTAGTTTCTTAATATCATTTTTGTAGATTTTTGTAAATTTTTTACAAGCTCCAAAATGGCTTGTCATCTTGGTCTTATCTCCCTTGTGCACACACTCAGTGTATACTGAGTGTGCACAGGTGATTTGCAGAGCTTGTCAAGAGCTCAGTTTAGCTCATATTAGTCTCATTCTTGGTTTAGAAGTAGCTAGCCAGGTCTAGTGTAGGATCCTATATCTGGTTTTTGATTTCCAGCTTATTGGGTAGCTTATTCTTAGGCTGCAAAGTGGTAGTTGGAAACTGTTTTTAGCACTCAAGCTCAAATCATCATATTTGTGTAGTTTGAATTTCAGAGGTTTAGGATAGTTGTAACTAGTTGCATTTGGGTACTTTTAGCATATTATAGCTTCTGTAATCGTTTGGTGGTCTTTGGTGTTCATTTGCTTATTCCAAGTGCTTATTTATAAGCACCTTGCATTGCAGTTTCATTTTATTACACACAAGACACTGTTTTTATATTTTTCTTAGATTCATAATATTATTTTAGACTTTTCTTGAATTTTTCATATTTTTCTAGCACTGTTTGTTATTTTTCTTCATTTAAAACAGTTTTTAAGCCTTTTTAATTAGCTTTTAATACAATTAAATCAGAAAAGTTTCAAAAAAAATAAGTTTTCATTTTTCTTAGGTTAAGATAAATATAAGAAGTCAAAAAATATTTTTCCAGATTTTTCATAGTTTAATTTGTAATTTTTAGCAATTTAATTAGTTTCAAGTAGTTTTTAATTCATAAAAAATAGAAAAATAATCAGAAAAATATAAAATTAGTTTTGAAAATTCTCTTTAGTTATTTTAGATTTTTCTAAGTCATAATTTCATTTTTCTAGCTTTATTTCATATTCTCTTGTACTTTAGTGTATTATTAAATAAGTAAAAATAGTTTTTAATTAATAATAATTAGATAAATAGATTTAAAAATAATTTTCTCTTATCATTAGGTTTGTAAAAATATCATTTTTATATTTTTAGGATTAATATTGTTTAAGTTTCACATTTTCTTTTGTACGTCACGTAGTTTTTAAGTTAAATTTTATAAAAGAAAAATCAAAAACATAATTTTAAAAATAGTGATAGCGTTTATTTAATATAATTTATCTTTTTATTTTTCTTTAATTTGCATTTAAGCCCCTGTAATTTATATACTTTTTCTTTAGTTATAATCAATCAAAACCCTTTTTCTGTTCAAATTCTCTCGATCACTATTCGTTTGGTAATTCATCGCACAGCTCGTTGGGACATAACGACCTGGGGAAACACTACACTCCTCTGATCTTCATTGCATTGGTGTCTGAACTGTTTGAAGTTTGTTACGGTTAGCCATTCACAAGTGGCTAGCTTGTGTGACAAAACTTGACGGTTTAACATCGATCAAATTTTTGGCGCCGCTGCCGGGGAGCTGTGCTAATTATCCTACGCTTAGCAGATTATTGATTTGAATATTCACTCTTTGTTCATACCATCCATCTATATCTATATATATTTTCTTATAAAAACTCAAAAACCCAAAAACATCTCAAAACATATAAAACACAAAAATATTTTTCTTTTGTTTCTATATATATGTATAACCATAAAACTCAAAAAGAATCTTCTTTCCCCATTTTCATAATTCCCTTCCTCAACTCTGAGAGTCCTTAGAGTTAACTCTAGTGCATGTGCACTCGTTCTTCTAGATCATTGAGTCCTTTGCGTGATCTAGCAGAAATTCCTAGAAGACGTTCTCGTCGACGTGCTGCCCAAATAGTCGAACCCGAGATTCGTACTATTTCAAGCAACAATATGGCAGACGAACGAACTATGGCAGAAATGCTCCAGGCACCCACCGAGGGTTATGGAGATGCCATCATTTTACCAGCAATCAATTCTGATCACTTTGAATTGAAGACACATTTGATTCAACTTGTGTCTACAAATCAATTCCACGGGTTTGATCGAGAAGACCCGTATGCACATATCCGTTGGTTTAACAAGTTGACTTCAACTATCAATTTCAAGGATGTGCCACAAAAAGTAATCAAGTTGATGCTATTTCCATTCTCACTTGAGGGGACAGCCCGGATTTGGCTGGAAAAAGAACCTCCTCGATCCATCGAAACTTGGGAGGATCTTGTTCAAAAGTTTGTCAATTATTTCTTTCCTCCATCAAAGACAACTAATCTTAAAAATGAAATTTCTGGATTTCGTCAAAATTTCGATGAAAACTTTGGAGAGGCATGGGAGAGATTCAAATATCTCCTCAGGAAATGCCCCCATCATGAATTCACGGAGCTTCAACAAGTCAATATCTTTTATAATGGGTTGAACGGTAACGATAAAGATTCTTTGAATGCAGCCGCAGGTGGCAATATCTTGAATCGTAAGCCTAAAGATGTGATTGAGATTTGCGAGCAAAAATCAAAAGTTCCTATTTCTCGCAACAAAGTCAATATTCCGAACACTCCTGCTTCTTCATCCAGTAACTCTTCTGAGTTAGCCGCTCCGATAGCCGCTTTAACGGACGTCATCCGTTGTATGATGAAAGAGGTAAAGGAAATCAAAAGCGAAATTCATAAGCCAGAACCAATCAAAGCCGTAAACAAGGTGTGTGAAACTTGTAGTGGTCCACACGCGTATTATGATTGTCAAGCAACCGATGCTTCTTTTTACCAAGCTCCCGTAGCTTCGGTAAACCACAATCAATACCGACCACAAGCTGATCCTCACTACCGTGCACCTAGCGGTATGACACCACCTGGTTTTCCTCCTGTGCAAAACCATGGCAATCAAAATCGCTTTGTTCCGAATCAAGGACAAAATTTCAATAACTCTCAAAATTTCAATCAAAACAGGAACAATTTCAACCAACCATATCAAGCTCCAAATCATCAAAGTTATCAACAACCTTCTCAAGATCCCCTACCAAATGACTTCATGAAAATTACTGAGTCAAGCATACGTTCAATGCAAACTCAGATCAATAACATGAGAGTTGAGCTAAAAAAGGAAATTGATACCACAATGTCTCGGCAGACAAATGAGTTAAAGAATATGATGAGCAGTTTCATGAACATGAATATGAACAAAGCTTCATCATCTTCTGGAGGACTCCCAAGCAATACAATTCCTAATCCCAATGCCGAGTTAAAAGCCGTCACCACTCGTAGTGGTAAGACGCACAATGGACCTTCGACTCCAATGCCTCCTCCACCAGGAGCAATGAGTCAAGTTACTAAGGATACAACGGACAAGGTGCATTTCTCAAGCCCACGAAGTACCGCACACGTCCCACCTTCGGTAGTCCAAGCTTTAAGTCCGGAGCCCGAAGTTCCAAAGACGAATTCTGAGCCCGAAATGACTTCCATCCCGGCTCAAAAGTCTAGTCAGCTTCCTTACCCATCAAGAATGAATAATGAGAAGCTCAAAGACAAAAACAAAGAGCAAATGGAAAAAATTTTCCAAATCTTCAATGAACTACACTTTGATATAAGCTTCGTTGATGCTCTCGTTCTAATGCCCAAATTTGCATCCACGCTTAAAGGCTTACGGAGCAACAAAGATAAGCTATCTGAGATGGCTAAAACCCCTCTCAATGAGCAATGCTCAGCGGTCCTTCTCAAGAAGCTTCCCAAAAAGCTTGAAGACCCTGGCAGATTTTTAATCCCGTGTGATTTCTTGGGGATGGTTCAATGCTCCGCCTTGGCCGATCTTGGCGCTAGCATTAACCTCATGCCACTCTCAGTATGGAAGAAACTGTCTCTTCCTAAACTTTCATCCACTTGTATGACACTCGAGCTAGCGGACCGTACCATAACTCGTCCACTTGGGATAGCCGAGGATGTCGTGATGAAAGTAGGAAAGTTTCACTTTCCTACTGACTTTGTTGTAGTAGACTTTGATGCAGATCCTAGAGTTCCCCTCATCTTAGGAAGAGCTTTCTTGAGAACGAGTCGTGCTCTGATTGATGTATTTGCTGAAGAGTTGACCATACGGGTTGACAATGAAGAACTCACGCTGAATATCAACCAAAACTCCAAGCCTCTATCTAAACAGAGTGTTGCCACAATTGATCAAAAATCTGAAAGAATCAATGCAACACTCTCAAATTTCACGGTTAAGAGGAGTCATCAAAAACGTGCTGAGTTAAAAGCTTTGAAAATCAACCCTGGTTCAAACAAATGGTTTGAAAGTTGTACCAGGGAAGTCAAGAGTGTTCTTGATCATGATGATCTAGAATCGGAGACTTCATCGGAAGTGGTGGAAATTGCTAGCTCTAAGAGCACACCACTTGTCCCACCTCCGGAGTCAGTTTATCGTATCGAGTTTGTTAACTCTGTGGATGAAACCAAACTCTCTTCAGTTTCATCTGAATTGGATGATGATGTTTGTGATCCAATGGGAGACATTCTTCCCATTGAAGAATTGCTCAAAAATGATCCATCATCTCCTAGTCTTATTATTCCCGACTCTTCCATCCCTTCTCTCACTCCTGATGAGGAAGATGACAACTTTTGGAATGAAGTCGATGCCTTTCTTAGTGATGAGTCAATTCCAACAGGAATTGATAATACTTACTTTGATTCGGAGGGAGACATCCTTTTTCTGGAAAATCTATTGATTGAAAAACCGTTTCCCACCCTCCCTCCCGGACATCTTATCGACAATCACCATATCAGCTTCAAGTTTAAGCTTAAAAATGTCAAAAATGGTGATTTGCTTCTTTCTAATGTGGAATGGACTTGCATTCTCATGCACATCTTTATTCCATTCTTCACAGATGGTGTGGTTGCTCTTTCCCTTTTCTCTTTCGGGAATGAGGACACCATCTTTGACCCCGGTATCCTCCTTTATAGTTTCTACTATTAACAATACCGCGGTTGTATCTCGTCGGTGTGGAACTTTCTGATGTTCATATGTTTATTAACATTGTGAACGAAAGTCCGATCGAGATTGGTTTTCCACGTTACTTTCTCCATGAACAAATGAATACGGGGTCGAGTCAAGCTAGCGACTCGGGAATCAAAAACAGTAGCATGCCATATGGGTTTTCACCCATATTTCTGACTTCTTTCTACTTTCTACCACCCTAATGTGGGGGAGTTGCCTCCCGCTGTTGTATATAAAGTTTGTAAAAAAAAAAAAAAAAAAAAAAAAAAAAAATTGGCCGTAGTATTTCCCTTTTACGTTCTTTGTTTCGGCATAACCGCCGGTACTTTGAATATTGGGGGCAATATTCATTTCTAAGTGTGGGGGGGAATTCTCACGAATTTTATCATGTAATTATACCGCCTAATTCCCCCATTTTTGGCCAAAATTTTTTTTTGTAGTAAGTGTTCTGCACTTACTCATCTTATGGTTATCAGTCCGCCATGTCTAATAAACAAAAGGATTGGCTAATCCAGGAGCAAACGGCTCTTGGTAAAAATATCTCAAATCCGTTGACGGCTTGCAATTTGCCCAAAATTGTATGGTGTTCAGCTCACCATATCTTTAATTAGTGAAGAGTTGGCTAGCCCGCAAGTTTATGGCTTGTGGTAAAGGCAGTTGGAAAACCATAATTGGTTATCAGCTCACCAAAGATAATATTGATAATTTATCTAAGAGTTGGCTAGTCCAGAAGCAAACGGCTTCTGGTAAAGACAAATCAAATCCGTTGGAAGTTGGTGGTTTGCTCAAAATCACATGGTTATCGGTGTACCATAGTTCTTACTTGAACTGAAACATTTGGCTACTCCAGAAGTAATGGCTTTTGGTAAAGAGATTCAAATCAATTAAGTTTTTCTCAAAAGATTGCTAGGGACTAGCAATAGTTTAGAGTGGGGGTTCTGATGAGTGTGTAAATACTCATCATTTTTGGTCAAATCTGAACTGCAAAACATTTAAAAATGCTCAGAAATGCATCAAAATACTGAAAATATCTCAAAATTGCATTTTATATGTTTCAGATGCAAAATGTTTAAAATCAGATGAAAAATGAGCTAAGTTTGCATAATTGGCAGTTTCAGTCCCCCAAGTTTCAAAAGTTGTCAGAAATAGTCCCTGAGCATTTATTTTAAAAGAAAAGTCACCAAAGGTCCTTTTAAAATCATAAGTTGTCAAAATTAGTCCTTTGGTGAAAAATGTCAAAAGTTTTGAGAAATTACAAGTTTGGTCCTTCAAGTTTCAAAATTGACAAAAATGGTCCTTGGAAATTTGAAAATGTCTATTTTGGTCCTTGTACTATTGGAGCTTGTCATTTTTGGTCCCTTGGAACAACTTTGCAAAATTGGCAGCTTTGGTCCCTTGTTTTTCAGAAATTACATAATGGTCCTTGTATTACAAACCAAGCCATGAACCTTTGTATCCCTTGGCCCTTGTCAAAACTGCTTTTGGACCCCTGCCAAATACCCTTTGGACCATTTGACCCCCCCTGCCTATAATAGAACCCCGTCAACCCTCTTGGTCAAACAAACACACCCACTTGTTTCCCTCCTTTTCTTCTTCTTCAACCTGCTCACCTGCAAACACCAGGCACAACCACACCTCCAGCTCACCTTTCACCCCCCTTATCACTCCACCTCAACAACCAAACAAAGAGCATTAAATGCTTCTTCAACCTAACACTCAAAACCCCCCCAACTGTTAAAAACCAATTTGGCGCCAAAATGCATCAAACGGCCAATAATGGCTCAACTCATCCAATGGTCCTGAATTCAAGTGGGAAATGCTCAGATAGGAGAGAGAAGACCATTTTCTATAAAAAGGAAGCAAGAGATAGAGAGAAGGGGTAGTACTTAGTTTTATTTTTCAAATGTATGTCGTTTTAAGCTTTTTATATCTTAAATAGATTCTCAGTTGTAATTTCAAGTTTAATTGTATCAAACTAAGTTATTTCAGTGTATTAAAACTATTTTCAAGTATCAATTCAAGTTTGTATTAACATTTCATGTTTCATGTTCACTGTTGAAAAACTCAGTTTCAAGCTCCTACATTCAAGCTTTTAGTAGCTTATTTTTAAGTTCAAATAAGTTTATTTAAGCTCTTTATAGCTTTTGGTAAGCTTACAATTCAATTTCAAGCAAATTTGGTATTGGGTCAACGAAAGTCAAACTGGGTGCATTTGGAAATGGAAATGATATTGGGTTGATGCAGATCATGGATTTGGGTTGAATTTGAGATTAGGGTATGGTTTAGAATAGGTTAGTGGTTCTTGTGTTCTTTGGCAAGCCATAGTGGCTAGGACCAAATGTAAGTCCAAGAAAATTGCTTAATCTATTTCTGTGATATTTGATTGTTGTTTCTACAGTTTTTAATTCATATTCAGTAGTAGAATTATAGTTTAATTATTGATATTGGTTAAAGTTAAGTATTGGGTAATGTAGGTTGCATTTTAGCTTTGACAGTGGTGTTTGGATCAGTAGGATTATTTGAGATTGAGCCTTGGTTTGCACTTGACAATTGCATACTCAGTCTTAATACATGTCATTAGAATCATTTGAGTCATTCATTTGTGCATCAAGACAGTAAAAGTCAAGATCACCTTGAATCTGTCTTAAGATCATATCTGTTGGGATTTTCAAAAAGCCCAAGCTTGCATTGTGTTCATAATTGGTAGGAGTAGCTCAATCAAGTCTTGTAATAGCTCAAAACATCATAATCAGTTGATAGATTGGTTTCAAATCTCAAAAAAGTCAACATATCATTTCTGTCTTCAAAAGTCAAAAAAGTGAAAAAACCAGTTTTGACCCAACCTTGGGTGATTTTTAATTGATTCATTACTGGAACAATTCAAGTGAAACTTTGGTTTTAAAAACTTCAACTGGTCTAGTTTCTTAATATCATTTTTGTAGATTTTTGTAAATTTTTTACAAGCTCCAAAATGGCTTGTCATCTTGGTCTTATCTCCCCTGTGCACACACTCAGTGTATACTGAGTGTGCACAGGTGATTTGCAGAGCTTGTCAAGAGCTCAGTTTAGCTCATATTGGTCTCATTCTTGGTTTAGAAGTAGCTAGCCAGGTCTAGTGTAGGATCCTATATCTGGTTTTTGATTTCCAGCTTATTGGGTAGCTTATTCTTAGGCTGCAAAGTGGTAGTTGGAAACTGTTTTTAGCACTCAAGCTCAAATCATCATATCTGTGTAGTTTGAATTTCAGAGGTTTAGGATAGTTGTAACTAGTTGCATTTGGGTACTTTTAGCATATTATAGCTTCTGTAATCGTTTGGTGGTCTTTGGTGTTCATTTGCTTATTCCAAGTGCTTATTTATAAGCACCTTGCATTGCAGTTTCATTTTCTTACACACAAGCCACTGTTTTTATATTTTTCTTAGATTCATAATATTATTTTAGACTTTTCTTGAATTTTTCATATTTTTCTAGCACTGTTTGTTATTTTTCTTCATTTAAAAGAGTTTTTAAGCCTTTTTAATTTGCTTTTAATACAATTAAATCAGAAAAGTTTCAAAAAAATAAGTTTTCATTTTTCTTAGGTTAAGATAAATATAAGAAGTCAAAAAAATATTTTTCCAGATTTTTCATAGTTTAATTTGTAATTTTTAGCAATTTAATTAGTTTCAAGTAGTTTTTAATTCATAAAAAATAGAAAAATAATCAGAAAAATATAAAATTAGTTTTGAAAATTCTCTTTAGTTATTTTAGATTTTTCTAAGTCATAATTTCATTTTTCTAGCTTTATTTCATATTTTCTTGTATTTTAGGGTATTATTAAATAAGTAAAAATAGTTTTTAATTAATAATAATTAGATAAATAGATTTAAAAATAATTTTCTTTTTCTAAAAATTTTCTCTTATCATTAGGTTTGTAAAAATGTCATTTTTATATTTTTAGGATTAATATTGTTTAAGTTTCACATTTTCTTTTGTACGTCACGTAGTTTTTAAGTTAAATTTTATAAAAGAAAAATCAAAAACATAATTTTAAAAATAGTGATAGCGTTTATTTAATATAATTTATCTTTTTATTTTTCTTTAATTTGCATTTAAGCCCCTGTAATTTATATACTTTTTCTTTAGTTATAATCAATCAAAACCCTTTTTCCGTTCAAATTCTCTCGATCACTATTCGTTTGGTAATTCATCGTACAGCTCGTTGGGACATAACGAACTGGGGAAACACTACACTCCTCTGATCTTCATTGCATTGGTGTCTGAACTGTTTGAAGTTTGTTACGGTTAGCCATTCACAAGTGGCTAGCTTGTGTGACAAAACTTGACAGTTTAGCATCGATCAAATTCACCATCACTTCATTCACGACAATGTTCAAAAAGGAAACATCTCAATCGAGAAAGTCTTCTCCGAAGATAACATTGCCGACGTCCTAACTAAACCTCTTAAAAGAGAACTATTTAATCTTCTTAGACTTGGTTTAGGATTAATGGAACCAAACATATAATCAAAAACATAGCTTAAAACTTAGAATGACCAAAATACAACAATTTATCAAATTATGCTGAAGTTCCCACGGAACCAAAATCCAACACAGACGGAACCATAATTTTGGTTCCGTCTAGTCCGTGGTCTTCACATTAGCAAAAATTTTAAATACACAACACCTTCTTCTTCACAACCCACAAAACCAAACGACCTACAAACACACCTAACTCATAATTAGGGTTTCTTCTTCAACTAATCATAGCCAAAATCATCATTGTAAGTATCCTAACTACATTACTTCTCTTAATTTTGAGTCCAGGGTTCTAATTTATGCACAAAACCAAAACATGGAGATTATGCATATTCTTACACAAATCATGAAATACATTGTTAAAATTCTATAACTAATCATGTTTCCCTTAGTTAGGAGTTACATATCATAAGGCATTATCATAATTAACTAAAAACCCCATGTCAAAATTTTGAAAAATTTCTCACTTGTAGGAAAAAATAATTTATCATTGTTCATACAAATAAAAATGTTATTTTCATCACTTGCATAATGTATCTTGAATATTAAAGGTAATGCATAACTAATATGCATTCCCATGTATATTCAATTGAAGCCACATTGAATTAGGAGCGTTTGGGTTATCTCTTGCATTTTGCCAAACACTACTAATAAAAATTATTTTCTGCATAAAATGAGTCGAGATAACCACAACTCGACATTGTTTGCATATAGGAACACACTAGAACAAAAATGCTAACGTAGTTTTCATTTTTACTAAAACATGTAATTTCTTGCTCCTAGGAACAAACATGGTAGCAGCAAAATTTTACGATCATAAAGACACCCTTGGATACATCCTACAACACCACAAAACTAAGGGTCTTAGCAAAGACCAAGTTGAAGTTTTTAAGAGTCTAGAGAAAAGGTACTTTCATGAGGGTAGGACAATTTACCCATCCTTTTTCGAAGGAATGAACCTTCGTCAAGAGCAATCCACCATCCACTTCGATTGTCTTCTAGACATTGACAAGCCCATTTGCCCTAAATTTGTCCTAGAGTTCTATGCTAGTGTAATTTATGTAACAAATGATGATGGTCTCATGTCTTTTAGCTTCAACTCAACCAAAATGACTACACCATTTCCTTCACCCAATTCGCTCAAGTATTAGGAATTCCTTGTGTTGGAACTTGTCTATACTTGGATAAGTGGTCACACACTAGTCTTGATTCATTTCATGACCGTTCTCCTCCTTACCAAACTCCTTTGCTAAACAAAGATTTCATTCGTGAGCACCTCTTCTTTGATAGGGTAGCACCAACTCGTGTCACTAGAGCGGGAAAGGAAGTCAATCGAGATCCATACGGAATGGAACTCAATGAGCTTAAGCCTCACTTCAAAAAATGGGAAGAACTCCTTAGAGCCAATGTCAAAAGCACCATAGGAAACCGTGACCATATCAATGCTTGCCTTTGCTACATGCTCTATAGCCTGTCTACTCGTCAACCATTCAACTTGGCATACTACATTGCTAGGAGGATGGTCGACATTCCCACTCAAGGCTCCGTTGCTCTTCCGTATGAGATGCTTCTTACCCGTCTCTTTAGAGCTTTTTCACCCATTCCACCAAGTCCTAGAGGGTTTAAATTTTACTATCCTCTTATCCCACACATCTTTGTGCAATTAAGTGATGAAAGGGTATCCAAGACTAAGACCAAGGGAAAACGGCCACAACCTCTTACTCCTTCATCCTCATCAAATAGCTTTGAAGACGGTCTCCCCAACTCTAGGCTTCCACCTCATGAGTACTACGCCTAACTTCCAGAGATTGAGAACCCTACGGAGGAGTTCAAGCAAACCAAAGGGATGTTCAAATGTCTTGGTAGGATGATGTCCAAGATTTACAAGAAGTTGGACAAGTGAGATGAGGTTTTAAGAGGGTATTTGGTACAAGGACAAAAACAATGTTGTATAATGTAATTTATGTACTAAACTTAAAACAATTATGTGAACTAACTTTCTTATGCAGGGGGATAACATTCGAATGTTATCAAATTTTCACCGTTTTCACTTTTTAGTGAAAATCACTAGCCCCTATTGGAAATACATGTTCCCGTATGTTTATATTTGTGTTATTACTTGTTCATAACTAGAAATTATTATCTCCATAGGTTTTAAGAAAAATTTCAAGATTGGGAAAAGTCCCCGAGGGTTAAAAAAAACTTCACTGCCAACTTTTCTGCACAACACGGATCTCTCGGACCCAAAGATTTGGTTCCGTCTGTGTTAAATTTTGGTGCCACTGTTTATTACTGCCGGACCAGACGGAGCCAAATTTTGGGTTCCGTCTGTGTAAAAATTTGGTGTCGTGGGACTTGCAGGTAAGTTGCTGAATTTTACTAAATCCCGCAATCTAAATTACCAAATTTTGATTCTAGGATAGTTTTTCTTGCTTTTCATTTATATTAGGACTAATTTAACATACTTAAACCAATAGGATATCCATTTCCCACCAAAATTCAAAAATTCTCAAAATCCACCCAAGGAACGCTTTTCTATAAAGGAAGGAACCATATTTTGGTTCCTTGAAATCCGTGGATGATTTGATCTTCAAGATTTGAAATGATTGAAACCCATTTATTGCATATCTTGGTCATTTTTACTCGACACTACTTGTATGGATTGACTTAGGGAGATTTGACACGCATTTAAACTCTTCTAAATCATTAGGAACTACTTCACTTGTATGGCTTAATGATTCGCTCCTGACGGTCAGTCTTTTATCACACAAGTCAACCACTTGTGAATGGTCAACCGTAATAAAAGCCAAACAGTCTGAAACCAAAGCAATTAAGTCCAGGAGAGTATAGTGTTTCCCCAGGTCGTTAAGTCCCAACGAGCTGTGCGACTGAATAACCAAACGTATAGTGATCGAGTGATACTGAACGGGAAAAGGTTTGTGGATAATGAATAATTATACCTAAAGAAAAAGTTTGTAAATTACAGAGGCTTAAATGCAAATTAAAGAAAATTAAAAATCTAGATTATATTAAATAAACGCTATCACTATTTTTAAAATTGGATTTTCTTGATTTTTGTTTTATAAATTTAAATTAAAAACTACGTAACGTACAAAAGAAAATGTGAAATTGAAACAGTATTAATCCTAAAAATATAAAAATGAAATTTTTACAAACCTAATGATAAGATAAAATTTTGAGAAAAAGAAAATTATTTTTATAACTATTTATTTAAATATTATTAATTAAAAACTATTTTTACCTATTCAATAATACCCTAAAATATAAAAAAATATGAAATAAAGCTAGAAAAGTGAAATTATGACTTAGAAAAATCTAAAATAACTAAAGAGAATTTTCAAAACTAATTTTGTATTTTTCTGATTTATATTCTAATTTCTATGATTTAAAAACTATTTAAAACTAATTAAATTGCTAAAAATTACTATTTAAACTAGGAAAAATCTAGAAAAATATTTTTTTGGCTTTTTATATTTATCTTAATCTATGAAAATTGAAAACTTATTTTTTTTGAAGAGTTTCTGATTTATTTGTATTAAAAGCTATTTAAAAAGTCCTAAAAACTGTTTTAAATAAGGAAAAATAGCAAACAGTACTGAAAAATTATGAAAAATTCAGGAAAAGTCTAAAATAATATTCTAATTTTATGAAAAATATAAAAACTGGGGCTTATGTGTAAGATTATGAAGCTGTAGTGTAATTGACTTGCAAATAAGCTACTATCTTAAGCTAAAAAGTGCAATAAGCTATCAAACTTCACCAAATGATTACTGAACCTATTTTATGCTAAAACTATCTTAAAGAAGCTAGTTATTATCAATCCTAACCTCTATTAATGCAACAATCAAATCTGAGCTTAGTATATGAACTAAACCAAACAGTCTCTAAGGGGGATGTTTAAGCTACTCCACAAGCTAGTTGAGAGAACCAAAGTAGATAGCAGATATTGGGATCATAAGTTCACCAACCAGACTACACTTAGACCAAGTTTCAGCTCCTCACAAGCTCTTATGAGCTGGTGAAGAGATCGGCAAGATGGCTGAAAAACATGATGTGTGACACAGGGCACATAAGTGCTTATTCAACAGCTGATTTGAACCTTTAAAAAACTTGAAAAAAATTTGTAAAGATATGTTTCCTCTTTTTGACCAACTGAGCTAGAAAATGTCCAAGTTTCAAAGATTTTTATGTAGAAATGAGCTCATGAAGATCACACAAAGTTCTGTGAAAACTAGATTATGCAACTTTTTTGACTTTTGACAGTTTTGAGATCTTTGACTTTTGTGAGTTTTAATCTGCTAAAACTGGATCATTGTGATGTTTTATGATGAGATGAAACTAAATAGAGCTAAATTATATAATTCCTAACCCAAATGCACAATATGATCTCCTATATCACTCTGATATGAACATGAGAGCAGGAAACTTAAAATTTTGACTTAGAGTGATTAGAGATGCAATCCTAAGACTGAAATGAACTAAATAAACCTGAATGGAACTATGCTGACTGATCATAACAATAAACTAAACCTCTAACTGTGATTAAGAGACAGATCCAAACACTCCTTAAGACACTAATTTGCAAATTTAACTCACCTTAATAATGAACTATCCTACTCTAATGCTTTGCACTGAATCAAGCTAACCTAATAACAACTTAATTAACAGATAAAAGCTAATCCTAACCACAGATTCAAACACAAGCAGATTATGCAAACTAAATTAGAAATGGAAATAAGATAAAAACTCACAAGTGATCCAGCTTATTTGCAACTTATACCATAACCAAACTACCACTATTCTAATCAAATCCAGCTCTGCATCAACCAATACCCATTTCCATATCTGTTTAACCCAAAGTTTCCCACAGTTGACTTTCGTTGACCATAGGCAATTATGCTTAAAAATGAATTATAAGCTTACTAACAGCTATGGACAGCTTAAGTAAGCTTATTTGAGTTGTAATAAAGCTTATTGAAGCCTGGCTTAAGATAATTAAGACTGAATAAAAAGACGAAAATTTAAAAATAAGAAACTTTGACCAAACTTTAAATAAGAACTTGAAATGAGTTACAACTGATACAATAACTTGAGTTCAATACAGGGAAGATTAAAGTTACAATTTAGAACTTACTTAAGACTTAAACAATAAAAACGACATACATGAAAACTGAAAACTAAAAACTACTCTCTGTCTCTCCTTCTCTTTCTTCTTTTTATACACCAAAATGCTCCCACTTGTATTCTGAGCAAATCCCACTTGTATTCTGGACCATTGGATCACTGGAGCTCATATTGGCCATTGATGAGATTTTGGCGCCAAAACTAATATAGCAACTGGGGGAAGGGTTTTGAGTGCAAGGGAGGAGAAGCTTTAAATGATTCTTGTTTTGTTGTTGAGGTGGAGGGGACATGGAGAGGTGAGAGTGAGCTGGAGGTGAGGGGTGAAGGTCTGGATTTGCAGACAGTGGGTGGGAGAAAGGAGGAAAAATGAGGGAAAGGTTGGGCGGGTTTTGACTTGGGTTTGACTGGGGATATATTAGACAGGGGGTTCAAGCAAAAGGGGGGTCAAGTGGTTTGGCAGGGGGTTCAAGCAAGGGTTAAGGTCCAAAGGTTTGTCTTGTTTCTAAATAATACAAGGACCAAAACTGCAATTTACCAAACTTGAGGGACCAATTCTGCCAATTTTTCAAAGTTATGCCAAGGGACCAATTATGACAAGTTTCAATAGTACAAGGACCATTAAAGATATTTTTAAACTTCCAAGGACTATTTTTGCCAATTTTGAAACTTGAAGGACCAAACTTGTAAATTCTCAAAACTTTTGAAATTTTTCACCAAAGGACTAATTATGACAACTTATGATTTCAAAAGGACCTTTGGTGACTTTTCTTTTAAAATAAGTGCTCAGGGACTATTTTTGTCAAGATTTGAAAGTCGGGGGACTGAAACTGCCAATTATGCAAACTTAGCTCGTTTTTCATCTGAGTTTAAACATTTTGCATCTGAAACATATAAAATACAATTTTGGGATATTTTTAGTATTTTGATGCATTTCTGAGCGTTTTTAAATGTTTTGCAGTTCAGATTTGACCAAAAATGATGAGTATTTACACACTCATCAATCCCCCACACTAAACTATTGCTAGTCCCTAGCAATATTTTGAGAAAAATTAATGGATTTGAATCTCTTTACCAAAACCCATCACTTCTGGAGTAGCCAATTGTTTCAGTTCAAGTAAGAACCTTGGTACAACGATAACCAAATGATTTTGAGCAAATCACCAGCTTTCAACGGTTTTGATTTGTCTTTACCAGAAGTCGTTTGCTTCTGGACTAGCCAACTCTTAGATAAAATATCTTTGGTGAGTCGATTACCAATTATGGTTTTCCAACTGCCTTTACCACAAGCCATAAACTTGCGGGCTAGCCAACTCTTCACTAATTAAAGATATGGTGAGCTGAACACCATACAATTTTGTGCAAATTGCAAGCCGTCAACGGATTTGAGATATCTTTACCAAGAGCCGTTTGCTCCTGGATTAGCCAATCCTTTTGTTTATTAGACATGGCGGACTGATAACCATAAGCTGAGTAAGTGTAAAACACTTACTCCAAAACAAATTTTGGCCAAAAATGGGGGAATTAGGCGGTATAATTACATGATAAAATTCGTGAGAATTCCCCCCACACTAGAAATGAATATTGCCCTCAATATTCAAAGTACCGGCGGTTATGCCAAAACTGAGAACGTAAAAGGGAAATACTACGGCCATTATTTTGAATTTTTTTTTTTTTTTTTTTTTTGAAACTTATATATATACAACATGTGGGGCAACTCCCCCACACTAGGGTGGTAGAAAGTAGAAAGAAGTCAGAAATATGGGTGAAAACCCATATAGTGTGCTACTGTTTTTGATTCCCGAGTCGCTAGCTTGACTCGATCCCCGCATTCATTTGTTCATGGGGAAAGCAACGTGGAAAACCAATCTCGATCGGACTTTCATTCACAGTGTTAATAAACATATGAACATCAGAAAGTTCCACACCGACGAGATACAACCGCGGTATTGTTAATAGTAGAAACTATAAAGGGTGATACCGGGGTCAAAGATGGTGTCCTCATTCCCGAAAGAGAAAAGGGAAAGAGCAACCACACCATCTGTGAAGAATGGAATAAAGATGTGCATGAGAATGCATGTCCATTCCTCATCAGTAAGAAGCAAATCACCATTTTTGACATTTTTAAGCTTAAACTTGAAGCTTATATGGTGATTGTCAATAAGATGTCCGGGAGGAAGGGTTGGAAACGGTTCTTCAATCAACAGATTTTCCAGAAAAAGGATGTCCCCCTCCGAATCAAAGTAAGTATTATCGATTCCTGTTGGAATTGACTCATCACTAAGAAAGGCATCGACTTCATTCCAAAAGTTGTCATCTTCCTCATCCGGAGTGAGAGAAGGGATGGAAGAGTCGGAAATAATAAGACTAGGAGATGATGGATCATTTTTGAGCAATTCTTCAATGGGAAGAATGTCTCCCATTGGGTCACAAATATCATCATCCAATCCGGATGAAACTGAAGAGAGTTTGGTTTCATCCACAGAGTTAACAAACTCGATACGATAAACTGATTCCGGAGGTGGGACAAGTGGTGTGCTCTTAGAGCTAGCAATTTCCACCACTTCCGATAAAGTCTCCGATTCTAGATCATCATCATCAAGAACACTCTTGACTTCCCTGGTACAACTTTCAAACCATTTGTTTGAACCAGGGTTGATTTTCAAAGCTTTTAGCTCAGCACGTTTTTGGTGACTCCTTTTAACCGTGAAATTTGAGAGTGTTGCATTGATTCTTTCTGATTTTTGATCAATTGTGGCAACACTCTGTTTGGATAGAGGTTTGGAGTTTTGGTTGATATTAAACGTGAGTTCTTCGTTGTCAACCCGTATGGTCAACTCTTCAGCAAATACATCAATTAGAGCACGACTCGTTCTCAAGAAAGCTCTCCCTAAGATGAGGGGAACTCTAGGATCTGCATCAAAGTCTACTACAACAAAGTCAGTAGGAAAGTGAAACTTTCCTACTTTCATCACGACATCCTCGGCTATCCCAAGTGGGCGAGTTATGGTACGGTCCGCTAGCTCGAGTGTCATACAAGTGGATGTAAGTTTAGGAAGAGACAGTTTCTTCCATACTGAGAGTGGCATGAGGTTAATGCTTGCGCCAAGATCGGCCAAGGCGGAGCATTGAACCATCCCCAAGAAATCACACGGGATTAAAAATCTGCCGGGGTCTTCAAGCTTTTTGGGAAGCTTCTTGAGAAGGACCGCTGAGCATTGCTCATTGAGAGGGGTTTTAGCCATCTCAGATAACTTATCTTTGTTGCTCAGTAAGCCTTTAAGCGTGGATGCAAATTTGGGCATTAAAACGAGAGCATCAACGAAGCTTATATCAAAGTGTAGTTCATTGAAAATTTGGAAAATTTTTTCCATTTGCTCTTTGGTTTTGTCTTTGAGCTTCTCATCATGCAATCTTGATGGGTAAGGAAGCTGACTAGACTTTTGAGCCGGGACGGAAGTCATTTCTGGCTCAGAATTTGTCTTCGGAACTTCGGGTTCCGGACTTAAAGCTTGGACTACCGAAGGTGGGACGTGTGCGGTACTTCGTGGGCTTGAGAAATGCACCTTGTCCGTTGTATCCTTGGTAACTTGACTCATTGCTCCTGGTGGAGGAGGCATTGGAGTCGAAGGTCCAATGTGCGTCTTACCACTACGAGTGGTGACGGCTTTCAACTCGGCATTTGGATTTGGAACTATATTGCTTGGGAGTCCTCCAGAAGATGACGAAGCTTTGTTCATATTCATGTTCATGAAACTGCTCATCATATTCTTCAACTCATTTGTCTGCCGAGACATTGTGGTATCAATTTCCTTTTTTAGCTCAACTCTCATGTTATTGATCTGAGTTTGCATTGAACGTATGCTTGACTCAGTAATCTTCATGAAGTCATTTGGTAGGGGAGCTTGAGAAGGTTGTTGATAACTTTGCTGATTTGGAGCTTGATATGGTTGGTTGAAATTGTTCCGGTTTTGATTGAAATTTTGAGAGGTATTGAAGTTTTATCCTTGATTCGGAACAAAGCGATTTTGATTGCCATGGTTTTGCACAGGAGGAAAACCAGGTGGTGTCATACCGCTAGGTGCACGGTAGTGAGGATCACCTTGTGGTCGGTATTGATTGTGGTTTACAGAAGCTACGGGAGCTTGGTAAAAAGAAGCATCGGTTGCTTGACAATCATAATACGCGTGTGGACCACTACAAGTTTCACACACCTTGTTTACGGCTTTGATTGGTTCCGGCTTATGAATTTCGCTTTTGATTTCCTTTACCTCTTTCATCATACAACGGATGACGTCCGTTAGAGCGGCTAACGGGGCGGCTAACTCAGAAGAGTTACTGGATGAAGAAGCAGGAGTGTTCGGAATATTGACTTTGTTGCGAGAAATAGGAACTTTTGATTTTTCCTCGCAAATCTCAATCACATCTTTAGGCTTACGATTCAAGATATTGCCACCGGCGGCTGCGTTCAAAGAATCTTGATCGTTACAGTTCAACCCATTATAAAAAATATTAACTTGTTGAAGCTCCGTGAATTCATGATGGGGGCATTTCCTGAGGAGATCTTTGAATCTCTCCTATGCCTCTCCAAAGTTTTCATCGAAATTTTGACGAAATCCAGAAATTTCATTTTTAAGATTAGTTGTCTTTGATGGAGGAAAGAAATAATTGACAAACTTTTGAACAAGATCCTCCCAAGTTTCGATGGATCGAGGGGGTTCTTTTTCCAGCCAAATCCGGGCTGCCCCCTCAAGTGAGAATGGAAATAGCATCAACTTGATCACTTTTTGTGGTACATCTTTGAAATTGATCGTTGAGGTCAACTTGTTAAACCAACGGATGTGTGCATACGGGTCTTCTCGATCAAACCCGTGGAATTCATTCGTAGACACAAGTGTGATCAAATGTGTCTTCAATTCAAAGTGATCAGAATTGATTGCTGGTAAAATGATGGCATCTCCATAACCCTCGGTGGGTGCCTGGAGCATTTCCGCCATAGTCCGTTCGTCTGCCATATTGTTGCTTGGAATAGTGCGAATCTCGGGTTCGACTATTTGGGCAGCACGTCTTTGAGAACGTCTTCTAGGAATTTCTGCTAGATCACGAAAAGGACTCAATGATCTAGAAGAACGAGTGCGCATGCAATAGAGTTAACTCTAAGGAATCTCAGAGCCAAGGGAATTATGAAAAATGGGGAAAGAAGCATCTTTTTGGGTTTTATGGTTATATATATGTAGAAACAAAAGAAAAATATTTTTTTGTTTTATATGTTTTAAGATGTTTTTGGATTTTTGGATTTTTGTAAGAAAATATAGATATATATATATAGATGGTATGAACAAGGAGTGAATATTCAAATCACTAATCTGCTAAACGTAAGACTATTAGCACAGCTCCCCGGCAGCGGCGCCAAAATTTGATTGGCTCCTGACGGTCAGTCTTTTATCACACAAGTCAACCACTTGTGAATGGTCAACCATAATAAAAGCCAAACAGTCTGAAACCAAAGCAATTAAGTCCAGGAGAGTATAGTGTTTCCCCAGGTCGTTAAGTCCCAACGAGCTGTGCGACTGAATAACCAAACGTATAGTGATCGAGTGATACTGAACGGGAAAAGGTTTGTGGATAATGAATAATTATACCTAAAGAAAAAGTTTGTAAATTACAGAGGCTTAAATGCAAATTAAAGAAAATTAAAAAGCTAGATTATATTAAATAAACGCTATCACTATTTTTAAAATTGGATTTTCTTGATTTTTCTTTTATAAATTTAAATTAAAAACTACGTAACGTACAAAAGAAAATGTGAAATTGAAACAGTATTAATCCTAAAAATATAAAAATGAAATTTTTACAAACCTAATGATAAGATAAAATTTTGAGAAAAAGAAAATTATTTTTATGACTATTTATTTAAATATTATTAATTAAAAACTATTTTTACCTATTCAATAATACCCTAAAATATAAGAAAATATGAAATAAAGCTAGAAAAGTGAAATTATGACTTAGAAAAATCTAAAATAACTAAAGAGAATTTTCAAAACTAATTTTGTATTTTTTTGATTTATATTCTAATTTCTATGATTTAAAAACTATTTAAAACTAATTAAATTGCTAAAAATTACTATTTAAACTAGGAAAAATCTAGAAAAATATTTTTTTGGCTTTTTATATTTATCTTAATCTATGAAAATTGAAAACTTATTTTTTTTGAAGAGTTTCTGATTTATTTGTATTAAAAGCTATTTAAAAAGTCCTAAAAACTGTTTTAAATAAGGAAAAATAGCAAACAGTACTGAAAAATTATGAAAAATTCAGGAAAAGTCTAAAATAATATTCTAATTTTATGAAAAATATAAAAACTGGGGCTTATGTGTAAGATTATGAAGCTGTAGTGTAATTGACTTGCAAATAAGCTACTATCTTAAGCTAAAAAGTGCAATAAGCTATCAAACTTCACCAAATGATTACTGAACCTATTTTATGCTAAAACTATCTTAAAGAAGCTAGTTATTATCAATCCTAACCTCTATTAATGCAACAATCAAATCTGAGCTTAGTATATGAACTAAACCAAACAGTCTCTAAGGGGGATGTTTAAGCTACTACACAAGCTAGCTGAGAGAACCAAAGTAGATAGCAGATATTGGGATCATAAGTTCACCAACCAGACTACACTTAGACCAAGTTTCAGCTCCTCACAAGCTCTTATGAGCTGGTGAAGAGATCGGCAAGATGGCTGAAAAACATGATGTGTGACACAGGGCACATAAGTGCTTATTCAACAGCTGATTTGAACCTTTAAAAAACTTGAAAAAAATTTGTAAAGATATGTTTCCTCTTTTTGACCAACTGAGCTAGAAAATGTCCAAGTTTCAAAGATTTTTATGTAGAAATGAGCTCATGAAGATCACACAAAGTTCTGTGAAAACTAGATTATGCAACTTTTTTTGACTTTTGACAGTTTTGAGATCTTTGACTTTTGTGAGTTTTAATCTGCTAAAACTGGATCATTGTGATGTTTTATGATGAGATGAAACTAAATAGAGCTAAATTATATAATTCCTAACCCAAATGCACAATATGATCTCCTATATCACTCTGATATGAACATGAGAGCAGGAAACTTAAAATTTTGACTTAGAGTGATTAGAGATGCAATCCTAAGACTGAAATGAACTAAATAAACCTGAATGGAACTATGCTGACTGATCATAACAATAAACTAAACCTCTAACTGTGATTAAGAGACAGATCCAAACACTCCTTAAGACACTAATTTGCAAATTTAACTCACCTTAATAATGAACTATCCTACTCTAATGCTTTGCACTGAATCAAGCTAACCTAATAACAACTTAATTAACAGATAAAAGCTAATCCTAACCACAGATTCAAACACAAGCAGATTATGCAAACTAAATTAGAAATGGAAATAAGATAAAAACTCACAAGTGATCCAGCTTATTTGCAACTTATACCATAACCAAACTACCACTATTCTAATCAAATCCAATCCCAAATCCAGCTCTGCATCAACCAATACCCATTTCCATATCTGTTTAACATAAAGTTTCCCACAGTTGACTTTCGTTGACCATAGGCAATTATGCTTAAAAATGAATTATAAGCTTACTAACAGCTATGGACAGCTTAAGTAAGCTTATTTGAGTTGTAATAAAGCTTATTGAAGCCTGGCGTAAGATAATTAAGACTGAATAAAAAGACAAAAATTTAAAAATAAGAAACTTTAACCAAACTTTAAATAAGAACTCGAAATGAGTTACAACTGATACAATAACTTGAGTTCAATACAGGGAAGATTAAAGTTACAATTTAGAACTTACTTAAGACTTAAACAATAAAAACGACATACATGAAAACTGAAAACTAAAAACTACTCTCTGTCTCTCCTTCTCTTTCTTCTTTTTATACACCAAAATGCTTCCACTTGTATTATGAGCAAATCCCACTTGTATTCTGGACCATTGGATCACTGGAGCTCATATTGGCCATTGATGAGATTTTGGCGCCAAAACTAATATAGCAACTGGGGGAAGGGTTTTGAGTGCAAGGGAGGAGAAGCTTTAAATGCTTCTTGTTTTGTTGTTGAGGTGGAGGGGACATGGAGAGGTGAGAGTGAGCTGGAGGTGAGGGGTGAAGGTCTGAATTTGCAGACAGTGGGTGGGAGAAAGGAGGAAAAAGGAGGGAAAGGTTGGGCGGGTTTTGACTTGGGTTTGACTGGGGATATATTAGACAGGGGGTTCAAGCAAAAGGGGGGTCAAGTGGTTTGGCAGGGGGTTCAAGCAAGGGTTAAGGTCCAAAGGTTTGTCTTGTTTCTAAATAATACAAGGACCAAAACTGCAATTTACCAAACTTGAGGGACCAATTCTGCCAATTTTTCAAAGTTATGACAAGGGACCAATTATGACAAGTTTCAATAGTACAAGGAGCATTAAAGATATTTTTAAACTTCCAAGGACTATTTTTGCCAATTTTGAAACTTGAAGGACCAAACTTGTAAATTCTCAAAACTTTTGAAATTTTTCACCAAAGGACTAATTATGACAACTTATGATTTCAAAAGGACCTTTGGTGACTTTTCTTTTAAAATAAGTGCTCAGGGACTATTTTTGTCAAGATTTGAAAGTCGGGGGACTGAAACTGCCAATTATGCAAACTTAGCTCGTTTTTCATCTGATTTTAAGCATTTTGCATCTGAAACATATAAAATACAATTTTGGGATATTTTCAGTATTTTGATGCATTTCTGAGCGTTTTTAAATGTTTTGCAGTTCAGATTTGACCAAAAATGATGAGTATTTACACACTCATCACTTAACATCAAATCAAACACAATTCTCCATAATCTCATGATCCTATAAATTAAGACATCAAAGATGATCATCTTCACACCTCAACAATTTCTTCCTTCTTCTCTTAGAATAAGCTTAATCACAAATGACAAAGTCATCTACATCATCACCATCAACGAAACCACTCAAGAAAACCGCAAGAATAAGTGTAAGACCTCGTTGCTTCGTAAACATTTGCTCTTCCTCCAAATCATCACCACTAAACATTTCATCCCCAATAAGAGATGAAAACTTCCTTACTCTAAGTACTCCAACTCCACCACCAAAATCACCCATTATCATCACCACTCCACCACCTACTAAAACACCAATTGTCACCTCTCCACCACCGGCTCCAATACAATCATCAAAATCATACCACCAAAATCTCCAAAGCTTGCACCTATAGAACTCTTCTAAACTCCGCCAACATCTCCAAATCCATTCTTAGATGACTTAGAAGACCTACCTCCTAGGCCCATAAATCCACCACCACTTCCATCATTTGGAACCATGTACGCATCGCTCGTGAACAACCAAGAGCATCATTTGAACCAAACGCCCCTTTGGAACCGATACTTCGTCTCTTTCACCGAATCCACCATGAAATTCATGGGCCATTATATGGAGACCATGCTCTACAACCTAAATCCTTTTCTCCTCATCTTAATGACATTGATGAGTCAATGTGGGAAGACCACCCACAATCTCAAGTAGAGATACAAGCTCATCTAGAAAACTTCCATGCCTTTTCAAATATGGTGTTTTCTCATCTAAATGAGGCTTTGCAAATGCAAAATGCATTGCTTTCCTCCCTCATTATTCCATCAAATACCAACAACACTTCCACCCATGTTCCACCACCTAATAATGATCCTTCTCTCCTACCTCGACACGGTTGCTCCCATTGTGAGCGCACCGCCCATCTTAGCGGACGGACCCGAATCATGGTCCACGAATTACAAGATGAGATGAGGTTCATCCTCAATCACATCCTTGAGCGTATTAATGCTCTTTCTCATCCTCCTCCTCAATAGGAAGGTTCTTGCTTTATTTTTAGGACTTTTTAATTTCTAAGTTATTTTTTTATTTTTTTTAGGATTTTTTTTATTATTATTCAAGTTATTTTTCTAATTTTTAGGATTTCTTTTATGTATCTACATCCATTATGTTCCATTTTATGACTTCTAAGTCATAAAAATTTTAACTAATGAATGATATTTATTATATTGTTGTTGGTAATTACTTGTTGGTTAGAATTACTTGTATATTTGTGATGATGAATGTTACTAACCTTTCTTTTGTAGCTTTTTCACATTTCATGTATCTTTATCTTGGCACCCAATTAAGGGAGAGCATTGGCCAAGGGGGAGAATTTGGCTCGGGCTCATTGCATTTTCCGCTTCGCCAGTTCTCTTTATTTCGACAAAAAGGGGGAGAATATTATTGAACTTGACTATGACTTTCAATAAGTCAACATCATGCTTTGACTTTCAAAAGTCAAGATTGTAGAAGACCAAATAATTGGATAAACTAGTCATAAGATAAAATAAGCTTTTGATTGTCAACTTATCTAACTAACTAGTTCTTCCAAGTTCAAATTAATCTCATATTTTTATAACTCTTGTACATCTTTACATCTTTGATAAAAATAAAATTTATATTCTGTCATCAACAAAATAGGGGAGATTGTTAATACAAATATCGTCCTAAAACGTTATTTATATTTTATAATCTTTACCTTGTTTTGTTAACAAGAAAAGTAAATTTCATTTTTGTGAAGTATAAAGCTTGTCAAGATTAATAGACATTAAAACAAGCTTTTCTTAAATAAAGTCTTCATCACTTAAGCATTTACATCTTATCACATTAGCTATGTATCAATTAACATTGATATCCTTCTAAACTATCATGTGCATCAACATTTTTAGAACAAGTATGTTTAGTTTCTTAAATATAACATTACATATGTATTTACATATGTAAACATATTAATTCTAAAAATGGAAAACAACATATTACATCATGACTTGCATCACATTAGAAATCTTTAGGAGATTTCATAGAATATTTTGTTTAGATACTCACTCATCATATCTTGCATAATCTTGGAGAGATTTGGGTGATCTTGGAAAGATTTTTTGTGAACTTTCTTGTCAGACTGGCGAAACCAAAAAATAACAAGGTCGGAACCCTTTTTTTGGTTTCGTCCAGTCCGTGGTTCTGCTGAACAATTGGCCTATAAATAGCAAGCCAACCCAAGTTTTTTTCTCATCCCTCATTAGCATAAAACACATACATTCTCTCATTCTATTACATATAACTCAGTTTCATTTCATTATGTTAATACAAATAAGCCGTAAAAACATTTATTTATATTTTACGATTTTCTAATGTTTTGTCGATAACAAACGTAAAATCATTTTAACGAAACAAATAAAATACATAAATGGTTTGAGCCAATAGTTTACTAACACACTTACATTTTTATATAAAACAATAAACAAGTAATAGTGTTTACATGTTATAGAAATGCATATGTATAACAACTAGTGTTTACATAATACGGATATATACTTATATATACTTAGTATATATGTAATGGGCAATGTAATGGGTAGAAATCTAAGTATTTGACCCATTGACTAGATATATTCAATAGAGTTGGGTAAAACCCAAAGTCCATGACCCATACCCATGGAGCTTGATCCATAACCTATGACCCATTGCATGACATCATGATTGAAGTCATATTGGGTATTATCCATAACCCATGGAGCTAACCCATGACCCATTGACTAGATGCATTGCATCTTGATAACGCTACACGCGTCGTTCGGGGTCAAAGGAACTTCCTTTTCTTCGAGCAAGTTTTATAACACCCTAGGCAGTGAACCTAATCGTTGTAGTGTAGTATTAGGGTAAGCCACGGGTATTGATATCGTTCTCTAGGGGAATAGGAATGCTAGTGAGAAGTTACTACGCTAAGGTTGGGGTTGAGGAAGATTATTTTTTTATCTTTTTTATGTTTTTTAGGAAATGGAAAGGTACGAATCTCGGGGTTTGGATTTGGGGGTTGGTATTTCTACCGATTACTCTACTTATGTAATTATCTAATCTAGGTGTATGTAGTCTATGTCTAATTATTCTGTGCTCGTATGATAGTTTAAAGATGTGTTCACTTAGGTTTTATTACTCCTTAATTATCTCCTATTGATGGTTGAATTGTCACGTCCTTATTCTTAATCGCGTTGTGTGTCTAAAGTCGTAGGTTATGCGTTTATCCCTAACTCTTTGAACTTACCAAAGGGTCTCGTCTACAAAACCCTCTAGGGATTATAAACTCTAACTCTAAGGCCCTCTTTGGATGGTTTAGCCTACAACCGCTCTAAGTGCTATAGTCTAAGGTTCACAAAGATTAATCAAGCATTAATTACACAACGAATGACCTATCGCATTACTAGATCATTAATCAATTAAGATAAGAGACAACCAATCAATATTTAATAATTAAGTTTCATATTCCCTAAGCAAACACACAAGTAAATTAGTCGGACATGGAGAACATGCAAGCATACACACAAATAATTGAAGACATGATTGAATTAACGAAGTAAAACACTTATCTTGATGTAAGTTAGGGTTTGGAACCCTAAAATACTGTACAAGACAGCCTTGGTTCGGTTTAGGTTTTTACTCCAAAAGACTACACACAAATACTGAAAAATTCGGATTCTATATATAAGATTACATATGCGACGACGTCACCTTATGATTTGTGACGCCGTCGAGTCGCCATCATTAGGGTTTCGTTTTGGTCACGTTAGTCTTGCGACGGCGTTACCTTGTGCTTGTGACACCGTCCTCTTCAGCTTCTGACGCCGTCTGGATCAAATCTAGGTCGTCTGAGTTGCGACGGCCTACTCTTTTAAAGCCTGACACCGTCACTTGAAAATAAGAAATTTGGCTTCTTTGCCGTCACAAAATGCTCCGACGGCGTCGCAGTTAAGCAGTGAAGCCGTCACCTTGTACTTTAGCAGCTTGAGTGTCTTGATTCTTGACTTTGGCCATTTTCTTTGTATATCCGCGCCTTTTCGTCCAAATAAGTGCCATTATAGCGATTTGCCTTCAAGAGACCTAAAAAGTGAAAAGGAACGATATTAAGTAATAACGGATACAAAAGTGATCAAATAAGGTCTTAAACGACCCCTAAAAAAGGTACATTTTAAAACCTTATCAAATATCCCTACACTTGGTATTTGCTTGTCCTCAAGCAAATGTGCTTTTAGCCAATTAATTTATAAGTTAGGGGTCATGAAGCATTGGTTTAAAATAGTCCACAACACATATAAGCCCCGCAAAAGTCATAACAAGCACGAAAATTACATACTAGCACCTCACATGGGGTGTTTGGATACTCACATCTCTCTCAGGTGTATATGAAATAAACAAGTTGGAAATGGAAGATAAACACACATTAACCGGTCCTAGTACATAGATTACCATAGGCTTGAGAATAGATCAAACCTCCATCAATTTGGCGTAAGCACCTAGGAAAGACTATCAAAGAGGTCTTTAAAGGGTTGTAATGTTAGGCTTACGGTAGGGAAACAAAGGGTTTGGTGGGATAGGCTATTTAGTGGTGGCAAGTAAAAAATCTCTATGTTACAAGCATACGAAGAATGGCGTTGCTAAGCTAAGACTCGATACTCTAAACTCTAGATAACTGAAACAAACAAACATAAATTTAAAGGATAGATGTAGGATGGTAGCCCGTATGTTTTTTTTTAACACTATTTTATTTCTTTTCTCTTTTTCTATTTTTTTTTCATACACTTTTACTCTACCATCCTCTACGGTAACATCAAAATGATAGGGATTTATAGGCACATCCCTACACTTGAGTTTTTATTACTCTAACACTAATTTGACCCGAATTGAAAAGATCAAAAACACTTGGGGTACGTTATTACGCAAATAAGGGAATTTAACTTTCCCTTCCAGTCATTTCATAAACTTTAACTTTTTCCCATGAGTCCCAATCGTCCCAAAACTGTGTACAAAGGATATGACTCGACTTAGCAACTCATGCAAGCAACTAGATAATTGAACTAAGGGTTTGGGGTGATAACAATAATGCACTAAAAGTGAGTGCATACAAGGTAGGCTAAGGCGATTTGGGTGTATATTTGGGGGTGGGGTGTAAACAATGCTCTTCATTGATATTCTGGAAAAACCGAAACATCACGAGAACCGCGAAAAGGATAAGCTCTGAGGGGTTAACTAGGGGTATCGTGTACTAAAGATGAGTACAATGCAAAGGTGTGGGGGAATTACTCAACCGATGTGGAAGAAGTAATTATATTACGGGTATCAAACAAGGGTTATCCTAATGCCTCTAATCATTTAGTTGTTCCTAACTACACAAGTGTAGTCTTACTAGCGATCTCGGGATGCATCACAAAACAAGTTTTAGAAGCTAATATACTACCGGTTCACACTCTAAGCATCAAAGATGAATGCTTTAATTCCTACTAATCTAAGGGTGATCCTCACATTTTGGGTGGAATTTGAGTGGTAAAGGGTTTTTGTGCTAGTCATGCAACTTCCTATCTGTGAGACGCTTTTGTTAACACTAATGGCCCACTCCTATATGTCATGAAAAATTTTAAATTTGGTGCCAAAATTACCCTAACCGACATTTTCTCATGGTTTATTACACAAATACAATTGGACAAAGCAAATAATCAAGGATAAGTATAGTTTCAAAGTTCCCGTTTTGTTTTCCCCCCTACACTTAATCTGAACATTGTCCCCAATGTTCCCCGAAAGTATCAAAGTTATGATAATGGAAGGTAATTAAAAATGAAAGAAACTAATACTCCCCTGATTAGCTTGGTAGGATCCGTGTGTGAAGTGGTGGTTAAATCCTTTCCAAGAGAAATGTATGCCTGAAAAGCTCCTTCTAATCTTTTGTTTCTTCTTCTTGATAAATTAAACCTGCACACTTGAAGAAAACAAACGAAACCTTCGCGTAAAATCGGCGGTAATAATATATATAAGACTCTACTAAACTAGGATATAATGCTTGTGGAATGGATGTTTACAGAATTTCTGGAAAATTAAGACTTGGAAAATTCCAAAAATTTATAAGTAGCTCAGAAAACGAGAAAAAAGTAATCTGTTGTTTTTACTCCTTCCTGACAAAAACTTGTTATGAATTAGAAATTCCAGGTATTAAAGAGCTGGTCACCTCAAGTATATGTAATCGTTAGAAAGCTCGTAGTCGTAGTTATTTTAAGTTAAGTAGTATTTAGTTAAGTAACACCGTGGAGGACGGACGGGTCTTTACCCACTGTATGCCAGATCCACAGCCCGTTGTGTGGCGTTTTATTGTAAGACTATAAATACTCTCTACCTTCCAAGGTAGAGAGTTGGAGCTCATAATAATATCTTTCACTTTCTCTCACTAAGTTCCCTAAACCTCTAACTTTCTCTCTCTAGAATTCCACTTATACGCCAACTTGATGTTATGGTTTGATGTGTAAGTGAAAACTAATATCTTACAATCAAGAACCATGGTTAGATCATATCTTGCACATCTTTGGATTTCTAGTGGTTTTTAGGTGGTTTTTTAGTTTGAAAAAGTTTAGTGGTTTGTGCATCATTTGGTTGATTTCTTGTGTTAAAGCTTGGATTTTGTTAGTACTTTTACGTTTAGAATCATCACAAGTGTTTAGGTTTTCATTTGGCAAGCTTGAATCATCTTGGTTGGGTTGTTTTTGGATTGAAAAGTGATGTTTGTGTTGTTTTTCTTGCTAGCGACTTGACCTACGGATTTGTTTCTTAGTAGCGACTTGCTTTACAATTTTGTAGCGAGTTGCAGTTTTTGGAGCTAGCGACTTAGGCCTAGCGACTTACAGTACAAGTAGTGGACTCTCCACTACGGGTAGCGACTTGGTGTTAGCGACTTGGTCAGTAGCGAGTTGCTATTTAGTGACTTGAATCTTTAGCGACTTGATTAGCGAATTGCTGCCAAAATTTTGCTAGCGACTTGAGGCTTAGCGAGTTACTATTTAGCGACTTGCCTTTGTTTAGCGACTTGGGACTTTAGCGAATTAGGTGTTAGCGCCTTGGTGCATTATCTTCTAGCGACTTGGGTGATTTTTTTACGGTTTTCTCTTGATTTAGTAAAATCCCGTGAAAGAATCTATTTCCCGGTTTAATCATAGAGTTATAAAATCCCGTACAATCTGTTAACATGTCTACCAACGTTCCTACTATCATCTCCACTGTTGCCGAGGATGTTCAAGCAGCTGGTTCAGATACTCGTCCACCCATGCTTGACATAACTGACTACGATTCTTGGGCTCAACGAATCAGATTTTACTGTCTTGGAAAGGAAAATGGTGTCAACATTCTCAAATCCATTGATGAAGGACCGTATCGAGTTGAGACGACTAGAGATGTACTTGATACTGCTGAAGATGGAACTCTGATTTACGGAATGGACAGACCAAAGATGTATGATGAGCTTGATGATAAGGAGAAAAAGAGATTCGATGCTGATATCAGGGTTTCTAACATTGTTCTTCAAGGTCTTCCTAAAGACATCTACAAGCTGATCAATCACAACACCGAAGCAAAGGCAGTATGGGATAATGTCAAGATGCTTCTCTCAGGTTCTGAACTAACTATGGAAGACAGAGAATCACAACTCTATGACGAATTTGAACACTTCAAGATGAAACCAGCTGAGAGTGTCTATGAGTACTATGTGAGATTTCATAAGTTGGTGAATGATATGAGGAACATCAGAATGACTATGCCTAACATTCAACTGAACTCAAAATTTGTGAACAACATGAATCCTGAATGGCACAAGTTTGTCACCTCTGTGAAGCTCACTAAAGGATTGAAGAATACAAACTATGAGCAACTCTATGCCTTCCTCCTTCAGAATGAGAGACATGCTATGTTTGAAAAAATGATTCTTAATCAGTTCAAAACCAACTAGGGAGAGACAAGCTCGTCTAATGACTCAACTGCCTTCTACTCAAACATCGGAATCAGAACCAAAGCCTCACAAGTCATACCCATGGGAAATGGTAATCACAAACTCATTCCTGATCCTATGTTCAAACAAGCTGATGCTGATGCACACGTGGGTAACTTCATTAATCAACTAGCTCTTTTGATTAGTCAAAACATGAATTCTCTCCCACAAACCAACAACAACCTCAGAACAGCATCTAACCCACACAATCAAGCTACTGTTAAAGATGGGAGGATCGTGGTGCAACCAGTTCAGGAAAGACAGTATGATCAGGGAAGAGGTGGAGCTGGTAGAGGTTATGTTGGTAATCAGAATCGAGGAAGGAATGGTAATCAAGGTCAAGCTAAGCCGATCAAATGTTATAACTGTGGTGGTGAGGGACACATTGCAAGGAACTGCACATCTCCAAAGCATCCACAGAATGCTGATTACTTCAGAGATAAGATGCTGCTTGTACAAGCTCAGGATAATGGTGCTGCTTTGGATGAAGAGGAATTGTTGTTTCTAGCTGAGGGCAATGCCAAGACCTATGATGCAGATGTGGATGAGCAGCCTATTCAGGAGATAGGTCACAATCATCAGAATGCCTTTCAAGTCGCTGATTGTGATGCATACGACTCTGATGTGGATGATGGACCTACTGCACACACAATTTTTATGGCTAGCATTTCTCCAATGGTTTCTCCCAAGGTCTCTTCTTCACCACAAGCTGGCTCATCCAAAGACAGACTCATCTCAGAGGTATTAAAACTATACGATGATGCTGATGTGCAACAGATGCATGACAAAGTACAATCAACTGAAACTATTGAATCAAATGTTGAAAATATGGGTAATATCAATATTGTCCCATATGATCAATATGTGAAACAAAGTGAAAGTGAAGTTGTACCAAGTGGTGCATCTTCTGCAGTCAACAATGACCATGTTTTTGATGAATTCACTGCATGTGCCCCTGATGATTCTGTAATTTCTGAACTAAATGCCTATAAAGAACGTGTTGCTATCTATGAACAACGTGCAAAATTTGAGTTGACCTCTCGTGAGCAGGAAATGGATGACCAAGTGCGTACAATCATTAGAAAAAGTAATTTTCGAGAAGAAGTATTAAAACAAGAGTTAAATTCCTTGCAAGAAAAGCTTTCTAAAACTGCTAAGCAAAAACAAGAACTTCAAGAAAATGTGAAAATGCTTAAGCAAGAATTTAATGCAAAGGAATCAAAACTCTTGAAAGATTTTTCTAATCTGAAAACTTTGAAAAACAAACTTGAAAACAAGTTGTACATACAAGGGAACACCATTCAGACTGCTCACATGATCACTAAGCATAGAGTCTTAAGCGATAAGCATAGCATTCCCCTTGTTGAGGAACCAAATCCAGAGGTCATTAAAAGGGCTAGAAATGCTCATAAGGTTCTTTATGATGGCAATGAAATCCTTAAACCTAGACAGAAACCTAGTTGCGTTGAGTGCACTGAGGAAGATAAGAAATCAGATGAAGTCACTAGGGAAAAGATGAACAAGAAATTAGATGATCCTAAATGTAAAGAGAAGAAAATAAAGATCACACCCCATGATTACAAGAAGGAAAACTGGATTTCCTTGAACATGTTTAAGCCTCAGACATTGTTGACTCCCGAACAAGTTTTCTGGAAAATGGATTTAGATAAGCAGAAAGCTGAAAATATTGTTGTAACAAACCCTCCCCTTTGGAAAATGCCTAGAGCGACTGTGTATCCTCCTAATACACCAATGCATCTTGTTCCTAGAACAATTGCCACTAAAAGCAAGACCTTAATTAGCCAATATGTTATATTTCAACTATTTGTTGATTTTGAGAAAACTTGCAAGAAAAGGATCACACCCACTGGTATAACTGAAGGAGAAAGGGGTTTTGAGCAAATGAAAGAATGTTATTTAACTGAGGTCATGCCTTTCTTTAAACTTCTAAAAGATCACTTTGAGAGTCTTAAAAAGGGGATACATACTGATATTAAGGGAATGGAAAAGGAATTTGATGCAATGATAGTTGAAGTTAATGACTATGAGCGAGCACTAAAATATAATGAGATTGAGAGGAAGAACTTCCATACACTAAATGAGAAACTGATTTCTGAATGTATTGCCCAAGATGTGTTTTTCACTGCTACAAATTGTTCCATTAATGCTTCCAAATTTCATGAATTATCGGTTGCCCTGAAAGTCTCCCATGATCGTGTCATTAAGCTTGAAAAAACTAATTCTGAACTAAACGAGAAAATTGAACTGGATGATCACGACAATTTGGTTAAACATTTTTCTAAACTAGAAGTTGAGCATTTTAATTTACACCTAAAATATCAACATCTTAAAGAAAATGTCAAAACTTCAAATATCAAGACATCCTCAGATGCTCCAGAGTTTGATGCAGTTTTTCAAATTAACAAACGTGATGAATAGATTCAAGCTCATTGCAACAGGATCAGAAGGTTGAAAGCCCAAATCTCTCAATTAAAGGGTCAAACGAACAATATGACAGGCTCCCAAATGCCTCCTCCTTTAGATTCTCAGAATTCTCAAACGTTGCATCTTCAAAACCTAGTAAATGCACTACAAAAGGAAAACGAAAGTTTTCTAGAAGAAAATGAAAAGATTAAACGTCATTTTAATGAGTTATTTGAATCAATAAAGGTCACTCGTAACAAAAATAACGAACAAATAGCTTCATTGCAAAAGGAAATTGAGAATCTGAAGAGTCAGGTAAAAGGAAAATGCCAATGACCAATGGGGAGAATGGTGTATCAAAGGTTCACTCTTGTAATAAATATGCTTTGTCTGTGAAATATGTCCCTCCTCATCTCAGGAACAACAAACTTGCTGTTCAAACATACTTCTCATCCCTTAAGGATTGCCTAGAATGTCTGCGTGAGATTGTTGAAGAGGATAAGTTAGAGAAACCTCATGATAATGCAATTGGACATGCATGCTTATATGTCAAACGATCTCAAGAAATCCTAGAATGCTTGATCACAATATGCCCAAAGTCCTTAGGTGAGAGAGTTAATCCTTTGATTCCATGTTCGATGCCTAATGCCAAGTATGATATTCATTCGATGCCCAATGTCTTGAATGTGAACCTTAGTGTGCCTTTAAGTAGTTCAGATTCCAGATCTGTCAATGCTATGAAAGATAACTCAAGTGTGCCTTCTAGGAGTACAAATCCCAGCACTTCTAGTTTTAAGAAAGTGAACCTTAGTGTGCCTGCATGTAGTTCAGATCCCATCACATCTAAACAAGTGATACAAAGAATAGTAAAACCAACTAATGTTCCCATTCCCTCTACAGGAGTAATCAGTGACATTAAAGGGAGCAAGTCAAAGTCTCAAGACAATACAAGGAATGATAGGACCTCGCAAGCTAAGAATGTGCACTGGAAAAGAGTAGAAGAACAATCTAGGAACTTTAAGCTTGAATCGAATAAAATGAATCGTGTTGATTCTAGTATTAGCCATAGGCGTACTGTAATTAATTCGAATTCTGATACTATTTGCAAACCTTGTATTGATGTCTGCTTGAATTCTGTTTCTAATCATGAATGTGGTGTTAATGTTTTGCCTAATGATGTTAATTGTCCAGTTAATGTTGTTAATGCTAAAATTCAAGCTAAAAAGGCAAAAAGGCAAAAACGAAAGAAAGTTAGAAAACAGTGGAAACCCACAGGAAGAACATTTAGTAAGATAGGCTATTATTGGATACCTGTTGGTCATAAGAATAATCAGACAATGCCCACTAGAAAATGGATGCCTACTGGTAGAACTATTCCCTTAAGAAGTGAGCACACTGTGAACAGGGCTAATACAGACACTAGTACTGCATCTATTCACAATGATTCCAGTGCCTTAATTTCTTATATGAATGCTTCTTTATCTGATGTGGGTGTTCCAACCATTGTTACTAACCAAATGGAACCCATTCTTGCATGGGGATCCCAATTATCCAGTTATCCATTCTTGTCTGTGTTCAACTGCAGATCGTTCAAATCGTTCTGTGGTACCTGGACTCAGGCTGTTCCAAGCATATGACTGGCGACTGGTCACGGCTCATGAACTTCGTGAGCAAATTCATCGGGACAGTTAGATTCGGGAATGATCATTCCGGTGCTATTATGGGTTATGGAGACTATGCTGTTGGCAAAAGTGTTATCTCTAGGGTTTACTATGTAGAAGGTCTTGGTCACAACTTGTTCTTTGTTGGTCAATTCTGCGATTCTGATCTAGAAGTAGCCTTCAGAAAACATATCTGCATTGTTAGAGAACTTGATGGTAAGGAACTTTTAAGAGGTTCACGTGGTCAAATCTATACACCATCTCTATCGAAGATATGATGAAGTCTTCTCCAATTTGCTTACTGTCAAAGGCCTCTAAAACAAAGTCATGGTTATGGCATCGTCGTCTCAATCACTTGAACTTCGGTACCATCAATGATCTCTCCAGAAAGGACTTAGTTGTAGGTTTACCTAGACTCAAGTACGAAAAGGATCATCTTTGTTCAGCATGTCAATTGGGAAAAAGCAAGAAGTATGCCCATAAACCCAAACCTACTAACTCTGTCACAGAAGTTCTTCATATGATTCACATGGATTTATGTGGACCAATGAGGGTGCAGAATATATTTGGGAAGAAATATGTGTTAGTTGTGGTTGATGATTTCTCTAGATTCACCTGGGTCAAGTTCTTAAGGACAAAGGATGAATCTCCTGATATCATCATCAAACTCATCAAACAACTGCAGGTTCGGCTTAACAAAACAGTCAGAATAATAAGAACAGACAATGGAACTGAGTTTGTCAACAAACAACTCAGTGAATTTTATGAAAGCGTTGGAATCAGCCATCAAAGAAGTGTTCCACGAACTCCTCAACAGAACGGTGTAGTTGAAAGACGAAATCGAACTCTTGTAGAAGCCGCTAGAACAATGCTGATTTACTCAAAGGTTCCAATGTTTCTCTGGGCTGAAGCTATTGCCACTGCATGCTACACACAAAATCGTTCCCTGATTCACACTGTTCATGGAAAAACTCCATATGAACTTGTCCACAACAGAAAACCTAATCTCTCTTTCCTTCGTGTGTTTGGTGCATTGTGTTATCCAACTAATGAGGGACAAGACGTAGGCAAACTTAGAGCTAAAGCAGACATTGGAGTATTTGTAGGGTATACACCAAACAAAAAGGGATACCAAATCTACAACAAAAGAACCCGAAATATCATGGAAACAATTCACGTTACGTTTGATGAGCTGACCGGTCAAATGGCTCCTGGACAATCCAGTTCAGGACCCGCACTTCAAAACAGTCCCATTGGTTCATCCCTTGTTCCAAACTCTTCTCAAGAAACTCCATATGTACCTCCATCTGAAGATGATTTAAAGAAATTGTTTGATCCTATGTTTGATGAACTTTATGATCCAAGTACTAATGAGGTGTCGATTCCTACTACAGAGGCTGCTCATATTCCTGTGAATGAAGTCAATCCCTCAGTCTCAATATCTTTAAGTCAAGAAGCGCCTGCTGCTGATCCTTCAGTATCATCAACAAATCATCATTCTTCGAATGTACATCATGGAAATGTTTATGGCATCAATGATGAAGTTAATCCCTTTGCTACTACTGAAGATGCTCCATTTGAAAACATATTTGCTCCTGAATCTTCATCAGAACCATCTTCTTCAGGAGACATCGACTCTGCTACTTCAGTCCCTCAACTACTGCCACATGAACACCTTAGAAACTGGACTCACGATCACCCACTAGACAACATCATTGGAAATCCCTCTCGTCCTGTATCAACACGGAAACAACTTGCAACCGATGCCTTATGGTGCTTCTTCAACTCCATACTATCTAAGATCGAACCAAAAGATGTTAAAACTGCCATGAATGAAGATAGCTGGTTCAATGCCATGCAAGATGAAATTCATGAGTTTGATCGACTTGATGTATGGGAGTTAGTACCTGCTCCAGACTGTGCTATGATTATTGCTCTTAAATGGATCTTCAAAGTGAAACTTGATGAGCATGGTGATGTGTTGAAGAACAAGGCTCGATTAGTTTCTAAAGGATACCGTCAAGAGGAGGGTATTGACTTTGAAGAATCTTTTGCTCCAGTTGCTCGAATCGAGGCAATCAGAATCTTTTTGGCTAATGCTGCTAGTAAGAACATGATAGTCTATCAGATGGATGTAAAGACAACATTTCTGAATGGAGATCTTAAAGAAGTCGTCTACGTCAGCCAACCTGAAGGATTTGTGAATCAAGAGCATCCTACTCACGTTTATCGTTTGAAGAAGGCTCTTTACGGTTTAAAGCAAGCTCCAAGGGCATGGTATGATACATTTACAAACGGACTGAAGGACCACTTGTTACAACCTAGTTGACGAGGAAACGATTTAGACCATCTATCTTCTTTGAAACTGTCACATAGTATGGTACGGGAACCTCGAACGAAATTTGGCATTTCTCGGAAGAAGTTTGCTATTTGCACTCATCCTACGAGAACTAAGTGTTTAGGAAGTCCAACCGACTGTATCTGCTGAAGAAATTCTAGAGGCAAGTCTTTACGGCAGAAATGTAGGTAGACTATCTGTTGGTACAAGAATGATCGTCGTAATCGGTTTTTCTAAAACTAACGGAGCTAAGCTCGTTGACCTCGTTTTCTAAGAAGTTTCAGTTATGGGAGGAGAACTGCCATAGGAAATCGTTGATTAGCTCGGAACAAGAAGTTATGTAGAAAAACTCCATATGAACTTGTCCACAACAGAAAACCTAATCTCTCTTTCCTTCGTGTGTTTGGTGCATTGTGTATCCAACTAATGAGGGACAAGACGTAGGCAAACTTAGAGCTAAAGCAGACATTGGAGTATTTGTAGGGTATACACCAAACAAAAAGGGATACCAAATCTACAACAAAAGAACCCGAAATATCATGGAAACAATTCACGTTACGTTTGATGAGCTGACCGGTCAAATGGCTCCTGGACAATCCAGTTCAGGACCCGCACTTCAAAACAGTCCCATTGGTTCATCCCTTGTTCCAAACTCTTCTCAAGAAACTCCATATGTACCTCCATCTGAAGATGATTTAAAGAAATTGTTTGATCCTATGTTTGATGAACTTTATGATCCAAGTACTAATGAGGTGTCGATTCCTACTACAGAGGCTGCTCATATTCCTGTGAATGAAGTCAATCCCTCAGTCTCAATATCTTTAAGTCAAGAAGCGCCTGCTGCTGATCCTTCAGTATCATCAACAAATCATCATTCTTCGAATGTACATCATGGAAATGTTTATGGCATCAATGATGAAGTTAATCCCTTTGCTACTACTGAAGATGCTCCATTTGAAAACATATTTGCTCCTGAATCTTCATCAGAACCATCTTCTTCAGGAGACATCGACTCTGCTACTTCAGTCCCTCAACTACTGCCACATGAACACCTTAGAAACTGGACTCACGATCACCCACTAGACAACATCATTGGAAATCCCTCTCGTCCTGTATCAACACGGAAACAACTTGCAACCGATGCCTTATGGTGCTTCTTCAACTCCATACTATCTAAGATCGAACCAAAAGATGTTAAAACTGCCATGAATGAAGATAGCTGGTTCAATGCCATGCAAGATGAAATTCATGAGTTTGATCGACTTGATGTATGGGAGTTAGTACCTGCTCCAGACTGTGCTATGATTATTGCTCTTAAATGGATCTTCAAAGTGAAACTTGATGAGCATGGTGATGTGTTGAAGAACAAGGCTCGATTAGTTTCTAAAGGATACCGTCAAGAGGAGGGTATTGACTTTGAAGAATCTTTTGCTCCAGTTGCTCGAATCGAGGCAATCAGAATCTTTTTGGCTAATGCTGCTAGTAAGAACATGATAGTCTATCAGATGGATGTAAAGACAACATTTCTGAATGGAGATCTTAAAGAAGTCGTCTACGTCAGCCAACCTGAAGGATTTGTGAATCAAGAGCATCCTACTCACGTTTATCGTTTGAAGAAGGCTCTTTACGGTTTAAAGCAAGCTCCAAGGGCATGGTATGATACACTGTCAAAGTTTCTTCTATCTATCGGATTTAGCAAAGGAGCAGTTGACCCAACATTGTTCACCAGGAAGTCAGGCAAACATTTAATTCATGTTCAAATTTATGTTGATGATATTATTTTTGCCTCTACAGACCCAATGGAATGTGATCATTTTTCAAATGAAATGAGTTCAAAATTTCAAATGTCAATGATGGGACAAATGTCATTTTTCTTGGGATTACAAATTTCGCAAAGTCCCAGAGGCATTTTTATAAATCAATCCAAATATGCAACTGAGATCTTAAAGAAATTTGGATTTGATTCAAGTGACCCTGTTGACACTCCCATGATTGATCGAACCAAACTAGATGAGGACCACTCAGGGATCATGATTGACCAAACAAAATATCGTAGTATGATTGGATCCCTGATGTACCTCACAGCTAGTAGACCAGACATATTGTTCGCTGTTTGCATGTGTGCTAGATACCAGGCTAAGCCTACTAAAAAGCACCTGGAAGCGGTTAAACGGGTCTTTCGGTATCTCCAAGGAACCATCAATATGGGTCTTTGGTACCCGAAGAACACCGGTATGTCACTAACAGCCTATGCAGATGCTGATCATGCAGGGTGTCAAGTTACTCGTCGAAGTACATCTGGAGGTGCTCAGTTTTTGGGTGATAAACTTGTGAGCTGGTCTTCAAAGAAGCAAATGAGTACTTCTATTTCCTCTACAGAGGCTGAATACATAGCCATGTCATCCTGTTGTGCTCAAATCTTATGGATGAGATCTCAATTATCTGACTATGGCTTTGAATTCAACAAAATCCCTCTGTACTGTGATAATAAAAGTGCTATTGCTCTCTCATGCAACAACGCTCAACACTCAAGAGCAAAGCATGTCGACATTCGACATCATTTCATCAGGGAACAAGTGGAAAAAGGTGTGGTAGAACTCTATTTTGTGAGGTCTGAATATCAGTTAGCATACATCTTCACCAAAGCTCTTCCAAGAGAACGTTTTGAGTTTATTCTTCCACGTCTTGGCTTGAAAAGCCTTCAACCAGAAACACTCAAACGTCTTCAGGAGGAAGACGAGGAGTAAAGGTCTATCTTCATCTATCTCTTGTAAATATTTATTCGAAAAACAAAATACAAAATTATAAAACCTTCAAAAAAATCAAATAGAAAAATATAAAACTTTCAAAATCCATAAAAATTTGAAAAATTCGAAAAATCTTCAAAAAATATTGTCATTTTGTCATGTTTCTCTCGATTCGATAATATCTACGGTCTTGATGTTGTCATTCAAAGAATGACACGGGAATTTAGATGTTGTTCGAATTAAAAAAAAAAAAAAAAAAAAAAAAAAAAAAAAAAAAAAAAAAAATTGGGAGAAAGAGAAAAATATGGTTTATTGTCTTTTCAGGCAGTAACCCGCTTTTCAAAGAAAGAACAGAGCCATGCTTTACCATGTTTTCAAATTCCATGCTCTGATTCTATAAACATTTATCTGCTGAAAACTAACCACTTTGAAAAATAACTCGGTCTCTATTTTTGATAAATCATCAGGACTTATTCGCCAAAATCTCTATCTCTCAATCAACAACCTATGTCATTGATTGAGGGGGAGAATGATTTCAATTAAATTAAAAAGTTATTTGACATTAAATTGTTTTCAAAAGATGTACATGCATGTTTTATCAATGGAGTTTTAAAGTCTAAAAATCCGATCCTTATCAGTTAAAATGCTTTCATAATCAAGTCACAATTCCCCTTAAAATCTTTCAAAATCAATTTAAATCAATAAGAGATCACAAATCTCAAATGATTTGACAATTGTGATCGGGGGAGAATGTGTGATTTAAATTGGATTTAAACTGATAATTCGGTAAATGGTTTTATAAGGATGTACATGCTATCCTTCCCACATGTGACAAACGATTTCAAATTTTCCATGCACATGTTGAGGGGGGGCATCTATCTTAAACCTATGATTTGAAACGTGATCATTTATCTCAATGTGCAGGTTCCCTCTAGTATGTGCAAAACTCTTTTCAAACCTCGAGGCACATATTGAGGGGGAGCAAACTTATGGAAACCTCATCCTTCCCGGAAATGCTTTATCTACTTGATTTGATCAAGGAAGTGATGGTGATATCTTTTAGAAAATGGTAATCAAAGAAGTAATTTCTTCCTCTTGCCTTCGTGTGCAAAACGATTTCAAACAATTCATGCACATGTTGAGGGGGAGCACTTATTCTAAGAATATCAAAAACAATTCAGGTACAAAACGTTTTGATAATATATCACAAGTATCTGGACTGATTTTCAAATGGTTTTCAATTGGTTCCAATGGCAGATGAATAATACCAAATAGACCGACCAACTTTACTTTATGTACGGTGATATAAGGATGATAAGGTTAGGTATGTGTTCCCATGATCCGCCAGAACCGGAGGGATCTACCCAGGGACTATCTACTAGTTAGTATAGAGTTCTTAGGTATGATGTTAAAAGGAGAAAAATGAGATATGGGAAGAGTGCGGACTGAGACTGAGCTAGTACTGAAATAAACCCAACAAGGCTCTAGCTATGAAGTCTCGGTAAGCACTGAAGGGGTTGAAGAATTAAAAAGAATTGAATGAGAAAAGGGTGAAAACAAATAGCCCTCCATATATTCAACCTTAGGGCAGAAACCGGGTTCAATTCATATGCTACTGATGGTAACATCGGTATTGAAGACAAGACGTCATGGACACAGTGACGCACTGCACTTCAACTTTCCAAACCACTCAAGTTCCTCTTAAAAGGACTTGTTTCATTCTCACGGGGAACCGACATTATCTATCGACTTTCTCTTAGAGATTGTTGATATTGAAGAGGGAGACCCTCTCCCTAGTCTCCGGCACAGGATCCAAATATGCACAAAATTGAGTCTAGAGCCACGAGATCATTAATAAATCTCATTAGGGCACTTTCAATGAAGACTCTCTGTTTCACACAATGTGAAATGAGAGATTATATCTTGAGTCCTACGCATTATCCTTGTGGTATTGTCAGAATATCTGAGTGATGTGTAAACATATTCACAAAGAAGATGGAAAACCTTCTGGAGCCAACATCAAACAAGCTCCTGGTAGGTGGCAGGTGAGATCTATCATATAGATCAACCATGTGACAACTGAACAGAAACAATGGGGCGATTCAATCTCTTGAATCAATCCTGGTTCAGGTTATGGATTGACGGATACCTTTGAAAAACCGGTCTTTGTGCTCAATAACTCTTTTCTTTAGCACATCGACCGTGTACTAATTTTTCAAACCAAAAGGTGTTTTTATGATTGATAATTGATTTCCAATAAAACCTTCGTTGTATTGCAAAAACAATTTCTATTGAGCAATACACGATTGTTTTTCAAATCTCTTTTCATCAATCAGTGGACTTAAACTCGCTGGTTCACTCACTCCGTGTTGTCTTTTTTGAGACGTTCCGGTTTGAGAACAGCTAGAGCAGCTACGAAACCCTGTCAAGGAAATTCTTCAGAATTATACCTGATCACAGGCAGTACATGTACTGAACAACGGGGAACCGTGGGCCGTGTACCTCAATTCAACTAAAAGTGGTCAAAGATACTTTTGTACGCTTTATTGTTAACTGTTGTATGCAGGTACGCCCGACGTTTGTAGCTGATCAGAATGAAGCGGTCAATCCATAGCCGCATGCTCACACAATACATTCATCTCTCAAGAAATCATGATAAGTGCATCAATGACTCTGATATTTACACTCCATGCTTCTGCTACGCTGCTGCCAATATCATGAATCAACGAAAGCTTCCGCTACTCTAATGAGAAGATATCATAATCCAGAATGTGAGCATGTCGGTCCGAAAGTCACAACATCACATAATACCAACACCACAATGGATGTCTCAGAGACTTTTATTAGCTGATGGTCTCAAAAGCTGGCTCAAATTTATTATCACGTGGATCATTAAAAGACCTCCACCTGGAGTAACCAAACATGCAATGTGTAGAATCAATGACTACGAGCCTAGGAGCAAAGTACTACATCAAGAATGCAAGAACAATTGTTAATGTAATATCTATTTGTATTCAATGTAATTTTAGTACATGATTGAGGTGACCTCCCTTAGGGGGAGATTGTTAGGAATTAGAAATTCCAGGTATTAAAGAGTCGGTCACCTCAAGTATATGTAATCGTTAGAAAGCTCGTAGTCGTAGTTATTTTAAGTTAAGTAGTATTTAGTTAAGTAACACCGTGGAGGACGGACGGGTATTTACCCACTGTATGCCTGATCCACAGCCCGTTGTGTGGCGTTTTATTGTAAGACTATAAATACTCTCTACCTTCCAAGGTAGAGAGTTGGAGCTCATAATAATATCTTTCTCCTTCTCTCACTAAGTTCCCTAAACCTCTAACTTTCTCTCTCTAGAATACCACTTATACGCCAACTTGATGTTATGGTTTGATGTGTAAGTGAAAACTAATATCATACAAAACTGGTCTGCGATTTTCTGGAAAAAATTCTAGAAAATTTACATCTTTAGAGTCTGAAAAAATTTCTGCAAAACATCCATTATGACTTGATACAAGCATTTGACTCGAACAAACACACATATATATCTTTTAATGAATTGCTATTCTCATGTTTACATTTCTTTGAAAACGTGTGTAATCCTCCCTACACTTATCCTTTATGTAAAATACCTTTATATGCAATTAAGACGAGGTTAAAAAACAAAATAAAGCATTTTTACAAATTTAAACATGAGAATAAGCAATCAATAAAGGATATATGACACTAACAAGCAAACAATTAAGCATGGGTTGCCTCCCACGAAGCGCTTTTCTTTATTTAAGAGTCTTGTAGCTAGACTCGTAGTCGTGCCCTTACGTTTTCCTTCTCTTAGAGGCCCATTCTATTATCTCAACTCTATTTTCATCACGAATGTATTCAGGGCCCAAATCTAGACAAGCGGTATAGCGAATCTTGTCTTCCCAATCAACTTCAAAGGCCGAAATGCAGTCTACATCAAGATCATCAATACCCTCAAACTTCTTATTTTTGTAGGGCATTATATACTTAACACATTCGGTCCCATTTGAGAATTTGACTATTTCTTTCTCTTGATCATAAACCATCATAGACTCTTCAATAAATGGTCTCCCAAGTATCACATCTCCTAGAACTCCATCGATAATGCCCTTAACATTTTCTAGGATCATGACATCGCACCTATATGTGAAGTTTCCTACGAAGACATGTAATCCTTTAACCCTCCCGACATAGTTACTCACCTTCCTAGGGTAAAAGGGATCCCTCATAGGTCCTAACTTTTCATTCATGATCCAATTTTAGTAAAGCCTAGACATTATGTTCATAGGTGCCTTATAATCTATGTAAGTGTGATCCCTATATAAGTATCCAATCATGCACGATATCTTGATATTTTTAGGGTTACCACTTTTTATGCATGGGTTAAAGGGTGGTCGTGGAAAGTTAACTACATTATAGTGATAAGCAATTTCCTTCCCATTAGGGTATGAATCGAAATACTCCCTAAGTTCCTCCTCCTCCTTGCTTCCATCCATAATTTCCAAAACCTTATAATCTCCTTCCACAATTTCATCTTCTGAATCACTCGAGGTTAAATCACTATCTAGGGTACCAGTGGATTCCTCAAGGGCTTTTTCAAGTGCACTTTCAATTATCCTATTTAGTTTCTTAAGTTCTCCAATTTCACTAACAATGCGAGCTCGGAGTTGGTTGGCAAAAGTTGGATCGAGTGGTGGGTATTTGTTTGATGGGGAATTGTTGTTTGGTGGGTCATCACCTTCCATGATGAAAAGTGATGGGGTTACGAACAAAGGTCACGAAGAAGGGGGATAGACTACGAGAAAGCTAAAAATTGAGAAAAATTTACTTGATAGGAATCAAGCAAAGAAACCTAAACGAGGTGGACTACTAACTAGCTATTCTATTCCCCGGCAGCGGCGCCAAAAACTTGATAGCGCTACACGCGTCGTTCGGGGTCAAAGGAACTTCCTTTTCTTCGAGCAAGTTTTATAACACCCTAGGTAGTGAACCTAATCGTTGTAGTGTAGTATTAGGGTAAGCCACGGGTATTGATATCGTTCTCTAGGGGAATAGGAATGCTAGTGAGAAGTTACTACGCTAAGGTTGGGGTTGAGGAAGATTATTTTTTTATCTTTTTTATGTTTTTTAGGAAATGGAAAGGTACGAATCTCGGGGTTTGGATTTGGGGGTTGGTATTTCTACCGATTACACTACTTATCTAATTATCTAATCTAGGTGTATGTAGTCTATGTCTAATTATTGTGTGCTCGTATCATAGTTTAAAGATGTGTTCACTTAGGTTTTATTACTCCTTAATTATCTCCTATTGATGGTTGAATTGTCACGTCCTTATTCTTAATCGCGTTGTGTGTCTAAAGTCGTGAGGTATGCGTTTATCCCTAACTCTTTGAACTTACCAAAGGGTCTCGTCTACAAAACCCTCTAGGGATTATAAACTCTAACTCAAAGGCCCTCTTTGGATGGTTTAGCCTACAACCGCTCTAAGTGCTATAGCCTAAGGTTCACAAAGATTAATCAAGCATTAATTACACAACGAATGACCTATCGCATTACTAGATCATTAATCAATTAAGATAAGAGACAACCAATCAATATTTAATAATTAAGTTTCATATTCCCTAAGCAAACACACAAGTAAATTAGCCGGACATGGAGAACATGCAAGCATACACACAAATAATTGAAGACATAATTGAATTAATGAAGTAAAACACTTATCTTGATGTAAGCTAGGGTTTGGAACCCTAAAATACTATACAAGACAGCCTTGGTTCGGTTTAGGTTTTTACTCCAAAAGACTACACAAAAATACTGAAAAATTCAGATTCTATATATAAGATTACATATGCGACGGCGTCACCTTATGATTTGTGACGCCGTCGGGTCGCCGTCATTAGGGTTTCGTCTTGGCCACGTTAGTCTTGCGACGGTGTCACCTTGTGCTTGTGACGCCGTCCTCTTCAGCTTCCGACGCTGTCTAGATCAAATCTAGGCCGTCTGAGTTGCGACGGCCTACTCTTTTAAATCCTGACACCGTCACTTGAAAATAAGAAATTTGGTTTCTGTGCCGTCACAAAATGCTCCGACGGCGTCGCAGTTAAGCAGTGACGCCGTCACCTTGTACTTTAGCAGCTTGAGTGTCTTGATTCTTGACTTTGGCCATTTTCTTCGTATATCCGCGCCTTTTCGTCCAAATAAGTGCCATTACAGCAATTTGCCTTCAAGAGACCTAAAAAGTGAAAAAGAACGATATTAAGTAATAAAGGATACAAAAGTGATCAAATAAGGGCTTAAACGACCCCTCAAAAAGGTACATTTTAAAACCTTATCACATCTTCTAGATACATTGTATCTATTTGGATACCCATGATCCAAAGTACATAACCCATGACCCATGATCCATAACCTATAACCCAAATAGGAGGAGCGTTTGGCGGATCCCCCAGTTTACACTGGACAGATCCCGCATGTAAGGGATCCGTGGGATCCGGGGGATAGTAGAGGATTTTTTTCCTATAAATAGTGAGCCATTTTTTCATTGTAACTTGACACTCTCACACATACTTTCTCTTAGTATTGTAAACTCTCTAACCTCAGATCCAAAGGGTCTTTCTATGTAGTTTTGTGTTTGTGTGATTCTCTAGGTTCCTCTTAAAGGTGAGATCACCACCTCTTGAAGTCAAGCAAGCTCAAGTCCATGAGTTGCGAAGCTTCGTCATCATCAAGGGTACTGAAGTTCTCTTGTTGATAGTTCTCTCTTCCTCCCTAGAAGTGTTGTGTTGAAGCCATTAGTGAAAGATGCCAAAAAGGGTCTAGTCGAAGGCATTAGTGAAAGATCCCAAGTGTACGTGTCAAAGGAATTAGTGAAAGGTGCCAAAGGTATGTGTCAAAGGCATTAGGGAAAGGTGCTGGAGGATCGTGTTAACGGCATTAGTGAAAGGTGCCTAGGGTGTAAATTCTATAAGGTACACCGATGTACAAGATAGACTAGTTAGGGCAAAGGATATTGATATCTTTGATGATGTTGTTATAAGGAGTGTGTCTCCTTTGGGATAGGTGGTGTGTAGTGTTAGGTAATAGTTCCTCCTTTGTAATGAAACTCGATATCTAGCCTTGTACCGGATAAAGTGTAGGCGACGTTTTGATAGGTTTGGTTCTACCTCGTGGAAGAACCCGGTGTCTAGCCTTGTACCGGATAAAAAGTAGCGACGTTGTGAAGGCTTCTCTGCCACAAGGAGTTTGTATTGTGTAGTGCTAACGAACTCTCGAGTAGGTGACTCGGGGAGTGGAGTAGGGCAAGGAAGGTGTCCTTGTAGTCGAACCACTATAAACCGTGGTTTTGTGTTTCTTACTCTTTACCTTTACATTACGTATTTACATACTTATCTATCAACATCCAACATACACATCTAATAGATTGACATAGGTCAATATAAATAGTTTAAAACGAAGTCTTAATCGGTAAAACTATTCAATCCCCCCCCCCTTCTAGTTTCCCACAATTGGTACCAAAGCTTCGTTACCAAGTTTCTTAAGAGTATATTGTACTTTTAAAACTTGATACGATCCGTGTATGATTAAAAACCACAAAGAAGGAAATTTCTTAAAAACAAAAGGTCACGTTTTAAAAATATTTTATAATGTTGGATAATGACTGATCGTTCTAATATTTTCCTTGTTGAGAATTCTCCATACTAGGATTTGGGCATCCTAGAAGATCATGAAGAATTTCGCATCGATATTTCTTTTTCTTAAAAGAATATATATAGCAAAGGATTTTGGCATCCTAGAAGATCATGAAGAATTTTGCATCGATATTTCTTTTTCTTAAAAAGAATATATATAGCAAAGGTATGCTCTTTAATAACTTACTTACAAATAAATTATTATTGTATAATTTATAGCTTAATTAATAATATCATTTCGTTTAAACATGTAAAGATTAGTAGACTCACTACGTTTACTTAAAAATAACTAAAGTTGTTATCTATATTGAACTCACCATCAAGAATAGTATTCTTCGTTGATCTCTATAGACAAAACTACAAACTAGTGATAATGATATCTTGGCTATTCGAGAGCCTTGGTCATCATTTCTCACATAAGGTTGTTGACATTTCATCTATGTCAATAGTGCCCATGTGAAACTCCTCATATCATGATAAAATAGTATTTTATCATAATTCTTAAAACTTTCCAAAAAATTATGATTTATTCATAAAAAGAGAACCTCGTCAAATAGGACTAGTAAAACACGTCAAAACCCCAAACCATAAGTTATAGAGCTTAAACACCAACTCTAGCCGAGAATTAGAACTCCCAAATCAAAATTATCAAAGTTCACTTAAACTGTTAAACTGCTGATATGCCGGATCCCTAAGTTTGAACTCGCCAGATCCCTCATTCAAGGGATCCGTGGGAACCGGCATATCAGAAGACAGATTAAGTAATAGATGATCACTGTGGAGTTCTATTCATCACTTTACTCTCTCAAACTCACAAATATAAAACCTAATTTATTGTTCACAGGAGTCCATTCATCATCTTTTCAAAGGAAACAATCACTTGTGTAAGTATAATCTTCACTACATTGTTATTTCAATTCTTTAATTCCTAGGAGTACGATTTTCATCTTAAGAAATTGAGTTCAAATGGGTTTATCAAAATTTGGTATCACATTGTTTTCTAAGATAAACTGAATCAAAGAATCAACATTCTTAATACAAATTAAACTCATCTTTTGAATTCAATGAAGATGTATTGAGCAAAATCGTGATGAACCCCATTAGGATACTATTCACACAATTAACACCACATTGTGGTTTTGATGTTTAGGACCAATCATGCCTAGCAATAGAAAACAAGATTACCATGACACGGCACATTACATTCCCATGTATCATAGAAAGGATGGCTTAAACCCGGATGACCGAAAAGCCTTCAAATTGTTGGAAAAGAGACTATTCCACGAAGGACGAGTAGTTGAGCCCTCATTCATCAACAACACCGACATTCCCCAAGTCTTTGCGGGAATCAACTTGCAATGCCTCTTGAGCATCAATGAATAAATTTGTCCGATGTTTGTCCTAGAGTTTTACAAGAGCATGTGGATCATTCGAAATGAAGATGGAACCATTTCGATAGCTTTTATCATCAATGAGCATGAATTCACCTTCACTATTGAAGATTTAGCTAGGATACTTCGTATCCCTTGTCGAGGAGTATGCATGTACTCAGATGAATGGTCATTGGCCAATCTACATGACATGCTGGATCATCACGAGGTATACTTCACACCCTCCTGGAACCGGCTACGGTAGGAGATACTGTCTTCATGGAAAGATCCTCTCCATCAAGATTCAACAGGAAGTCCAAGGTCATCTATAGAATCCTTTTTAAATGGAGCTTTTGGAGATGTTCCACTTATACAAGAAATGGGAACTAGTGCTAAGGGAGAACGTCCTTTGTTTGGTGGGAAATAAGGATCATCCCAACGCTTTCCTAAGCTACATGATCTATTGCCTTGTTACCGGGACTCATTTCAATCTCGCCTATTACATGGTCAAACGGATGGCAAGTGTGAAAAGGACGGAAAAGATGGTGCTCCCCTATGCCATGCTCTTAACTCGCCTAGCTAATTTCGTCTTTGCTCTAGATCCATCTCCCTACTCCGATAAACACACCTTTTGCAACAAGGTCATGGTGCCCTTGTCAGATGAGAAGACTACAAGGATTATGGTTGAAGGCAAGAGACCTCACCCACCAACGGACTCATCAGATGAAAGAGAGGGAGAAGGAAGCAACCTCATTGGCAACGTTCAACTTGACCCCCTAGCATACATTGACCAACTATTAGACATCCCGAGCCCATCACAAGAATTTCAACAAACAAAGGGGATGTTCAAATGTTTTGCTAACTTCCTTATGAAGAAGAAGAAGTAGGGGTGAAGGGTTGAAGAGTGAAGAGTAGAGGCGATGGAGTAGGAGTTTGAATGGGAGGGAAGGTAAGGTCGTGGACCTTAATTTGTGAACAATGGTCTGTAAAACAACTTAAACAATATTTTGTAGCTTAGGACTTAGCTCTAAGTAGATGGCATGACATGAACTAAAACATTCTAACCTAGGGAACCCAAAAATGAGAATTTTACGACGGCTTGATTACAATCAAGAAGTTGGTCCCGCTCATTTTGCTTACCTTCTAGTCGTCCTTACTTACTATGCATAATATTTATTGCTTGCATATTTGATTATTGAATGTAGAAATTATTAGGATGAGTATTTGCTAAGAAGTGCAAATTCTGCACATTTGCTATGAAGCTACTGGTCAGCAGTAGCCGGATCCCTGAGCTATAACTAGCCGGATCCCTCAAATGAGGGAACCGTGGGATCCAGGTAAACAGACAAGGAATTTTTTACACTTTCACTTCAATCCAACCCTCTAGACCTTATCATACTAGTTAAATATGATACTTTAGGATCTCTTTAGTCTTCCTCAAGATCAGTAGGTTTCATACTCACTCATAGCTAACATAGGATCACATTCAAGGTATTTTTGATTTATCACTTCACCAAAACTCACCATATTTCTGCTCCAATACTCGCACATTGTTCCTAACATTTACAAACACTTATTTTGTTATTTCTCTTAATTTTGACAAATTGATTGTAGTCATCTTTACCTCAAAATAGGCTTAAAACTAGTTTTTCATTTCTTTTTATTTTTTAGGAATTTTCCAAATTTTTATTAAGCCACCATCTGATCTCTCGGATCAATTATCTTCATTTTTCATCCTCAAATCATTAGTGTCATCCTTAAATGCTTACTTACACTCTCAAAAAGTCTACTTTCTTACCAAAAACCATCATTAGGTATCCTCACTCCTTATGGTTGGACATTTAAGTCCCATACCATTTAAGAAATCTTAGGGAACCCAAACACTCAAGATTTATAGGTACTAGACTCTAAAAGAACATAAACACTCCACCATTTTGCTGTTTGATAGACGGATCCCTAGTTTATAACTAGACGGATCCCTAAAGATATGGAACCATGGGATCCGGGTCTCCAAAACAGCTTATGATCAGTTTTCTCTTCTAATTCAAACTCTCTTTGGTAGTCTAAACACTTTTACTTGCCATTAAATGACTCCCTAGAATAGAACAACACTATAGTTGACCTTAGTGCATGCCAAAATTCTTAGTGGTCAAGAATTTAATTCATTAACTCAACTTCATCCTTTATAAACCAAGTATTCTTATGAGTTTAAACCATCATTCAAACCACAATTCAAAAATCAGTAGCTAAGACATCTAGTACATCCTCTCTTTCACTATGACTAAAGCATCTAGCAAGAACTTTTCAACCAAAGGTTCATCGAAAAAGAATGCTCATATGGTTCATGAGATATCTTCTGCCGAGTCATCTCCCGTAAGATGTCCAAATGCTAGAATCCCTCCTCAACAAATTCAATCAACCAAAGCTAGAAAAACCGCTAGGATTAGCATTTGACCTTTTGAGTTGGAAAGGCCTTCATCAAGCACTAAACCAAACACACCTAGCTCTAGTAAAACACCCAAGCCTTCATTTCTAGAACCTAGACTACATTCCTTTTCCGAACCTGTTTCCCATCCAAATCTCTACTCATTAGAAGACTCACCACCAAAGACTTCCCATTCACGAACCTCCTCGTTAAATAGGGAACCACCTTCACCATCAAATGTCCATCTTTTGAGACCAGAGATTGCCAAAGACCCAACCATATAGAGGACTTCCCATCTCCACCACTAACTCGTGCATCATCACCCTCATTTTTAGTTGAACCATACCTTATGTCGCTCAACTCACCTTCACAAATTCCACCATCCTTTGTGGAGCCTCCTCAAAACATTCCACCTCCTCTGGTTCCTAGTCATGACAATAATTGCTCTAATTGTCAACTCACCCAAGGACTTGTTCAAGAAGTACGAAATGAGTTGCATTTCATGTTTAATCATCTCCTTGAACGATTGGACCAAATCAACAAGTCTACTCGCCCTTAGATTTCAAGCACATTGATGCTTTTAAGTTTCCGTCACTTCTTAGAATTATTAGAAAATGTATTACATGTTTTAGTCATTCTCTTAGTTTTAGAAATATGTATATCATTTCTCATGTTTTTTATTGAATGAAATTACATGTTATATGCCATATGTTATTCAGAATTTGTTTGGTGCCTTTATACATAACTCTTGTTGATGTTGACACCATATTTTACATCCATATTGCTGTCTTAAGTATGCAGGCAGACGGATCTCTCACTTTGGTCTACACTGATCCCTCCCAGGGAGGAACCGTGGGATTTGTGAAACAGAAACAATTTTTCTTACTAATTTGAGTCTTATTTGCAGGAAATTATGCATCATATACTTGTTTTCTAACCCTTGTTTTGTAGATTTTCAATATACACTTGAATACTTTGACACCCTCAACAAGGGGGAGTTTCTTGTCAAAGCAAAACATTGGAAAAAAGCTTGCAATACTTGCATATAGGATTACATTACTACTTGACGTCCTTCTCATAAAAGAGCACTCGTCAAGGGGGAGCATGTTTGTCTAAAAGACGAAACCATTTGCAAACTATATTGCAAAACACTCGTTTAGCCTTCCTAATTACTTGACGCCCTCTACAAAGGGAAGCACCCGTCAAAGGGGAGCTAAGACGAGAATTCTTCTCTTCTCTTACTCTCTATTTTTAATATTTTTACTTTTCATATGTTTTTCTTCAAACAATGTGTTAGTTTCTTTTCGACGCTCTTTTTGTTTCGACATAAAGGGGGAGAAGAGAGTAAAAACTCCAATTCAAACTTTTATGAATATTAGTTTTTCCTTAAAGGAATCTTATGTTTTGTCATCAACAAAAAGGGGAGATTGTTAATACAAATAATCCGTAAAACCGTTTATTTATATTTTACGATTTTCTAATGTTTTGTCGATAACAAACGTAAAATCATTTTAACGAAACTACTAAAATACGTAAATGGTTTGAGCCAATAGTTTACTAACACACTTACATTTTCATATAAAACAATAAAAAAGTAATAGTGTTTACATGTTATAGAAATGCATATGTATAATAACTAGTGTTTACATAATATGGATATATACCTATATATGCTTAGTATATATTGTAATGGGTAATGTAATGGGTAGAAATCTAACTATTTGACCCACTGACTAGATACATTGAATAGAGTTAGGTAAAACCCAAAGTCCATGACCCATACCCATGGAGCTTGATCCATAACCCATGACCCATTGCATAACATCATGCTTGAAGTCATGTTGGATATTATCCATAACCCATGAAGCTAACCCATGACCCATTGACTAGATGCATTGCATCTTCTAGATACATTGTATATATTTGGATACCCATGATCTAAATTCCATAACCCATGACCCATGATCCATGACCCATAACCCAAATAGGAGGAGCGTATGGCGGATCCCCCAGTTTAAACTGGACGGATCCCTCATGTAAGGGATCCGTGGGATCTGGGGGACAGTAGAGGCTTTTTTGCTTATAAATAGTGTGCCATTTCTTCATTGTAACTTGCCACTCTCACACATACTTTCTCTTAGTATTGTAAACTCTCTAACCTCATATCCAAAGGATCTTTCTATGTAGTTTTGTGTTTGTGTGATTCTCTAGGTTCCTCTTAAAGGCAAGATCACCACCTCTTGAATTCAAGCAAGCTCAAGTCCATGAGTTGCCAAACTTCGTCATCATCAAGAATACTGAAGTTCTCTTATTAATAGTTCTCTCTTCCTCCCTAGAAGTGTTGTGTTGAAGGCCATAGTGAAAGATGCCAAAAAGGGTCAAGTTGAAGGCATTAGTGAAAGATTCCAAATGTACGTGTCAAAGGCATTAGTGAAAGGTACCAAAGGTATGCGTCGAAGGCATTAGTGAAAGGTGCTAGAGGATCGTGTTAAAGGCATTAGTGAAAGGTGCCTAGGGAGTACATTCGATAAGGTGCATCGATGTAAAATATTGATTAGTTTTGGCAAAGGATATTGATATCCTTGATGAGGTTGTAATAAGGAGTGTGTCTCCTTTGGGATAGGTGTTGTGTAGTGTTAGGTAGTAGTTCCTCCTTTGTAATGGAACTCGGTATCTAGCCTTGTACCGGAAAAAGTGTAGGCGACTTTGAGATAGGTTTGGTTCTACCTCGTGGAAGAACCCGGTGTCTAGCCTTGTACCGGATAAAAAGTAGGCGACGTTGTGAAGGCTTCTCTGCCACAAGGAGTTTGTGTTGTGTAGTGCTAACAAACTATCGAGTAGGTGACTCGGGGAGTGGAGTAGGGTAAGGAAGGTGTCCTTGTAGCCGCACCACTATAAACACTCATGTCGTGGTTTTGTGTTTCTTACTCTTTACCTTTACATTACGTATTTACATACTTATCTATTAACATCCAACATACACATCTAATAGATTGACATAAGTCAATCTAAATAGTTTAAAACGAAGTTTTAATCGGTAAAACTATTCAACCCCCCTTCTAGTTTTCCACACATTCTAGTGATCATATTTTGTAGCAAAGAAGATCAAGGCATAATCAAGCTTCAACAATTAGTTGGAAGGCTTATTTGTTTTGTTGTTGTGTGATCTATTATTGTTCATACATCATTGTTGTACCAAACCATCTTAAATCTCTGAGTGTGAGTGGTTAGTATTTTAGTCCTCAAAATACATAGTGTGTTGGGAGTGGTTGTACCTTTGTAAAAGAACTCGACATCTAGTTTTGTGTCAGAATATTGTGTAAGCGACGTTTAAATGTTTTCTCCGCCGGTTAAAGGAGATTGTTGATTAGTGAAGATAACTCTCGAGTTGGAGACTCAGGGAGTGGATTAGGACAAGGAAAAAGAGTCCTTATAGACTGAACCACTATAAACAACTTTGTCGTGGTTTGATTGTTTCTTTCCTTACTTACTATCTATTGCTTGCATATTATTCATTCTTCACTAACATATCATTTATCTATATTGATTGATTTTACAATAAAGCTTCAAATAAGATTTTAAACATTAAACTTATTCAACCCCCATTCTAGTTTTCCACAATACCAAATCATAGTCGTACAAATCATGGTAACCGAATCATATCATACAGAAGTCATAATGGAACGAATCATAACAAAGAATCATAGCATACGAATCGATTCAGAAAGCAAGCAAAAGATCGTCATAGGGGAATCATAGCAAGGGATCATATCAAAGGATCGGAACGTACGAAGGTATCCCTACTGAAAAGGGAAAGAATATTTGTACCTCAAACGTAAAGCATATACAAGTAATCGAAGACTACTCCTTCCTCCATGGATCTACGTGAATAATGATTGTTCGAGCTTTAGAAACCATTTCATATTCATAATTGTTCATATTTAGCGTTTCATTCCATTTTTAGAAACTTTTCATATTTAGCAGGTTTCCATATTTAGTAAGTTTCCATGTTTAGTAAGTTCTACTGATTAAGTTCATTAAGTGAACAACTATCCTGATTAAATGACTTTCCAAAAATAGAAAGGTTGCCGGATTAGTTCATGTTTCCTAAATTAGAAGGTTTCCCGAAATAGTAAATTATCCGAGTTAGGTTTACAAAATTAATAATTTTTGCATAGTATTCCGAATCAACCCGTCTTAGGTTTACTTATGATAACAAGTACGTTTCGGGCTTAGAATGTGTTTAATTCCAAGAGTCCAAGTTAAATTCTTACTAATTATAGCCATCAAAGTTACATAACTAGGGTTTTCAACATTTTCAGAAATCTGCCAACGTTTTTAAGGTTATCTTTTGACCCAATTGACACATCAAATAAGCTCAACAAAATTCAACAAAAATCACAGATGTTCCCACATGTTTTAGGTTGCTCCTAGAATTTTTGTAGATTTTATTATAGGGCATAACTGTGGGTAGAAAATCAAACCTTCAAACTTGTCCAGAAAGTACCCAGAAACAAAAACCCTAAAAGTTTAGACCAGAAGCACACATTTCCACAACTCCAAAAATTCCACCAAAATTCTCAGAAGTCACCCATATCCTAAATATCAAGACTGGAGAAGGAGAGTTCAAAACTCTTAATGGTTTGTTCATGGTAAACTAAATACTACAACCCAAAATTTTACTCAGCTTTCCCAGATTTGACTCCTTAATTTGTAAAAATAAAAAATCAACTTTCCACACCTCCAATCGACACAAATCTTATATTTCCAAAAAGTAGAGAAGTAGTACTTATGTTTAGACCATAAAATCACTTAAAAACACGTTGGCATCCTCAGTTTGGACACTCGTCAATCCAACCCAAGTTCTGCACATCATCACAAACAAAACCCCAACTCTAACCAACGCAAGAAAAAACCTCTAACACATTTGTAATTATGTTTTAATGATAAGAAATGTTTAATTACTGGGATTTTAATCAACACTAACCATATCCATCAATTATAGTTACATGAAAAAATTTAAAAACAAAAGATGTTAAAGAAAATAGGCAATTAATCATACCAAATGTTAGCGGAATTACCACGAATCTTGATCTTGAGTTCTTGATGACAGCCAATTATGGAGGCTAGGGTTTTCTTTTATTTTTTATGTATTTTGATTATGGGATGGGGAGGAAACCGGTTTTCTTTCTTTTTTTTAATGGGTTTATCAAATTCTAGTTGGGCTTGGGGTATATGGGTTTAAATAAGAAAACTAAGCCCAAATTTTTTTTTAAACCAATTGGCCCAATGCTACATTTATACTGCTATTTATTTATTTAAGTTATGGTACAATTAAAGTAGATAATAAAAAAATAAATCTGAATTTTAGGGCGTTATACCAGCTCTAGCTTTTGCACCTCGTTTTTGGGACAATATTCTGCTGTCAACATTTCCTTGAATTCAGCCCAAGGTGTCCCTAATGCATCATCAATTCCCATTGTTTGCGCATAAGCATTCCCCCATGACAAGGCACAATCCAGCAATGTGCATGTAGCAAACTTCACCTTACTATCCTCAGCACAGTTACACATGCGAAAAGTGGATTCCAGCTTCTCAAACCATCGGACCAAGTCGACAGCTCCTTCTTCTCCACTGAAGTGCTGGGGCTTACATCCCATGAATTCCTTGTAGGTACACCCACGAGTCGTGGGCTCCCTTCGGACAGCGGTTCCACTTGTCTCATTAGCCTCATTACCGCAGTTGTGGTGGGTCGCGTAGTCAGCTATAGCTGCAGCGACTCGTTCAGCAACCTGATTTGCGACAAGTCGGTTGATAGCAGCTGCACTCATGCTTTGTTTCTTTGGCGGCATTGTCCTTCTATTCACAAGAAATAACAACAATGAGAAATCCATAACTAACAAAGGTCATCACGAGAATAACAACCACGACATGTATCAAGATAATAATAAATCAACCACGATGAGACTGGGTCGAGGTGGTGATGGTAGGGATGAAGGTGCTAGAGTGAAAGATAGTAGGGGAACTGAAGTAGTCTGATGATAAGTGAATGGTGGTGGTGGTATTGGAAATGATGGTGATGAAGGTGGTGGTAGGACAGGAGTAGGTATGACCAGTGGGGATGGAACATGTGGAGTGGGTGCGGTCTCACCCTCCTCAAAGGCTCAGAGTCACCAGAGTGTGTTGAGACGGGAGCTGGAACAGTAATGGATGACGAGATATCCTCGACATCAGAATCAACAGTGATCGTGATAGGATGAGATGAAGTAGACATATAACAACTCGGTATAAAATAAATGTAAATAACTTGCATAAACTACACAAGTAAAGCATGCATAGTGCATGTGTACAAATAATGTTATGACTTGGTGGTTATAGTCTAGGGTCTATGATCCAACCTAGTTCTCTATAACCTTGGCTCTGATGCCAATCTATCACACCCCCCGAAATGGGTCGCAGCGGAATGTTAACCGGGGCGTGACTATCATGGTACAAAGTTACAGTTATATCGAACGACCTACATGAGTCATTTATAAAATCATTCGTTTGATTCATTAAAGTAATTTAGAGTTCACAACAGAAAGGTCTCAATAGTTTTTCCCAAAAGTAAAGAAACAAGTTTTAGTAAAATCAAACGAATGTGTTAAATGCAGGATATCTTCGAGAATGTAGTCGCCAATGACGACCATGACTCCATGAAATGCATTCAAGCAACCTAAACACCTGAGAAATACATGCTAAAAGGTCAACATAATGTTGGCGAGTTCATAAGTTTAATTTAATGTAAAATCATGCACGGAATACAGGATTTCAGTAGTATAAAAATAAATACAATTGCACTAAGCTCATGACCACGATGCTTAACGTATTGGGTAAGAAATCATGCATAAATACCCTTGATTGGTCCCGAACCGTCAAGCTATATCACACAAGCTAGCCACTTATGAATGGCTAACCGTAATAAACTTAAAACTGCTCAGAAACCAAATTCAATGAAGATCAGAGGAATATAGTGGATTCCTGGGTCGTTAAGTCCCACGGAGGATGAATTGGTGTTTCACACAGACAGATGTCGAATAATCACTAAGGATAGTGATCAGTAAGGATTTTGATGAATAATTATACCTAAAGAAAAGATTAATAAATTACAGCGACTTAAATGCAAATTAAAGGAAATTAAAAAGTTAAAATATATTAAATAAATGCTATCACTATTTTTACAATGATGTTTTTGTGATTTTATAAAATAAAATAACTTAAATAAACTATTTTAACTAAAACGTAAACTTAAATTATCTAAAAACGTGATTTAAAATAAAAACGTAAGTTATTTATAAAAATTACGCGAGTGCGCAAGCAAAAACGTAAAATTTATGAAATAAAAGTCCTACGAATGTAAAAACAATTTTCTTACTTAATATATGATAAAAGAAAATTTTAGAAAAAAGAATTATATTTTTTAGACTTTTATATTTTTTATTATGAATTAAATAAGATTTTACACTAATTAAATGTTTAAAAATACTAAAACTATTTAGAAAAATCTGAAACTTTTTTATAAAATACTTAATACTAATACAATTATATAAAAAATACAAAAGTTGAAAAAGCTAGCTCAAATAAGCTGGAAATAAGCAATTAAGCTCGTATAAGCTTATTGTACAAAGATGGTTTATATACTAAATGGTGCAAAAGAAAACTGAAAAAGACCCTAAGGCAGATGGTGTGTGTGTGGTGTGGTGAGCTGGGTGGCCAGGGTTCGAATCCCAGCAACTCCTTTTTGCTACTATTTTATTTTTTTGATTTTCTTTTTGCAACTTGTTAAGCTACTAAAAATAAGCACTTTATATAACTATGACTGTTAGGTCACTAGTTTTACAACACAAGCTTATAAGAGAAGAGATAAGGCGATTGAACAAGTAAACCAAACACACACACACAAGAATACTAGACCGGTTATGCGTAGAGTGTAGTGAAAGAGAAAACTTGAACAACCAACCCTCAAATGAGGGTTTACAATAGTTTATATAGGCAAGGAGCTAGGGCAACACTCCCTCTCCTTCCCTATTCCTTATTGGGCTTGGGCCTCAGCTTATGGGCCTTCTACATAAGCTGGACCTTAAACAAACATAAAGGCCAGAATAAAGCTACCTATTACATATGAAATATAAATACTTGAAATACTGTTTAGGAGTGATTCCAACAATCTCCCCCTCAAGTATATATGAATGTAAACGGTGAAGGCGTTGATGTAATAGTAGCGGTGACGTCTTCTGACATTCTTCTTTCTTGTGAGAGGAATTGTCTTGATTCGAACAATCTCTCCAGTGTAGAGAGATCGTTATCTTTGAACAGTTATGCTTTGACTTTGTTCTTTGATCATTGTTCTTTGTGGTGAAAGTGATAGTATGTTGTTGTTTGCATCAGTCTGCCTCAGGTCTGCTTCGCTGCTCCAGTGTCTCCACGTCATTCTTCAACATGCTCACACGCTCTTTGACGGTGGAAATCAATACTGATGAAGTTCTTTAAGTCTTTAACTTTGTAGATTCTTTGGTTGATGAAGAATCATTCTGACTGTTGTGTTGCATTCGAATAGAACTTCCATTAGTGATGATGTTGGCGTGAGCATGAGAAGAATCAGCACGATCATCCTGCTCCGGAGCTTCCATAAGAAGAAAACATTTCAAACGGTTAGTAATAAGCGGTTTCCGGCACTTATAAGTTAGAACTTCGAGAGTGTTAACAGCATAGTGTGAAAACACAACTCTAATTCTCACAAAGGCCGTTCCTGAACTGGAGTCCCACAAGTGAGATAACACGATGTACCGAAGTACATCTACAGTTCAGATGAGTCGCTGAGGTACACCGAAGCATCACCTCACGACTGTAGACCGTATGAGACACACTCCGCGTAATCCACGGGGAGTTACCGAAGCGACCTGCTGTCAGGGCTGTTTGATGTTGACCCTGGCAGGAGTTTCCATTCAATCACTGAGGATCACAGATGTGAACCTCTCATTAAATGTTCTCGATAGATTGCTAAGATCTGTGAAGGACTCGATATGAACCACTGAATCACTGAAGATCTTATTTGTTGATCAACAAGTGATTAAATGTCAAGTGTTCCTAAGAGATCTTTTGATGAATCTCGTGGCTCTAGACTCAATAGTGCGTTTTGGTTTTCCTGAGCGGAGACTAGGGAGAGGGTCTCCTTCTTCAATACTAGTTGGTTTCTTAGATGTTTCAATTTCTGAATTTCTTGAAGTAGTCATAACTAAAGGTGGCAGTTTCTCGCACACTCGTACAACTTCTTACTGCACCTCTGTGACCTCGTCGCTTCGTCTGGACTCCGTCTGACTACGTTTGTTGTTGTATGATAGTGAAAGTGGTGTTTCTTGTTACTAGTTTCTTGTTTCAGTTTCGTATTGACAAGTTTCTATTGCTAGAGAGATGTGACCTCTCTAACAAGCTTAGTTCTGTTAAGGAGAGTGTTCTTTCTTCTTACAGTCTTCTGCAGTGGCGATGATAATGTAGTTGCGGAAGTGGCAAATGTAAGTATATATGAACTCCCCCTCTAACAACCTTAGTGAGGATTTGTCATAAAGTTCATAAATATAAAGTATACATTATCCATCGAAATAAGACCGGAAATACAAACAAATT